>CM033983.1:17762677-18362677 GCA_019706035.1 Raphanus raphanistrum subsp. raphanistrum | reverse complement strand
ACTCTTTGATGAGTGGCTGCAAGTAGACATCAATATCATTACCAGGCATGTGTTTTCCAGGAATAACCATAGAGAGGATCATTGATGTCTGCTTCATCGACATCCACGGGGGAAAATTATAAGGAAATAACATCACTGGCCAGATGCTATAGCTACTGCTCATTGTACCAAAAGGGTTGAATCCATCAGTCGCCAAGCCTAATCTGACATTTCTTGACTCTGAAGCAAATTCAGGATATTGTTGATCAAATGCTTTCCAAGCCAATCCATCTCTTGGATGTCGAAGCTTGCCATCATTGTTACTAGCAGTTGCATGCCATCTCATGTGGGTTGCAGTTTTTGATGACATAAATAAACGTTGCAGTCGTGGCTTTAAAGGAAAATAACGCAAGACTTTTGCAGGAGCTTTAGTTTTTTCTTTCTCTGAGCCAGAAACCGTTCTCTCTGCTAATTTATTATCTTTCCAACGAGAGACTTCACAAACTTTGCAGATCTCTCTTTCTGCGTCTGCCTCCCAATATAACATGCAATCATTTGGACATGCATGAATTGACTCGTAAGTCATTCCTAATTTGCGAATAACCTTCTTCATGTCATTAAATGAATCTGGCAATTTGGCATGCATAAATGCTTCTTTCATCAAATCGAGCACCATAGATATCCCCTTGTCACTGATCCCACACATACATTTAATATGGTACAACTTCAGTATAAAGGATAACTTCGTGAAGTTACTGCATCCTGGATATAACTCTTGATTATAATCAGCAAATAACTCCTCAAAATCTTCTCCTCTTCCACTAGTTTCTCCACCAGTTGATGGTATATCAGTGTTCATTGGCTGCCCAGATGATTCATTTCCATGTTCACCTTGCATATTCATATTAATACCAGGAAAAAGATCATCCAAGAGATTCGAAGTTGAATCTAACTGAACTCGAGCAATATCAGAAGGTACTCTTGCATTCTCTGTAATGTGTATTTCCTCTCCATGTAATATCCAACTTGTGTATGAACTTAAAAAGCCAAAGCACATCAAATCACCTTCCATATCTTCTCTTGACTTAGGTTTGGTTAGAGAGCAACGGTTACATGGACATTTCATCATTTGTGCATTTGATCTACCAAATGCAAAATCCAAGAACTTATTTACTCCTACTTTGTAATCTTGAGATAAACGTGGTTTCTCTATCCATGATTTATCCATTGGAATCTGAAAACATATTCACACAGTTAAAATTTAAGTTTACAAATCAAGCATAAAAATTCTATAAATTAGTCAAACAATAAAATCATGTATAGAACTATATCGTTCATTTAGTTTATAAAATACTCAGAAACTTTGAAAACGTCTTGATCAATCTGATCAATGTATATTTCTCATTAGCATCAATTATTAGCATAACTGATAAATAAAGTTGTACAGCTAAAACTCAAAAAAAGAATATGTGTTTACTTTATAACTAACACAACAACTTTGATTTTGATTCTAGCTAGGGATTGCTGATTAACAACTTTTCCCAAAAACATTGTAAAACCTTTTTCTGTAAATCCAAAAGATGAATGTCGATTTACCTTATAATTAAGCACACCTTTGATCTTTCCCTAACTGACAATTTTTTTGTAAAAAAATTGTAAAAGAGTGAGGATGATCGTAATGCACCCTGGGAAGAAGAAGCCAAACAAAAACACGTCAACAGTCAGTGAGTTATTCTTTTTCATTTTAAAATACAGAACCCATGTATCAATTTACCTTAACTAATTTATGCAATTTTGATCTGAGATTGATGAAAGGAAATTTTTCAATTGAAATGAAAATGTGATCTTCTTTCTCGTTGAAGAAAAAGGTCAAACAACATAGAGGAAGAAAAGGTCAAAAAGAATTATAATTCAGTGTATAATATATATATCTAAACCATTTTTTGCTGATAAAAAGCTAACAAAAAAAGATTCTTTGCTTACCGGCCGTATTATCTTTTGAGATATATATTAACGATACAATATTGTATTAAATAGATGTAAAAGTTATGTAATATTTATAATGTTGAGATAATAATGTTAGCATCAATTTTAATTGACGTGAGTTTTGTATTATTTTAACAAATGATGTAAATTAAAAAGTAAATGCATCGATTATTTAATTGATATTAATCTGTATAATAGTATCAGTTTTTTTTAAGTGATACAAAATAACATAAATTGTATCAATTTTAATGAATAGATGCAAAATAAATTAATAATGATATCATTTACTATAACTGATGCTAACTTATTATTATTTGTATCATTTATAGATAAATAATTTAAAATACAATCACTTATTTTTGTGATACACTTTAAGTGATTTAATATGCTCTTTTTTTTGTAGTGTGAGTGCATTCATGACTGTGATCGGAAATTTTTCCCTTCGCCGCAGACGTACGCTCTTGAACCTTTTAAAAAGTCAAAGAAGAAACGACGTCGTTTGTTTATGTGCAAATTTTGGCTGTATGAACGGCGTCGTTTCATACATATACATTGCATATCCGCGTGTAACTTTGTTACTGGTTCTTATGCTTTGGCGTGGATCGTGGACTGATAACTCTTTGACTATTTGCATTTAGGACCTTAGGTTTAAGATATTTACACAAAACCGGCGTGCGACAGAGCTAAAACAAAAAGGAAATTAGATTATTTACAAAGGGAAAAAAAGGGAAGCCAGATCCCTAAAAATCGAACCGCCCTTCCCGACCATGGTCTTTCACGTAGCTTGTCCAATCACTTGGTAATGTTTTTATTTTCTGGCGCCTCCCGTTCTTTCTTCGTTGTTTTTTACTTAATTAATAATTATTCTGAATGGTTCCGTTGTCTTTCTTCTCCCCAGCCGGAAAATTTGTGACTGCTTGTTGGGGTTTCCTCGTACGCTTCATGGCAAAACAGAAGTCAAGGACGTGTTCCTCAACGACATCCACTCTCTCCAAAACTTCCTGCGAGACCCCTCTTTCGATGCTGGTGTTCTCAAAGAAGGTACCGTTCAGATCCAAGTCCCTAAGCTCCCTCTATTCGATACAGCTGCGGTTGGAGATGATTCGGAGGTTAAGTTTGCTCCATCGACACTAGGCAAACGGACGGTCCTGCTGCTGAAGAAGAAGAAGGTAGCTGAGGATTCTGCTGCGAATCCTGACTCTGACGACGTAATGATTCGGTTCCTGGTTCCTTCCCTTACTTTTGATTGCTTTTTTTTTTTCGTTTAGATAGGTTAGTTAATGATGAAGTGAAACGGTTAATGTTGTCGTTTCGTTTGTTGTACCATGTTGTTGTCCTGGCCCTTTTGTGTTGTTGATGTTTGTGTCCTCTTTGTTTCATTGTTATGTGTCTTTCTCTATTCCAGGTTCCTGTCACGGAGATCAATGGAGAAGATCATCATGACCATCACAGCGCGCGTATTACCTGTCACATGTGCTATATTGTTGAAGTTGGGAAGAGTGAGAGAGCAAAGATGCTTTCTTGCAAATGCTGTGCCAAGAAGTATCATAGAAACTGCTTGATGTCTTGGGCTCAACATAGAGGTATCTCTTTTCATGATGCTTATGATTCTTCTGCTTTAGATTCTTATTGTGTTTGTTTTTTTTCTTTTGCTTGCAGATTTATTTGATTGGAGCTCTTGGGCTTGCCCCTATTGCCGAACCTGTGAGGTTAGTTTTGCACAAAAATGATGTCACGGTTTTGACCATTTTTAATTATCCTCTTGAGAGTGTATACTATAGGTTAATAAATTATCGTGTGCTTTCTCTTTATCATGTTTTATTTAGGGCTGTGGAACTTCAGGGGATCCAAAGAAGTTGATGTTCTGCAAAAGATGTGATGATGCCTATCATTGTGATTGCCAACAACCTCGACACAAGGTATACTATTTGTTGCTTCTATCAGACAGCTCTCTCGTCTTTTTTCTTCTGCACATTGATTTACTTCTCGTCCCTGGATGTGTTACAGACGGTTACTTCTGGACCCTATTTGTGTCCTAAACACACCAAATGTTACAGCTGTGGGTCTAAAGTCCCTGGGAATGGACAGAGCTTACGGTATTCAAATCTCTTTTGCTTTGTGATGATGTGTAATTTTTTATTTGATTTATTAAGAAGTAAGTGCATTTGATATCTTTTCGTTTCCTTTTAAAACTTTTGCAGGTGGTTTTTGGGCCATACTTGCTGTGATGCTTGTGGAAGGCTGTTTAGTAAGGGAAACTATTGTCCTGTATGTTTGAAGGTATGTTCTTGCACTCTCTCTCTTGTTGCTAGTGAAATGTGTAGTGTGTCAGTCACTGACCAACTTATTTTTCTTTATCACACGTAGGTTTACAGGGACTCGGAAGCAACACCAATGGTCTGTTGTGACTATTGCCAACGCTGGGTTCATTGCACGTGTGATGGAATCAGGTCCATATCTTTTAATCAGTTTCATATAACACCAATTTCACTTTCTGTGTCCTGAAAGAATGTTTCCCCAAATAAACATGGAAATTTGCAAACAAAATGTTGCAGCGATGAGAGATATATGCAGTTTCAAGTGGATGGGCATCTTCAATACAAATGTTCTACTTGTCGCGGAGAAAGCTACCAGGTGTGTTGCTTCATTCTTTTATATATTTTGTTTGCTCTCTTTTACCTCTCTCCAGTGCTAGTGGATTGCTGTGAATTGAGAATTTAGTGATGATCCCATTTTGTCTCTTTGATTTTGTGTGTGTGTTTGTGATGCCTAGATCAAGGATCTTGAGGATGCTGCAAAGGAAATTTGGAGGCGAAAAGATATTGAGGAAAAAGAGCTTATCGCTAGCTTGAGAGCTAGTGCACGAGTTGTTGAGCAAACTGGTGGTGCCCCACTGAGAGTTCTCAGGATAAAAAGTAACAAGTCTCAAGATTCCGAGAGTGAGAAATTTGGAAAACACTCTCCAGAGCCGCCGAACCCTGCTGAAGGGCAAAAAACTGGTGATAAGTATAGGCCCTCGAAAGGCAGAAGCCTCCAAATCCAAAGGTATGCTTATGTTCTAGTGATATGAGCAACAAAAAAAAAGCTCTCTAATAATAATAAAATGTTTGGTAAATTTCAGGAAAGCATGGGGAAGTACAATCAGAGCAACGAAGCTTGTTAGGAAAGTGTAACGAAGAAAAGAGAGGGTCTCAAGATGAGGTGGACACATGTAAGGGTAGAGGAGGAGATTCAAATGGTGGCCAACAAGAGGAGTTGCAAAAAGATTCAAGACCATTGCTGAAACTGAAAATAAAAAAGCATCATCTCATCATCCGGAGAGGCAACAAGAAGAGCGAGAAGCCCCTAGGATTGTATATGAGAGAAGTAAGTCTGGGAAAGGGCATAGGTCTAAGAGAAAGAGAGCATCATCATCATCGTCACCACCACCTCCAACAGCTGATGAGAAATCAGGGTTCAATGAAGATGAAGATGCGTCGCTGTCACGTGACGGGAGTTTGTTGGACGAAATGCTTGATGCGAGTTGGATTCTGAAGAAGTTGGGGAAGGATGCAAAAGGGAAAAAAGTTCAGATACACGATGCCTCGGATGATTCATGGTATGTGAAAATAGTCTTTTTTTTTGCCTCTGTGGACGTTTTAATACTTTAGATGATGTTTCGTTTTATTCGAAGTTGTTCTAACAGTTGAGTGGGGAAAAAATAAAAACAGGGAGAAAGGAGTGGTAAGTGAAGTAGGAGGGGCATCGAAGTTGATGGTGAGGCTTGAGAATGGAGAAGTAAAGAGAGTGGAGCTAGGAAAGCAAGGGGTTAGATTCATTCCTCAGAAGCAAAAGAGGATGAGGACGTGAGGGGGAGGGGAGGCTTTATCCACATTTTGGAACAACATTTAGCTCCTTCAGATTATGTCTGTAGAAGGAAAAAAAAAACATTTTAAAACGAGATTAGCTCTTTTTTCTTGTACTTATCAAGCTAAACGTGACGACTAGCTTCTTATCTGCATGTGTGGCAAAATACAGTGAAAGAAATGGTTTACTTATCAAGCTAAACGTGATATCAGATTTTTTAAAGATGTACAATGTTAATGATCTGTATAATGGGCCTATATTTATGATATCGGGCTTGAATTTGTACAACTAAACTAATGGATAACAAAAGTCAAACCCAACACAAGATGTATTTGGTTATTGCCACAGGAACAGTAACAGACATGATAAACAAAAGAGGGATGGACACAGACAGTTTTACATTAGTTTCTGACAGGGGTGACGTAGAACAACGGTAATAAAATATTCGAATAACCGTAATCTGAAGTGTCGGTCCAACATAACTACAATATTGACAGTAGCTGCTAGAACAGGCAGACATCGTATGATTGGTAACAATAAAAGTTAAAAACCTTAGAGAGGATAACACGTGACGACAGCAATCTTCTTATCTCTTCTTCTTTTTGATCAAAAATCTATCAATCTTACGTTATTTCATTTCTGTTTAGATACTCTCTCTCTCTCTCTCTCTCTCTCTACTAGTCAATAACACCCAGACAAAACTAAAACTAAACTGAGATCTACCCAAAAAGAAAGAAATAAGAAGAATGTTGGAGCTGTTTTTCACGATAGCGTTCTCGGCGGCGCCGTTAACGCTTGTACATACCTCCGATAAGATGTTTGACGATGTTCGTGGAGACTATGGAAGAGATGGGAATGGAAGGTAGGGTTTATAGCAGGAGAGTCTTCCCTCGCGCCAGAATTGCTTGGTACTCGCCTTCTCGATTGCTTCTTCTCCTCTTCTCCTCCTCCTCCTTCTCGCCGTCCTTAAAATTAAATTACTCAGTTCGTCTTCTCCTACTTACCCTTCCCTCTTGTAGATAGATATATCTCATGTCTACTTGCTGTGTGTGTTTTGATCACGATTTGGGATGATTCAAGATGATGATAGAGAGACTTGTTCTTGATTTTTTAATAATTACAGACATGATATGATGAATCATCCTTTTTTTTTTTCTTCTTGTCTCTGTGTTTTCATATAAACAAAATTTATTGTAACTGAGATTCACGTTTCTCAGAGATTACATGTTGAATCTGAGCAAGATCATTATTAGTATCTCGTTAGTTGAATAAAATTGAAATTTATATAAAAAAAAAGAAATGAAAGGAAATCAGTTTAGAAATAACTTAAATTTAGTTGGCCGTTGTGTTCTTCTTTCTCTGTTTGTTTGTGTTGCAGACGACTGTATTTGAATAGATGGACATTCCTCTAGTCTTTTGATCTCAGAACTTAAGGATCTCGTGTATGTTGGCTGTTTCTAGTAGGAGAAAGAGCTGGAAGAACAATATGAGATTTACATATCGTAGAGTTTAGTCCTCTTAAGGGCTTCAAAGAAGCTGTCCGGTTCTTTGAGAAGAAGCATTGGTGCGTTTTGTTCTTATTTTCTGCTGCAAATCACTGCGCACATCCTTTTTGTTCTTTACATTCTCCAGTTTTAGAAGAGTTGTAGGAATGTTCTCCGCATCATCCACTCCCCTGAATAAAAATGCCGAAGATCAGTATCTTAGTTACTAAAACTATCAAAGCTTTATGCTGCCAAAATCATAGGCTTTATTATACTACAAAGTTATAATTCTCTGCTCTCTCCGAATAAAATGACAACTAAAACTCTTGGATCTCTATAATCAACACAAACTCATCTCAAGTATTTTACTTCTAATCTTGATAGCAAGCTATCTCAAGTCCATTCAAATACAACATTTGGTTATATTTTAGTGATCTCATGCTTCATGACCTACGTTTTGCTTTTTCTGTCTAAGATATATTTTTTTTTTTTTAATGTTTGATTAATTCAAAGTGTATATGTATGGTTGGATTTGTTTTACTTCCCTTGAGAAAACTTCATTGTGCAAATGCTCAATCAGTGTGGATACATGAGAATCTGTTATTCGAAATGACTTTAATTTTTCATTATCTTTATTAATGTTTTGCAAGTCTCAGACCATAATACACTAATCAGCGAAAAGGTAAATGAAAAAAGAAAGAAGGCTGATAGGTGGGGGTCCTATACGACTGACTTTCTAGTTAATGACATCAGCAAGGAGGGAAATTAGCGAAGCATCTCTGAGGAAGCTGAAGAGCCATGGATCGGTCAATGCCTGAGAGTGGAGGTCCATTGGCGAGGAGGCAAAGACAAGGACGACCAAGTGTGACAACCGCAGCGCAACACGACTCCGTTGGTGGGATTGGGCTGAAAGGAGCCACTGCTGCTCTACACGGTATCAGCTGAACCAGAGCAGAAAAGAATGTTCTGCTGCACATTCCCACTTCTTCCACTGGCAACATCGGTGGAGGTGGTTGCTGGTCCTCTTGCTGCTGTGCAGAGGCCTATGGTAGTAAGAACGGTTATGGTCATGAGCAGTGCCATTGCTAACCCAACTCTCATGGGTCTCATCATCATGTTAAACAGTAGTAGTGATAGGATGATGATGCATTGAGATGATGCTTCTTTATACTGTGTAGAAGGGAGGGGTGTCATATGTCATGCCGTTAGACACCTCTCACCTACCTCACAACCAAATATATCCCCCATGGTTACTCCGTGTGTCTCCCACTCTTTAGAGCTTTGATCCTCGATCTAGCTTTTACATCATGTAATTACCAAACTGATCGATGACAGCTTTTCTAGTTTCATTGGTGATCTTATTTATAAAATGGTGAAGCGTTTTTTTATCCAGTAAGTGATGGCATAGGCTAAAGCAATATGTTCAAGAAAAAGGTAGAGGACAACTAGGTGTTTTGTAGAGTATTTGCGACTACAATGATTATCTGAGCATAAACTGCCCATAGGCTACTAATTATTGATTTTTTTTTACATTTATATAAGATATTTTAGCTTTTAAATTTAATAATAAAATTATTTTGAAAACTATTAAAATTAGATATACAAAAGTTACAAATTTGTAAATTTATAACTAACATTATTATTTATTTAACAGATTTAAACTATTTTTAAATTAATTTAAAACCGTTTTAAAACTATTTGAATCAATTTAGAACCGTGTAAATGAATTGAAATTGTATAAATCGAATTAAAAAGGAAAGTTTGGTTACATTTAACTTACTTATTTCGGTTTAAGTTGCGGTTTGGTTCAGTCAATATTTTTTTTCCGAGTAAATTATTCGGAAGAAAGAACAAAAAAAAAAATATCAAACTCGTTTTGCTTATTCAAACAAAAAAAATGCTCATCTTCTCCAACCAATAAACCTTTTATTTAAAAAAAAAAAACAATTCACATTTTTAGCGCAATTAGGAAAATAAACTTAACCATATGTTTCCGGAAAAATCAGTTAAGACAAGAGAGATGAAATGAGATAAGAATATGCGATGCTGAGCTTCCAGTCTCCATCTCCTTTCTTCTTCTCCGGCTACCAAAACCGGACCACCACTTCTTACTCTCCTCGTGCATCCACCGAACTAACTTCTTCTCCTTCTCCGTCGCTGATCTCTCGCCGTCTCATTCTTCTCCGTCACGCTCACAGTTCCTGGGACCATCTTTCCCTCAAAGGTATACTCTTTCTTCACTCTCTCTCTCATCTCATCAATCAAAAAAACACCAATCTTCACTTCTCTGAGTTCTCTCTCTCTCAAGGATAGACCATGACCGTCCTCTTACTAAGACCGGTCAAGCTGATGCTGCTAAAGTTGCTCAAATCCTCTCCTCACTCGGCTGGCTTCCCCAACTCATCCTCTCAAGGTTCTTTTAACCTCACCTTTAATTTATCTCCCCTTCTTTGAATCTTGAGGTTTTAAAAGTCATATTCCAATCTCACAGCGACGCGACTCGGACCAAGGAGACGCTGAAGTCAATGCAAGCGCAAGTCGATGGCTTTATGGAAGCAAACGTACATTTCATCCCTAGCTTCTACTCCATCGCCGCTATGGACGGCCAAACCGCCGACCATCTTCACCACATCATCTCCAAATACTCATCCCCTGACATCACCACCGTCATGTGTATGGGGCATAACAAGGGATGGGAAGAAGCAGCCTCCGTGCTCTCCGGTGCTTCCGTAAAGTTGAAAACTTGCAATGCTGCTTTGCTTCATGCTTTTGGCAACTCCTGGGATGATGTTTGTATTACTTTTCCTTCCAGACACTTCCCGTTCTTTGATTATGATGAAAAGAAAAAAAAAACTAATTCTTTATTATTTGTTGCATCAACAGGCTTTCGCTCTTGCTGGACCTGGTGGTTGGAAACTTGAGGGTATTGTGGCTCCAGATAGCACCATTTGTGTCTAAGAGATCCCATAGCTTCAAGTTGGTTTACTTTCTTCTCCTCTATCCTTTGTAACTTTTGCTACAACACAATATACAAAAGGCTGTGTAGTTTCATCCTTTCATGTGTCAACTAGTTATGAATGATGATAAACATGTCAAGAGCACAGACTATTGCATCTCTTTATTGGATGGTTTGCCTTTGTGTAAGATCCTTTATTGGATGGTTTGCCTTTGTGTAAGATCCTATAGCATCATAGATATGTTTCAAATGCAGTTGTATTACTTTATTCATGTTATATCAAAATACACTTAAATCCTCAGAGATTCCTCCATGGGTTGTTATTGTGTCTTGGAGGTTCAATGTTTTTCAAGGCTTTCCATACAACACTGTTGCATTTAAACCCTGACCCGAAACCGACCTGCCAAACCTTATCTCCTCTTTTCATCTTCCCCTTGTGTTCCAAGTAAGCCAGCTCGTACCACACGCTGCTGCTCGACGTATTCCCAAAACGTTCCAGCGTCTGCCTCGACGCCTCCATGTTCTCTTCACTCAGTTTGAGATCCTTCTGAATCTCGTCGAGAGCCTGTCTTGCTCGTCGCCAGCACGCATATATGCTGGAAACAATGGCTCGAGACGGCGTAGCGTTGCGATGTTTGCTCTAAGTGCATGTCTAGCGACTTCCATCACATCTTTTGATACGTACAGTCCTTGTTTCCCTTCCTTGTCTTCTCTTAACTCCATGCTCTTGTAGCTTGCGTCGTCCATGCCTTTATGTGTTCTCACCAGCTGCATAAGCTGATATTTCGAGCGCCATTTATCGATACGCCGGCTAGAGAGCATGACCGCAGCTGCTCCCATCCGGAAAGAACCGTTCGGTGGGAGCAGCGTGAGGTCATTGCCTGAGTACCAAGTGAAGCTAACTATCTCAGTGCTCACCACCAAAGCGTACGAGCCTCGATGAGCGTTCAAAAGATCTTTGGCTAAATCAACCGCTATGATTCCGGCGCCGCAACCCATGCCACCGAGGTTGTAGCTCTCCGTGTTGTGCCTCAGCTTGTAGTGGTTGATCACCATCGCGGACAGAGAAGGCGTGGTGTTGAGGACTCCGCAGTTGAGGACCAGGATCTTGATATGCTTCACGTTGATCTTGGTGGCCTGCGAGAAGCTCGTCGATGGCTCCGAAGATCACCATCGCTGCTTCTTCGCGTCCATCGCGGAGGTTGAGTTTGTGGCCAGGCTTGAAGACAACTCTCGGCATGTAGCTCTCCTCTCCTATGCCTGATTGCTCCAAAACTTTTCTTTGGAGCTCGATGGAAGTCTCGTTGAAGTTGCCATGAGTTCATTGCCAGCTCGATGAAGTCGCTTTTCGTGATCTGTAAAAAACAAAACAATGAGGAAGAAGGAGAGAAGAGATGAGATAACAAGGTTGAAAAGGGAAGAGACATGACCTTGAAATGATCAGGTGGACGGTAACATGAGAAATCAAGAAGGAAAACAGAGGAAGGAGTGAGGAAGTGGTAAAGGAGAAGAAGCAAGAAGATGGATAAGGATAAACCAAGAGTGGGAGGAACCGAGAAACAAAGATGAAGAGAAGGAGAAGAGGAGGAAGAAAGAAGCAGAAGGTGTTGGAAAGAGAGAGCAAGTAAATGTAGCCAAGCTTCACGGTATTTCAAATTCACAGAGCCGAGGAAATCAGGAAAGCCTTTGGGTGGTTTTGACTCAACTCCACCACCATTCATCATCTTTGTTACCTCTTTTCTCATTTTGCTTCAAGCATGCATCAAAAGCTTGTGGTCTGTGTTTAAATAACGAAAAAAAAATGAAAATGAGCCGCGCTGTAACAGAATGAGAGCTTCTTTGGTTGCCATTGCATGTCACCCTTGGGAAGTGGCGGATTTTACTGCTTCATTCAGTTCGTGTGGTCTAACCAAACCAACGCACTTGTTTGTTTCTGACCAATCTAGGCTCAACTTTTCTATGCAACAAACTAGATAATCAAATCCCTTTGAGACTTTATCTGATTATAATTACATTCATATGATTCAAACCCTTCAACACAAAAATTTTACAGTACAATGCAAACCATATCTCAAACTTAACCTTATCATCATCTCTTTTCTCTACAATATGTTATATTATTACTCGGACCAAAACTTTCACAGAGGCTGTCAAAAAGGATTTCAGAACTGCCAAAAGGGGATTTGTTTCAGCACATTAGATTGCTCTTTCCATGATTCACTGCACAGAAAAAGATGAAAGAAAGAAAGGCAATGCATGTGAAACCTCTGGAGAACCAAAACACAATACCAAAGCATAACTAAGACTAGGGAGTTTGTTGAACTCACGGTTTAGTTCGGTTTAATGTTGCAATGTTTCCTTTCTGAGAGCTCCAAGCATCGACTTTCCCTTTTTCCAAGGTTGCCTTGCTATGTCGTTCTTACAACTTCCAGACTATTACACAATTCAAAAGGTTTGTGAAATTTTCATCGTTAAACACAGTTTCTAGGAGCAATCAATCAACTAACAGATTCTGCATACATGTATTTTCAACCGTATAGATTTCCAAAACAACTAGAAAGATTAAAGAGGTCGATTATTCTATGATCAATGTTGTTCAGCCACAATCATGAAATACTTTATCCTAGTCAAACAGTTAGGAGATGTTCCCAAATGAGTCAATGCAACTATACATAACAAATTCAGGACAACCTGCCGAACCCTATTAGTTTTCTTGCATGGACACAAAGACTGGATAGACTATTTAGTTCCAGGATTCAAATAGAATACAAAAAACAAATATATACTTGGCAACGCTTACCTCAGTGCCAGATGTTGGCATTATTGTCTGTTCAGTTTTCAAACTTCATGAATTTTAAAGCTTCTACAGGGACAGAGAAATGATTTGGCATTTGACCAACGATGACTTCTTCAGTCCCTTGTTCTTCAGGTACAGCAGAAATGGATGAAGGAATCTCTACAAGATCAACAGAAGTTTCGGTGCTGCTATCATTTTCCACCTTTGCCTCAGTTCCTCTCTCATCCTCACAAACTTTAGCCAACTCACTAGGCTGTCTCAACAAGTGTTTCTGATGGCAACAAAAATCAATTGTGCCTAATGTATCCTCCTTCATTTCTGCTTTATCATCTTTCAAACTTTGGTTATTGTTCAAAGGGTTTTTGCCTTGTGATGATTCAATGCAATGTAACTCTGCCTCAAATCCCATGTCTTTGTTATCCACCTCGACTTCTTTATCCTGGGGTAAACTATCACATATTGTCTCCCCATTATCATGCATCCCTGCATCATGCTTGCTATCAATCTGTTCACAGCAAGATAAGTCCTAGATACGTCAGTAGAGCCAACTGACTCGGAAAGTTTAAATCCGTTCACTTCCCCTGTACTTGAACATAATAGATCCTCTTTCTTCCAGGCCAACCTTGCTACCGTTTATGTTGGAGCACGTGGTTTTAAACTGATTGGTTATTGTTGTGGTAAAAGTTAAATACAAAAATGTACATACTGGGGCAACAAATGAGAAAAAAAAAAACAGGTATAAATCAGTAGCCAAATTTGTAATTTTCAAAACCATCTGATACGAAGCTAATGTGGTTCTTAGTTTTGTGATTCATGTGTTGTAAACAGGATGATCTTGAAATCCAACAAGAGAAGAGAGTAGGGGGAGGCTGATTTGGTTTCCTGCTGGAGCCATCTTGTCTGGTGAAAGAGACTAATTCAACTTAATTTGAACGAGGAAAGGCCTTTTTCTTCTTCTTCTTCTGCCAAGTAACTTGTTTGGAGGATTGGTGGTAATGGTGCCACTACTTTAACAACCTGTAGACATGCTTATCAGTTGATATGTTCAGAATTTGATTAATGTGGCAGTAGAACGAGTGGGCGTTGTTGTTACCTTATGCGTGTCGTCCAAAAGGTTTGGTATCTCAACTTCATGTGCATGAAGATGATATCCGCAATCCCCAGGAACAGCTTGGTTGGGTCTTCGGTAACCCCTGCATGGAAATATTCAGCCAAAGTGTGCTTCGATATAATGATCACACACACACCAACCAATTCACACTCCACACATACTACATTAGTTAGAAAGTGTATTGGAAAATGCGAATTTGTACCCATCTTGAGCAAAAGGAGTAGTAGTAGCATCTACAAGATCTGGATCAACACTCTTTGGTTGTCCTCCCGCAACATAAAGTGGGTCCCCTGCATTTTGGTCAACATGTAAGCTTAAGATTTCATGTTTGCTTGACTTGCACTGAGATCCTGTAAACATCATCACTTCTTTCATCGACTACTGCCAAAAGAAAACTCATGTCTAGCAAAACCTTCCTAGAATGAAATCAGCTATAGTCCACTTGAAGCATCGCTTTGGACTTGCGTCCTTTTTCTATCCTTTTATCTTCAATGTTCTACTGAAGATTTTCCTCCGCCAACCAGCTACTTAGATTATACCAGAATTGCCTAGTAACTAAGTTGCAAAACAAGTCTCTTCAGAAATGAAGGGAACAGAAGTTTTACCTACTAAGGGATGTCCAATGAATGCAAGATGAATCCGGATTTGATGTGGTCTTCCAGACTGAATCTCCACCTGTTTTTGCATCAGTAACAAGGTCAGTTTTTTTAAGAACTTCCTTTTGGTCTTTAATGATCTCATTCCCTTTTATCATTGTGTGACGTGTGATTATTGGAAATATAAATGAAACAGAAGGAAAACCTTAACCAGCGTGCAATCTCTCTGCCTGTCCCTTTCCAAAACGATTACTTTGCTGAAAGAAGGTTTGCCTGACAAAGAGCATAATCATTTTAGATTCACTTTGGATTTTTTATTCTGTTGCACTAAGCTAATGGTGTCAAGATATTAGAATTAACCTTCTGAAGAAGCAACGTATAATCCTTTTGCTACGCCAGGATATCGAGCCACCCCGATAGGCTGTTTGATAACTATCTTCAAAATGTTAAAAAATTAACAAAGATACCGTCGTCAAGAGAGGCTAATCTAAGTTGTACATTTTAAGCATTTGAAATAAATGATCATGGCAAAGTAATAAAGTGGCCTTGGCCTTGCCTCGTCTTCTTCTACTATACCACTCGCTAGTGCTTCGATATATCTTTGATATTTTTCTTACGGTTCCACACTCTTGACCCATGTTGCTGAAAGAATATACTTAAATCTTAGCACAACGTAATGGAAGTGCACACAAAAGCAAAGAAAAAACTCTTGACATGTTGGCTCTTGTGGCCAGCATAGACAAGGTGGCAACTGAAGAAGGAAACTAAGATCCATCGTTTTCTACTCTTTTCAAAATCATCGTATAGTAGGGCATGAACTATAACGATAGATGATTTCTCAGGTAATGTGGATTACACACCCCATTATGTTAGCTACTAGTTGACACCCTATCAGAAATGACTAGACTATTATACCCGTTATGTAATCTGTGCTTGAAAACAAACTTCATATATAGTAGCATTGATCAACTATGCAACAATTCTGGAAACAGTTTTTTTTTTCCGAATAACTAAATGATATTAACACCAAAGATCTTCTCAAGAATGAGCTGAGTAAAACAAAAAATGTAAAGCCAAAAATCATGTATGAACTCACCCAGACCCAACAAGAGATGTCCCCTCAGCAAAATAAGCTGAAAGTTTAGTTTTTGCAAACTTTGTCTTAGCACAGAGAAGTATACCTGAGAAAAGAGTCCATCCATTGAAACAAATAAACTAAAAACTGAAAACAATATATCTTAACAATTTCCCCAGTAGAGAGAGATAAGATCATTTAAAGATGCTTCTGCAATGTAAACTCGTAAGTAAGTCTTAGTCCAGTGAAGAGCTAAAAAAAAAAAAAGTCTAATAGGATAACCTGATGTGCCTCTCCCAAGTCGATGTACAGGGACAGGGTGTGATTCACCAAAACACCATTGCAGTTGCGTCAACACAGTTCTTTGCTGGAAAAGCCCTCCTGGCAATACTTGGAGTCCAGACGGTTTGTTTAAAGCTATCTGCATTATTAAGAAGTCCACATCACTCCAAGTTAAAAGAACAAAATGATATTTTTACAATACCAAATGCAAACCACAAAAAAGGGAAAAAAAAGAAAGAGCATAGAAGTCTTGGTTGATAGGAAACAATAAACAAAAACTGTTTTAAAGTTGTGTTCAGAAGTTACCAAATCATGGTCTTGATACAAAATATCAAGCAAGTGTGGCGTGTCAGGTTCCTTCCAAGGAAGCCTATGGTAAACTAACTTGGAACCACTCCTAAGGAGTGTGTTGGGATCTTCTACCACTTCCCCATCAACTTGTATCTGCCAAAAGAAGTGAGAAATGAAATTAAAAAAAATTCTGCAGAATCAAGCGAGAAACTGCATGAAAAGAGTGAGCAACCTGTCCGTTTTGGATTCGTTGAATCCACCTGAAAGAAGAAATAAGATATTAATAAAGAATGAAACGTAGGTAGAATATGAGAAGGGGAGGAGGAGGAGGGGAAGAAGAGTAGAACCCAAGCAATGGAGCTGAGCTCTTGTACTTGCTGTAGTAGAAATCTGACACTGTAGTTAACTCTGTACACAAACTCCACAAAACAACAGAGTTAACACCAAAAAGGAAAAAAAAACAGAGTTAACACATAAAAAACAGAACTTTACGAATCGCAGTAGTTGGAGGATGACCTGAGTCAGAAGAAGAGACGACATCTTTGTATGTCAAACCATCGTTGAGCTCGGGCCATGGCAAGCCAATTTGCTGCGGCGACATCTTGGTCGGAACCGCCGAGTCGGACTTTTCTGTTCTTTCTTGTAACGAATGTTCTAGTTTTAATGTATTTAATAAGGCCCATTACGGCCCATTACGGCCCATTAACTATTACATAATCGGGCTTTAGACACAGAACCTGGATGTTTGATTCACACGCAAGCGTAATTGGAGGGAAGTAGAGCTGTGGTAACTAAACTAGTACTGCTTTTGTCTCTGTTTACTAGTAGGTATGAGTTTTCGGGTATTCATTCGGATTTGGCTCAGGTATTTTGAATACTCTTGTTTAGGGATAATAGATCTGTTTGGATATTTTTACATATTTGGGTTGGGTTTGATTCGGATCTTCTTGGATTCTTATGCGGTTTGGATATCCTTTCGGATTTCAGGTCCGTTTTTCTTCTGCTCAGTTCATAATCACAGTCTTGATATGTAGGAAATAGGTATGAACTCATTATGTACAAGTATATACAACACAGTGCATGGTAATAACGCCAAAACAATGCATTATATGTATAATAAAAGAATGGGTGTAATAAACAAGGAATGAAAGGCTACAACAAGCATCCAAGCAGGTGATGGAGAAACAATAAGCAAAAAAAGAAAGAGAGACAGAAAGTGAAAGAGAAAGGAGAAGTATTGACATTGATGCGTGTAAGAGAAGGAGGAGAAGAGAACACAAAAGATCTACATAGAGGGCAAGTGAGATGGCCACTGAGAAGCCAAGGTTCAATGCAATTGATATGGAAGAGATGATTGCATCTCGGTAGATGTGTCACTGCATCTTCAGCTTCATAATCCACAAGGCATATTGAACAGCATATCTTCTCCTCTTCCTCTTCCTTCTTCTTTTGCTTGTCCCCAAACATGAAACCGGTTAGTTGGTAATTACCGTCATCGTTTTGCGGTTGAGCAACTCTACACTGCTTCTTCAACCTCTCTAAGGGAATGCACACAAAAGTGTAGAATGCTATAAATACTGTGCACAAAGGTGACCGTGGAAACAACAAAGAGATCATTTTTTCTTTCTTTTTCTTTTTTCTTTAGCTTTTCTTGCTTCTCTATCTCATTCCTTCCCCTCCATTTTATAACATCTCCAAAAAATGATCATCGAACCTTGAACTTGGTAGAGTTGGGACGGCGCCGACCAGACCACCCCCCTCTCTTTGTTTTATATTTGTTTTTAATCAAGTCAGCGATTCTCCCAACTTCAAGAAAGCTTAAGGAGAGGTTATAGTCAACGTACAAGATGAACATGCTTCCACCTTAAGCATTAATTACCTCATGGAAAGCATGTTCCATCTTGTACCTGATAATAACTAATAGAAAGAGTCACATGACGGCGTTAAAATACAAATAAAATGGCACATAGATTAAACCTCGGATTCATCACATTACATAGTCAAAGCCTCAAGGGCATGTATCTTAGTATCTATCTTATTAAAAAGCCAGGAGTCCTTCCACCAAAACAGGAGTTCACCAATATAATACAGCCGACCAAATCAACTAAAGATCTCCCAAGTAACTCACTATTGACTCCAACCATTTTGCTCTATCAAATGTTTTGGTAAACTCGATAGTACTTGAAACCAATTCTTCACATAACCTTTTTACTTTGTTGATGAAAAGTTTCTTAAAGGACAAGTAAAGCCCACAACTTTTACTTTTTTAATTTTTTTTTGTATGAGCTGGGACCTGGATTTCCCATGTTGAGAATATTCAAAGTTAAAAACTAATGACTTTCTAAAACACTAGCTAATAAAAGCTTACTGAGTGAATCTTTCTTTCTTGTTATAGTAATCATGATACAGTAGTTACACTAGTAATAAATAATTTGTTCGTCTTTACTGGATATCAAACTTATCAAGTTAATTATCTACAACCTGAAATAAACCCTTTTGGCTAAAAGACAAAAATGTACAATTCTGATTAGCATGAGATTTTTTTGGAAGAATCTCAAAACAAATCTATGCAGAGTTTACTACTCGGATCCAAAATGAATAATATCATACTAATCTGTAGAGGTAGAATTGAATATAAGCTTAAAAAAGCCAAAGAGAGGGAGATAAAAGAGTTCCTATTCGTGTATGGCGGTTTTCTTGAACTCAGGCTTCAGCTCATAAGTTCCTTGGTTGCTTCCTTTGTTGTTGTAAATACAAAGATCTCTAAGCAAGTCTTTCAAGAATTGCTGCACAATCACATTAGCAAAAAATATATCTTCCCATATATTTTCCTCTTTTGAAATCTCTCAATCAAGCAACTATATAACAGGTCTGTAAATTTCCTTTTGCTTTACCTCTGGTTGGTCAGTTTCCTGAATGAGTTGCCTGAGAGTCCAGTTCGACTGTCCTTCAAATAGATTAAACATGATTTCCTCCATCTCTCTCCGGCCCCTTCTTGTTCTCTTCATTTCCCATGTCTTGTTTGTCACCTTCTTCTTCTTTTCCTGATACAAAGCAATAGAGTTGTTTTCTCACAGGTGTAGAAAATCAAAAAGTAGGTAATGTAGTGTTTGAGAGTGGTAAAGATATAGATACAAGAAAGCCTGTGGGGATTATAGTTCCCGGTGTTGGCCACATATGCATTCCAGGGGCATTATCAATGACCTGGTCAAGAACCCATAAACATGATCATGCAAAATATGCAAACATGTTTTGTTTATTTAACCAATCTTTAACAAGAAGAACCTGAATCTGTTTATTTTTGCACATGTACTTGCTTGCCCTTTCACGGCAAAGCTTTCCATAGCTCTCCATGTTTTCAGTACGGGTATTCATGTGAAATTTGTCTTTAATCTTCCCTTCTA
This sequence comes from Raphanus raphanistrum subsp. raphanistrum, assembly GCA_019706035.1. Lineage (NCBI taxonomy): Eukaryota > Viridiplantae > Streptophyta > Magnoliopsida > Brassicales > Brassicaceae > Raphanus > Raphanus raphanistrum. The sequence goes on along the minus strand of CM033983.1, from coordinate 18,342,870 downwards.
CTGACATTGTCCCTACACCTCAAAGAACATTATGGGTGAAGAGAATCAACATAGCTAGTTATTATCACACCATTGGTAAAACCTTCACAAAAACAAAATGTGATACAAGAAACAAAGATATGATGCGAATGCGCCATATTATCTAATGAAGTGAAATCTCTAATCAGTCTACTTATCCCCCAAAAGATTCATATGCCATAGAAGAAGAACCAACACTAGCACAAGCATGCATGGGTACACAGAATGAAAAAGAGGGGATCCGGAGAAATTTATCATTACCTTGTGAAGAAGACTCAGAGAAAACAGACATGGGGATGAAATCTTTAGACATATCCAAGCCAAAACGTTTTGGAACGTTTCCAGACTCAGCTCGAGATAGTTCCATTACGACCTTGCTTGGACAAAAAGGCAAAAAAAGAACCACATGTTAGAAACCAACCTCGCAGTTTATTAAGTGAGGAACAAGAAAGCAAACGTAAACGTAATGATTCCTTTTCAACAGGAGTCAAGAAACCTAGAAGACAGCATTCTAGAAACAACAGAGAACATCTCTAGCACCAGTGGCATAAACAGAGAAATACAGAAAAACAAAATGCAAATTAAAGAGGAAATGAAAAGGAAAAGAAGAATGACTTTGGATTCTTCTTCTTTCACGGTAGCTAGAGGATCGATGGAGAGGATGACTTTGGCAACAGGATCGTCTGCCTAAAGGAAGAGGTTGGCGAGAAGGGCATTTCATTAGCCACATTGATCTCTCTGCAAACTCTGTTTCCAAATCTTGACTCCCATTATTATTATTATTATTTGCCTCAATTTCTTCCATTTTCATGCAGAAACAGAGAGGAAGGAGGACATGAGACGACGATGGAAACATAGTAAATCCAAAACAGAGGCAAGTCCCCTATAGTTTTCACAATTCATCTTATCTCGAGGCAATACAAATTTTGAAGGGGATAATTTATTGAACCAAAACCGAAATAAACCAGAATAATCATATCTTCCGAGCCAAACGTAAAACCATACCAAACTCGGTTTATTCAAAGCTTGCTATTTGAATAAACCAAATTAATTTCATCTTGGCGCTCTATGATATTTATACTAACCGATGTAACCGCCTAAAAGGTTAAAAACAAAACGAACCAAACCGACATTGACCAAACCTAACGTAAATAGTCACATCCTCCAAACCAAACATATAAACCGGTCATCTGATGAACAATCTATCTAATAAATTATACCGACCGGTTTACTTCTTAAAACCAAACCGAAACTCTTATCTCTGTGGATAAGCTCTTCTTCTTCTTCCCACTGTCATAAACCTCAAATTCAATTGCAAAGTCTCTCGGCGAAAGGTACTCTCACTCCTCCTCTCTACTCTTCCCTTGTCCACACTCAAACCCATCATCATCTGAATAAAAAAGTCGTCTTCTTTATTTGTTGTAGCGTTTGATGGAGGTGGTGACAAGTACCACCAGCAGCAGCATGAGTATCAAGAGCTTCCTAAAGGAGAAAGGCTTCGACGAACAAAGCATCGACAAGATGCTCACAAAATGCAAACAGCTAGACAACGCCCAAACCGACGTCGCATCGCAGAACTGGGACTACTTGAGCAACACCGTGGGGATACAACACCGTAAGCTCCCTTACATCGTCTCCCGCTGCCCAAAGATCCTAACTTTACCCCTCCACGAACGTCTCGTCCCCATGTTCGAGTGCCTCTCCTCCCTCGGAAGAAACCCGCGCGAAGTCACTTCCGCCATCACCAAGTTCCCGCCCATCCTAGCTCACAGCCTCGAGGAGAAGCTCTGCCCTCTCCTCGCCTTCTTCCAAGCTTTGGGAGTCCCCGAGTCACAGCTTGGTAAGATACTCCTTTTCAACCCGAGGCTTATCAGCTACGGGATTGAGACCAAGCTGGCTGTTATTGTGAGCTTCCTCGCTAGCCTCGGGCTAGATAGAGATAATGGTGTGATCGGGCAGGTTCTTGTGAAGCACCCTTTCCTCATGGGGTATAGCGTCGAGAAACGGCTGCGTCCTACTACAGAGTTCTTGAAGGAGTCTGTGGGTTTGAGTGATGATGGGGTTGTGTCTGTGTTTGTGAACTTCCCGCAGGTCGTGTGCAGGAGACGTTGGGAAGATACTCAGACCGAACTACGAGTATTTGAAGGAGTGTGGGTTTGGCGATGCGCAGATTGCGAGTATGGTTGCTGGTTATCCACCTGTTTTGATCAAGAGTGTTAGGAACTCGCTGAGGCCTAGGATCCGGTTCCTGGTGGATGTGATGGGGAGAGGGTTGGATGAGGTGGTTGGTTATCCTCAGTTTTTTCAACATGGGTTGAAGAAGAAGGTGGAATGCGAGGTATAAGGTGCTTGTTAAGAAGAGTAACGTTGACTGCTGCAGCCTTAGAGATATGTTGGACTGTAACACTAAGAAGTTCCATGAAAAGTTTGGCGTTTAAAAGAGGTTAAAAAAAGTGATCTCTTCTCTCTAGTTTTGCTTCTTCATTAGTCTCTCTTTTTCTCTTTGTAAGCTATATTTTCAGCTCGTTGCATCAATTTCTTACCTGAGCTTTGCTTCACCAATCATGTATCATTGATTCCGTATTATATTTGCATTTTTTTATCATCGAGTAAGACTGTAAAATAGAACAACCAAACCAAACACTGGGCTTGAACAAGTGAATATCCGGTTATCCATTGAGGGTGTTGTCCCCTTGTGAAAGAACCTTTCTTTCTTATTACAGTCAAGGTCAGCAGTTACAGTTGACGTAACAAACTAGCTAGCCTTTAGAATAGAAATACAAATTTATTACTCTAAAACCTGAGAGAGAGAGAGAGAGAGAGAGAGAGAGAGAGAGAGAGAGAGAGAGAGAGAGAGAGAGAGAGAGAGAGAGAGAGAGAGAGAGAGTTCCTCCTACTCCTTACTCCTTACTCCTGGGGGACTTTCTTGTACTCAAGCCTTCAGCTCATAAGTTCCTTTAATCTTCCCTTCTGACAGTTTTCCTATAAGAATATCATTGAAGAGAACAGAATCAACACAGTTTATCAAAGTAAAGTAAAGTTTCGTTTGTTTGGGTTTGCAGATAAACAAACCATTACTCTAAAACATTCAGACAATGATCAGAAACAACGATATGAGAAATGGGCATTATTGAAAGAAGTCAAATCTATCCAACGAAGAGGGACATGAGAGAGAGAGTATTCTAAGTCTCCTTACCATGTGACGAAGACTCACAGAAGACAAACTTGGGGATGAGATCTTTAGACATATCCAAAGCATAACGTTTTGGAATGTTTCCAAACTCAGCTAGCGTTAGTTCCATTCCAACCTGCTGAGACAAAAACAACCCACAATGTTTCATCATTACACACCAAACACAAACTCTGATCAATGTAAGAAACCACACACAACATATCCAAAGACACACGCATGCAGATAGAATATGTAAAAAGACTATAGGGAAGGGAGAAAAGATGGTGACTTTGGTTTCATCGTCTACAGAAGCGAGAGGGTCTATGGAGAGGATGACTTTGGCAACAGGAAGGTGCGGATCGTCTGCTAAAGGAAGAGACTTTAGAGAAGCAGCGGCGGCCAGAGAAGGGCATTTCATCAGCCACATTGATCTCTCTGCTGAATCCGTTTCCAAACCGCATGGATTCTCATTCTCCTTAGCCGCACATTCTCCCATCTTCATACAGAGTGTTACTATGGAAACAGAGGAGTTTAAAGGTATTTATATTAACCCTGAGCCCGTATTTAATTACTAATTTCTCTCGTTATATTTATTTTATCTAATACCTCCTCACAAAGGAGAGGAATAAGTATCAATGAAATCACAAAAGCTAAATCCTTTTTTTTAAATTGATTAGTAAAATTCAAACAGTAAGAAGCTAGTTTTGTTTCTGACGATATATATACACAACGATTGCAGAAACATCCATACAAAGAGAAGAAGTTCCTGCTTGTGGATCACAAGCATGCCCGCTTCGTTCTTCTCTCTGCTAACTTGTTCACCGCAGTTTCGCTTTTTAGAAACCTCATTGTTTTGTTTTGTCCCTCTACATTCTCCTGTCTTTATTGTCTCTTCTTTCTTCTTCTTCTCCAACGCATCCTTCACAAGAAACTTTAGCCTCCACAGTGTTGGTTCGTCCTGCATACAAAGATAACTTAGCTTTATTAAAAAAAAAAAGAAAAAAGTAAGGGTCTTTCGACCTTACAAGACAAGTGGCTGAAGTAAAAGAGATCTTTACTTACCAGTACGTCCATCTCAATCGTCACTACTTCTGCTTTAGTTTGGAATCTAGGATCAGCCTGAGCAACTATACCCAACACTTTCTGTAGCTCATCCGGAGACAGTTTCAAGAATGCCAACCCAATATTACGTCTCTCCTCACTTGTAATTTTCCTGATAAAAAAATCACACTCATCAGTCTGAGCATATATTTTGATGCGTTTTGAACAGAGGGAACCCAAAAGGTGTTAAGAATATTCATTAAGAGTGATCAAGCCAACCTGCATCTTCCCACAACTACCTGCCTTAGCTTCTCCAGCTCGTCATTAACATTGCAAATCTAGACAGCCATAGATCAAATCAGCTCAAACATTTAAAGGTTTATAGTAAAAAGAGAAGAGAAAAAAAAGAACCTCATTGCTCAAATCTCTGGTTGTTTTGGTATGAGATGCTTCTTTTGCTAGCAGCGCCTCCATTGCTGCTTGCTTCTCCTCTTCTTCCCGTATTTTCTCCTGTAATCAAAGAACATCGGTGTGGACTGTGGAGCTTAAGCTACATCAAGAATACAGTGTGAAAGAGAGAGAGAAAATAAACATATTTATTACCTCTTCTTGAACTTTTGGAAGGAAGTGTGTCCATTTCTCCTCAAACTTAGCCAGTAATGTTTTGGCCATAGAGTAAACATCACTACCTTCTTCATTATACTTCATAGCGTTCTCAAACACTAGCCTCATATCAGCGTATATCTGCATAACATGTTTGTACCCTGTACCATCTTTAGCCTCCATTTGATTCTTTATCGTGCTGAAGTCCATGGGCTCGTCAATAACCTACACCACACATCAGATTAAAATACAGAGTAGTTGTATGTTAATAATATGTTGGAGAGAGGTGAGAAGGAGGAGGAGGAAGAGGGTTTATACCTCATAGTAGTCATCAAGACCAAGACTTTCTACATCGACAGGATGCATAAAAGGCCAAGCGCACTTGTGCTGGGTTATCTGACGGAAGATAGTACCGAACTGACGCATGAGGTCATGCATTCTCTTTGCAGCAACGGCTTCTCTACGGGCAGCCTCTTGTTGGACCTTCCTGATCCCAGCAACGTGTCTAGAGGAGGCAGAGGAGGGGGAAGGGGAGTTTGAGACGGCGATGGTGGAGTAAAACTCCTCTACTTGTGCCAGTTTATGCTCCAGCTAACAATTAAAAGACATACATTGAATCAAGATATAAGTTAAAAGCAAAACTCCAAAGAAGTTCATAGATTAATCTCTACATATTATTAAAACAAAGATTATTCTTAGACCAGTTTATGAAACTTGTCGAATATTGGCTCAGAGTTTAACAAACAGAGCCAGGATAACACGAAAAAAAAATCTTGAATTTGGGTATGAAGAAAGACATTGAAGAAACAAAGCAATCAAAGGTTAAAAAGGAGAAGACTTTTATTTTACCGAATCAACCCATTGAACAACCTCTTCGACTCGCTTCTTGATGTTTTCGACCTCGACAGGGACAGTTTTGGATTCTCCGGCGGGTATATGATCTGATACCGGCACTGATTCCGCCATTATTCTCAGGTTTTCTGAACCGAAAAGAAAAAAGAAAATCCCCAAATTAAGAAGAATCTTTAGTCGGAAAAACAAAAAAGGGAAACATACTGTTATGAGTTTGTGTCGAAGAAATAAGGAAAAAAACAGGGGGCATTCCGAGAATTGAACTCGGGACCTCTCGCACCCTAAGCGAGAATCATACCACTAGACCGAATGCCCTTTTGTTGTTCTGTATTCTACGTATACTAAAATTGTAATTAACTAAAAATAACCATTCTTAAATGTTAGTATGAAATACCACCAAAGCACATTAATTCGATTCAAATTTTTGAAGACCATCAAAAGAAATTTCTCAGACATCCATAAGATACAGGAAAAACACATTCAAATACACTAATTTTAATAGTGTTCCAAAAAAAAATAGTGTTCAAAAAAAGTACACTAATTTAATTAGTTTGCCAATGACCAAATAGTTGATTATCACACCATAAGAAAGTGGATTTTACCTCAAGAGCAAAAACAACTTACTAAATACCAATGACCCCAAATTTAGATTTGTGATTTGTTCCAAGAGATTCAAAGTAATGTAAAACTCAGAACCAGTATTACACTTAACTGGGTTGGTTTTTTTGTAAGGATAAATAACAAATGGACTAAATTAAAGATAGAGAGAAATGAAAGGACCTGTAACGCTTTTTTAAGATTCTAGGGCTCTTCCACTTTCTTTATTGGTCGGGTCAAACGACGACGTTTAGATCTTCTTTTTTTTTACTTCCTCTTCTGCTTCTTCTTCCACTTCTCAATCCAATCTGTGTGTGTGTGTTTTGTTTTGGGTGGAAATCGAAAAAAAATGAGCGGAGCAGGAAAGAAAGTAGCGGATGTGGCATTCAAAGCGTCGAGGACTATAGATTGGGAAGGGATGGCTAAGGTCCTTGTCACCGACGAGGCTCGCAGAGAGTTCTCTAACCTCCGTCGCGCTTTCGACGAGGTCAACACCCAGCTCCAAACCAAGTTCAGCCAGGTTCTCTCTCCCGATTCACGTTCTCTTGATTTAGCCGCCTCCGATTTAGGTATTAGAATCGTTAGATCTTCATCATTTCGGATTCCAGATTTGGTAATCTGGATCAATTGATCTCTCATGTTTCGTATATTCTGATGAAAATGATAGTTCCTATAGTTGATCAGATCTAACATAGTTTATTGCTCATTTGCGTTTGGAATCTAGTCAGGGAAACCTAGTTCTACATTTTTTGCCCTGGTCATTGGTTTGCATCATGTTATATCCTTATCATACCATTGTTCACTTAATTGCCAGTTTCAAATGAATCAGTCTTTCAAGCTTGTTTTATGTTTTTTTTTTTTTTTTGTTGCAGGAGCCTGAACCTATTGATTGGGATTTCTACAGAAAGGGTATTGGATCTGGCATTGTTGACATGTACAAGGAAGCTTATGACAGTAAGTTCTTGTCCTAAATCCTATTCTTAAACCACCTGTTTTCTTTAAATTTAGTGCAACCTCTAGTTGTCACGTCGCATCATCTGTAAGTACATGATATGATACAGATACACTTACCGGTTCGTTTCAACTATAGTTTGTGCGTTTATTTTGCTTCTTCAACTTGGCTAAAAGGTCTTGAAAGACATTTGCTCCTTATCGGGGGATGAACCTGAAGTTTCCAGTTCCATACATGTTGTTTTTTTCTTTTCTAATTGTTGGAAACGAACTTTTGTTTGCTCTTTCTGGTTCGGTGCAGGCGTTGAGATTCCCAAGTACGTGGACAATGTTACCCCTGAATACAAGCCAAAATTTGATGCTTTGGTGAGCAATCTTCATTCTTTTACAATGACAAGGGTGTTTTCATCTTACTTAGTCGTTTCCTTCATGCCAATGTTTCTTTCTGTATGTAGTTGGTGGAACTGAAAGAAGCAGAACAGAAGTCGCTCAAGGAGTCTGAACGGCTGGAGAAAGAAATTATTGATGTCCAAGAGATAAGCGTAAGTGCCCTCCAAATAACATAATTATCTTATTACACTGTTCAATCCTATGTATTTTTTTGTTTAACTCAAGGTTCTGATCTATGATCATCGTGTTTACGTGTGTGTGTGTGTGTGTGTGTGTTGGGGTAATCAGAAAAAGCTCAGCACGATGACTGCAGATGAGTACTTTGAGAAGCACCCATGAACTCAAAAAGAAGTTTGATGACGAAATCCGTAACGACTACTGGGGATACTGATGATCATCACGTTTCTTGCATCTCCGGCCTTGAAAAGAAACTAAACTATCTCTCTTTTTTCTTGTACTGTGATTTTTTTTTCTTGAATAAGTACACTCCACTGTTGAGATCTTCATTGGAGATCCAATAAGACAATGATGATCAACTGGCTATAGTTTATCCATTTCATAGATGAGTTGATTACATTTTCTATTTTTCTTTTACACTAAGTGACACTTTTCACATGTGAGATATTTTTTGGTGGGAATCATGCGTGCTTTTACAAATTTGTCCTTTGTGGGAAATCAAAAATTGTGGATATGGACAATTAATCGAGTTGTTGACGATGTTGACGAATAACTTGTGGACATATAAATCAAAAATATAAAAGATATGTATAATGGTTTATTTATACTATTACAAATTTGAAATGTTAAAGAAATTTGGCACGTATGCAAAATATATGGATGAATAGTAAAATAAAAATGAAAAATGTGGATTAGTGAAAATGTAGAAATATAAATGTGGATTATTGAAAACGTGGACACAAAAATATGGATGGTATAAATGGGGATATGAGTTGGATTGGATGTGATCACGGGAGAGTTTCCAGCAAATCGGTGTACAACGATTCTAAAGATGAGATCTTTAGTGAGTTAGAACCATAACTCAGATCGTGGTGGTGCCATCGACGGTGGGAATAATGGTGGAAATGTAGTTATGTGGATTTTTTTTTTCTGGAGAATATGGCGAAGAATAATGTTTTAAAGGTATCAACCAGTGATTTTAGTGTTAAGATGTTCATGTCCACGACTAATCTATAGTTTTACTATCCACGTTTTGGTGTTTACATCCACATTTAATTTTGTTTACATGTTAACATATAATATATATATATATATATATATATATATATATATATATATATATATATATATATATATATATGAAAATGGATCTTAAAAATAGAGAAGTTTATATATAATTTATTATGATATATATTTTTGTTTAATATATTTTAGAATTTGAGATAAAAATAAATGAAAACATAAAGTGGAATAAGAAAAAATATAAAGTGAAATAATAAGAGGAGAGAGACTCATGTGAAGAAAAAAAAGCCTAAAGGTCATAGAAGTCTTTTCTACATAAGAAAGTATGTCTCCAGTGACAAGTGTCTTATACTGTAATTGAAATGTGAAAATGTGTCTTTAGGTGTCAAAAACTTGGTGGTTGTTTTCATTTCATATCCCACTTGAAAAAGTGTATCCTCGTCAACTTTGTTATTAAAGACACTGCTATGTGCTTTGATGAGGTTTCTGATTAATCAACATAAATATAGTGTGCAAGCTCTTGGTAAAAGGATTAATGAAACATCATCTTCTAGACTGCCAAAAGCTAGAAGGCTTATTGTTTAGGGGAAACGAAACGATTGAATAAAACAATTAGATATTAAACACAATATAATTAGGTTTCCAAATAAATGATGTTCTTACTGTCATTCGAAAAAATTGCCTGCACAAATTCCGCATCTCTACAGTGTCGCCGAAGTAGTTAACATCAGTGTTTGTAAGCGATGTTTTAGTAGTTAGTATGCCGACCGTAAATGAAATTGTGATTCTCTTGTTTTGTGCTCGATTTGTAGTAAGAATTTAGCTAGCGTTATGACTTGTATAAGAGATAACGATTCAGATTCTTTTGTGTGTGTGATTGTGAGTTTACAAGGATTCATGTAACTCGTTATGACTTGATTTGATTTGTACAGATGGTTTTCAATAGAGGTTAGTTTTTGGAGATAAACTTTCAGTTAGACTATTCCTCAGGAGAATCAATGGAACGCTTACTCGTGTGGAAGAGAATGAAATGGTGATATTTCTTTTTTTTTTCTCTCCATGCCATGAAAGATGTATATGGTTATGTGTAGTGTCTAATTGTTTTTGTTATTCAAGTTTCGAGGGTCATTAGAGAGCCGCTCACTCTTGTCAACAATCACACACTCAGATTCTGATGTGAGTAAGTTCAGACAGACATTCAGCTTCATGGTTCTCTTTTCCATGATTGGAACTTTTGATATTTTTTTGTGTTTGCTACGTACATACACATTTTACATTTTAACACATGTTAAGCTGTTTACTCTTTTTAATTGTTGAACTTCTTATTGGATTTTTCATAGGACCTTTCACAGGTCAAATCACAGGTCAAGCTGTTTACATAATATTTATTAAATTCTATTCATATTATTAATTATAAAAAATTAAATCAAGAAAACAAAATAAAAATAATGACAATTACATTTTTTCTTAAATTTTATCTTTTCCTTTTTAACTAGTTTTAAAATTTACGAAACATACACTTTCGTTCTTTCTTTACCTTTTAATTTTATCATGTGAAAATATTTGTAAAAGCAAATTTATGACAGTTTTCTCTATATTATTTATATTAATCAAAATAGATAAAATATCTGCAATTATTTATAAATATTCGTAAATATCTACATATTTAAACAAAAATCATATTAATAAAGAATTAAATATTTTTAATATACAAAATAAATCACAAATACTAAAAATATTATAGTTTTATACCCCATACTAACCCTAAATACAATAACACCAGCCAAATCAAATAAAAATAGTAGAATTTGCTTAGATTTTAGTAAAATTCATATAGAAGAAAATACAAATATCTATCTAATTAAAACGGAAACATTACAATTTTTCTAGGTGGATTTTAAAGTTGGACCTTATGTAATTAATGCTATATTAATCTACTTACTAGATCATGACCCGCTCGACCGAGCGGGAGTCAATTTTTTTTGTTATCTTTGTTTTTACTAAATGTTATACATGATCGCAATGTGTAGTAATATAAAATTTTGATAAACAACAATGTGTACTAATGTGTTTAAATAAGCAATGTGTTTAATTACTAAATTTGATTTTTAAATTTTATGATAACGTAAAGTAGATTTTTTTCTATATTATTTAAAATATATAGTGCTATATATTTTGTATTTTCAACATTTATCATACAAAACTTACATTGGGATATTATTTATATGAAAATATGTGTAACATAATATATTTATATATTATATAAACATATGCACACCCGCACAGGTTTTATTTTTAAAATGTATTCTATATTGTTTAGTTTTATGTAGTATCGAGTTTGTATAATTCAATTTTGTGTTTAAAGAACAATATCAAAACTGTCTTTCGTATGTAAAAATAACACTTTGCAAGCGCGAGTTGTGTCTTTTTATTGTAACACAAAATTTTATATAAAACTTATGTTTTTTGTACATTACGAAATTTAATTTTTTAAAATAATTATTACGTAATTTCAAAGTGAATTTTATCTCTGAGGTTTAATATATTTTGTGTGTAATGGTTTAAAGCATTTTCGATATATATTATATTTCAGTTTGGTTTGTTTTTAGTATTATTGTATAAGTATAATACTATACAATATTACTATATTCTAAACAATATATGAAGTTATGTGTTATTTGTTTTAAAAAGTAGATTAGGCCCAACGTAGTTATAAGAATAGTCATATCTTTATGTATGTGTCTATGACTTATCTACCTAATGTTATTCGTACTAATAAAATTAATATGACCAATGAAAGTATACTAATCAATTTAAAATGAATTGTATAGGGTAACTATAGAACGATTAATATTTTTAGTATTCTTAGTATATATCTTATTTAAATCGACATGTAATAAATGTAAAAATCATATATGGAATATGGACAAAAAGAAGAACTGTATTTAAAGAAATACATCAATGCAAAATTAGACTATGATATGTATTATATATAAAGAATGAGACATTTAATTTAAATATATGAAGTCCATTTTTAAAAATCCACCTAGAAAAAGTTGTAATGTTCCTATTTTAATAAGATAGATTATTAGACATGCCTTTTTATAAATAATTAATATCAACCATTACCATAGTTTTCACTTCTTACCTTATTATTATGTCCACTACGCATGTTTCCTTATATTGTATATATTTTACTATAAGGTAGATACATCCACTAGCATATTATACTATAAGATAGATTATTAATAATACATCTACTAACATATAATACTATACGACAGATTATTAATAATACAATATATTATATGTATTCATTCACTTGCCTCTATCAATATTAGCAATACTATGTAGACGATTAACTCTATACTTTGAACCTATAAACCATGATATACTAATTTATAACAAAAATGATATTACTGTTACAAATTAGTTTTTATAAAAAATATTTATAGCAGCAATTTGTTATATAAGATAAATTTAATCAATACCTAAATTTATTTTTTCATGTTCAGAAAAAAAGAAACCTACGAATGTATACCATTAAATTAGCCAAAAATCTTCCGAATAAATAGTAAATCTCCCCAACCCAAAAATAAATTAATAATATAACAAAAGATATTATGTTTGAAATTTAGCTCACTGGATCGGGTATAAATATGTTCATTTCAGGTATGAGTTCTTCGAGTTCTCAACATTTAGATCTAAGTAGGTATTTGATTTTTTTTTCCGGGTCGACTTTTTTTGGTTCCGGATCATTTTAACTTTTTTATATTATAAATCTTAAATAATATACAACATGTATATAAAATATGTGAATCAAAAGATAAATCCCCTCCTCCTCTAGTTATATATTATTTTTTGGTCAATAAGAAAATATCTCTTATCCCCTCCTCCTCTTCCTATAGTCTCACAGTCCCCTCTAGAAAATATGTCTTCAGCTTATTGCCCCTCCCCCGTGGCGGTTTCCGCCGCAGCCACCGTTTCCTCCGCCGCTACCTCTAACCCGTTATTCTCCTCCCACTCAACTTTCCAAACTCTTCTATCGCATCAGCACCAAAACCCTTCAAGCTCGTCGCCAAATGCCCTACTCCTCTGTTCCTCCATCCAAATACCCGTCGCCACCGCCTCCTCTGCGCCGCCGAAGACGAAATCCCGCCGTCATCCGAAGAAGAAGACGAAGAAGAAGAAGAAGAGGACGAAGACGAAGATGCAGATGGGACAGAGACTACGCAAGCGAGCGTTGAGGAAGGGAGGCTGTACGTTGGGAACTTGCCGTACACAATCACTTCTTCTGAGCTCTCTCAACTCTTTGGAGAAGCTGGTAACGTCGTCGATGTTCAGGTTCGTCAGATTGTTGTTCCAAAGTGTTGAGCTTTATTGCAAGACTGTGTATAAAGTTTTGACCTTTGTTGCAGATTGTGTACGATAAAGTCACTGACAGAAGCAGAGGGTTTGGATTCGTGACCATGGGAACCATTGAAGAAGCTAAGGAAGCAATTCAGATGTTCAACAGCTCCGTAAAGTTCCCATCTTTTTCGTCTTCTGTTATGATCATGTAATGTTTTCTCATCTCTTGTGCTTATTAATGTAGCAAATCGGTGGTCGGACGGTGAAAGTGAACTTCCCGGAGGTGCCTAGAGGCGGAGAGAGAGAAGTGATGAGGACTAAGATCCGTGATAGTAACCGGAGTTATGTTGACAGTCCCCACAAGATCTATGCTGGGAACCTTGGTTGGAATCTAACCTCGCAGGGTCTTAAAGATGCGTTTGGGGATCAGCCTGGTGTGCTTGGTGCTAAAGTTATATACGAAAGGAATAGTGGGAGGTCTAGGGGGTTTGGTTTCGTGTCTTTTGAGTCGGAACAAGATCTTCAGTCTGCTCTGAGTGCTATGAATGGTGTGGTAAGGCTTTTACCTCTTCTAGGATGAATCTGTGTTGAATTGGGTTTGAGACTTACTAGTTTTGGTTTGGTTCTTAGGAAGTTGAAGGACGAGCGCTGAGGCTGAACTTGGCTTCGGAGAGAGCTACTACGGAGCCTCGGTCTTCTGTTGCAGAAGGAGTGACTGAAGAGGGTAGTGTAGGGAGCAGCGAGGTGCTTTCGAACATTAGTACATGAAGCGGCAAAAGCAAAGTAGATTCTTCCGAGGGCTAGAAAATGAAAGTTTTTATGAGTTATGACTTTATGTTGTTGTACTCTACTGAGGCTAAAGAAGAAGATGATATATGAGATAAACAACAGGAGATTAGCTCTGTAATCTTATTAAGAAATGCATGTTCCACCACTAAATGGTGTAATATAAGATCTTTCTATCCCAGAGAAGTGCATATTTTTGGTCATGGCTTCTGCTAGTTTGTCTCATGGTTAAGGAAACAGGAGATTAGCGGTAATTTTCTAATTTGAATCATCCATACTCTTACCATTTCTTATCTTAAAAAGAACAATCGATAAGAGTGGCTCAACTATGATCCTATCAACTCCGGCGCACCAAGCTCGGCTCAAGACGGCGGAAATGTCCGGGAGATGACAGCTCTTTCCATTGTAAATTCCCTTGAACATCCCATCTGTTTGAATTCGACCAGTTCTCATGTGGTCAGAACATAACTTGATCAGAGGGACAAAGTATTTGCAGAAATGACTCAACTGACATGTGAAGTTAACGGCTATGTCTAATCTTGCACTACATCGTGAGCCAAGAAACAGAGAGAATGTGCCTAGCGCAATAAACCTCTACGTGACATTCTGATACACCCTTACAGGTGTATTATTTGAAGAAGAGGCAAGGGAAAAGAGTCATGCAAGCGGGAGAGACTTCTGAGAGGAAGAAGTTAAATGAAGAAGCAAAGACTTGGAGTTATTTAGAGTCTTTGGCAGTTATGGTTCTTTGACTTTATATTCTTTCTGTTATGCATTTGTACGCTTTATCCGTTGTGATCAGAAAATAGCAGAGAGAGTCTTAGACTTGAGGCGATTCTCATAGTGAGAGATCGTGAGTTGAGAATCGAGATCGATAGATTGAGATTCTCATTACTTTGCTATTTCGTTTGTAATCGGAGTACTTGTATTGATCGTTGAGTTTGTTTACATCAATATACACATTCAAACTTAACAACTGGTGCGCTTGTGAACGGATCGATCATAGCCATGGCGCAAGCTGCAGCGAAGTTGAAGATGGACGAGATGGACCAGTCGATCGAAGACATCCATAACGAGCTAACGGTCTTCAATGATTCGTATAAGCAGCTAGCTTCTTCGGGAGAGCAGATGTCGAAGAAGATTGACGAATCGTTTTCGCGAATGGAGGCTTGGGAGAAGCGATTCGATCTCTTGGAGAAGCATATGTTCTTGGAGTCATTTAGAGTCTTTGGCAGTTATGGTTCTTTGACTTTATATTCTTTCTGTTATGCATTTGTACGCTTTATCCGTTGTGATCAGAAAATAGCAGAGAGAGTCTTAGACTTGAGGCGATTCTCATAGTGAGAGATCGTGAGTTGAGAATCGAGATCGATAGATTGAGATTCTCATTACTTTGCTATTTCGTTTGTAATCGGAGTACTTGTATTGATCGTTGAGTTTGTTTACATCAATATACACATTCAAACTTAACACATTCTTTTCTTTTCTTTTTTTTAACACATGTTTCGGAAGTGATAAATAACCCTCCTTAATCCTTATTGATTGTTTCAGAATGTGATTTTCTTGTGGAAACAAGCATAACAAAATGTGTACATTTCGCGATAAATTTCGTTATCACGTTATTTATAGAATGTAAATAATTTATGGACTCCTCGCATGAGATATATACACACAAGGACTTGAACCAATCAAAAACATTACTGAAAAAGATAAATAGTCAAATCTCCAAATCAGAGGCGCATAGACCAAGAGAACTAAAAAGGAACAAAATTTAACGAAGTAGACGTCGAGCCTGAGATGGAGGTGGCTGAGCTTGCACCGGAGTGGGTTGACGGTTAGAACCTCCTCCTCCACCACCATTGTTTTTCCAAGGTTTAACCGTAAACAACACAACTAAAACCACAATAATGATCAATATCAAAACGGCGTAGCAAGTCCACTTGCGCGTGTTTTTCTGATAGAAACGCGCCTTAACAAGCTGGTCTGCACCGGACCTGATAATCGTATTGGTTCTTTTGAGGCTGTCTTCAATGGTGTCCAGCTGTTCACCCTGGCTCTGAACAAGGACAGCCATGTCTAGAAACACCTGATGCAGCTCGTTCAAACTCTTCTCAATGTCTTTCACTGCGTCATGCCTCTCTTGTATCTCGTTTATCGTGTCCAAAATCCTACCCCGGCCTTGTTCTTGTATAGCTTTCTGCATAAACGTTTCACTTTCTCCTGCAATATTTGTCATTTCAATTTATATCTCATTAATATGATGTTTATAAACCCCCACAATTAGGTATGGACAAATTAACCAAAATCAAAACACCTAACCGTACTGAACCAAAATTATTCGATTCGAAAAGAAAAGACAATTACCTGAACGGTTTTATTTTAAAATATTGTGGATATTTGGACTGAACTGGAACTGAACTAAAAACACAATAACCTGAACAGATTCAATCTTAAAATACTATGGATATCTAGACCGAACCGAACCAAAACTAAACCGTTTGCTATTTTTCTTGATTAACAATCTTTTGCTATTTTCTTGCTGTTTGAAATTTGAAATAACTCAAAAAATTAAGAATGAATAATTCTGAAGAAATGATCACCTGTAGAGATGAGGTGATCGACAGTATCCTCGTCGGGATTTTCGCCGGTGACGGTGAAGTACAACCGATGAATTGTGTCTCTATACTCCGTCGAGATCCTCTCTCTCACTCGCATAAAATGATCCATCGCATCTTTCAGCTTCTTCCTCAACCCATTAACAACCGCCATCCTCTGCCTGTCAGAAGATGAACCCGGTCCGCTTTCCGGTAAACTCCGGTTCGCTTCATTCGCACGATCCAGCGCCTGGAGATTTCCTTTCACGCGCTTAGCCGTCTTGAGCGCCTTAGAGACATCAGAGTCCATCTTGTCCTTCAACTCCTTGACGGCCTTTGCGTTGTGGAGCGTCCTGCTCTTGTCGTGGCACGCTTGGAGGCTGTGGCAGAGGCGATCGAGCTCTTTCAGATCGCTGTTCACCTCCTCCACGTCGAGGAAGAACTTGTCGAGGTTGTTCCCGCCTGAGTGCTTAGCCTCTGGCATCTCGATACTGTGGGAGTGAGGCGGCGATGAGCCGTCGGCTACGGAGCGTTTGAAAGAGCGGGAGAGAAGATCGTTCATGGCTGGCTGGTTGGTTTTGAAGTTTTCTCCTCAACGGATGATACAAGAAATTTTGGTTTTGAAGAAATTTGAAAATATTTCTTTCAAAAAAAAGAAATTTGAAATAAATAAATCTTTTGATAGATTGTGTTTGTTACACTTAAATTTATAATTAAGTTGAAAAGTCCCCCACTTATAACGCGGGTTTGAAATTGGAACAGGTCGAAACTGGAAGTGTTTGTCATTAGTTAATTCAACTAGTAACATGTAAAATAATAAGGAACTGGTGAAATTAAAATAAATGAAACCATAAGAATAGAATACAATATAAAATGAAATAGAATCCATTCCATCTATAACCAAATTTCTTATATAATGATTTTATTTATATTTTATCTAATTTTGTATGGATCAAATGTTTAATTTATTTAAAAATTAATGGAATACACATACATCATTCTATTCCAAAAATCAACAATTGAGCTGTATAGGATTTTTTTCGGAGACCAAACCAAAACATTTATTTCAACTAAACCATTATATTGGGTTAACCATACCACGTCGAGTAGCCTATATTCTTTTGTGCTAAATTTGTCAAATTTCTGCAATTTATTGATGATTTTTTTTGTATCGAATCGGTTAGTTTGACAAACTTATAATTGACTAGTGGAAGAGAAAATCCAGACTATAATTTCTAAGAAAACGGATTTAACAATGAACATGATGTGTGTATATTGTGGAAGAGAAATATTTTACCCAAAGACAAAGATTTTAGAATATTAATTTATTGGGTTTAGTTGAGGAAATTTGAATTCGTCGTTGGCTGTCTGTTTCAAATATTTTTTAGTGGTAGTAGTTTTTCTAACATATGATTTTGTTATGTTGGGATATAGAAGTTTTGTCCAACCACTCAATAGTTTTTGTACGTTGTCCTTTATTTTGGAGTGAACGAACAATATTGAAGCAACAAGAAAAAACTGAATCCAAAACAAAACATTTTAAAATTTTAGTCAAAAAATTATATTATCATTAATATAGATCACAACATATAAAATAATAAATTTTTATCATTAATTTGATTTCTTAAGAAAACAAAATATTGAGTTTTGAAAGGGGATTTTTAAAATTAACTAAAGCAAGAGAAAAAATGAAATATAAAACTGAAAACATAAATTAGAAATTTATATAATATTCATAAACTACAAAATATAAAAATAAGAAATTGGATTTTTATGTGGATACTATAAAATTCCAAATATTTATTGTGAGAAAATTTTAAACTTGTTTTTTTTTCTTTTTTGATCAACTATAAATCATAAAATATTGGGTAAAATATTATGTCGCGTCTTCGCTTTCGTTTGCGTTTATTACTTCTTAGTTCTTACTTTGTCCAATGATAAGTAAGCCCAAACCGGCCCATTTGAGTGAACCTAAACACCTTAGCACACCACCGCTTAACCTTAGGCCGTCGATACACTCTACCGACAAGCGAAAGAGACGACACAAAGCGATGGGAAAAGCTTCGGGAGCGAAACAGGCGACTGTTGTGGTTGCAGCTTTGGCTTTTGGATGGTTAGCGATAGAGATCGCCTTCAAGCCTTTCCTCGACAAACTCCGCTCCTCAATCGACAAATCCGATCCGGCCAAAGATCCCGATGACTCCGACAAAGACGCCTCCTTCGCCGCCGCTGCAGCTAGCTCTGAGACGTGACGGTCTTCCGCGTAGGGTATTTGAATAAGGGTTTGTTAGATTATAATCTGTGCGTTCAGCTTTGAACTATAACTTAAACAGTTTTGTTATGTTTGCATAATTATATGTTTTCTACTCATTTTGATGCGTCCTATAACCATTCAGTATTCGAAATCACAAAGATTGTTTCAAATCATATATAGCAGATTAACCATGGAAGTAAGAAACGTATACATATGCAGAGACCATAACATTTTTGTATTCAGCATAGATGTAACATCTTTGTCTTCAACATAGATGTATATGTCAAGGTATGATGTGCAATTTGTATTATCTTTCACTGATCCTAGCCCAAACAGTGATAAAAAAAAAAGATAAGGGATGGAGCTTTCGCTGTTTAATCTTTTTCTTTTTCTTTTCTTAAATTGTTTTTTTGTAAGTCTGTCAAAACTGTGAGATTTACAAAAGTTATGATGATAAAAGGATAGTAGACTTGAGAGGACTAAAGCACCATGAAAGTCTCTCTAGTCATTATCTATTAGAACCGACTTCATTATTCGTGGTATGATTATATTCATTCCTAAGAAGGGTTAAATATCAAAGCTGATCATTACAATATCACTTTAGATAGTAACTTTAGAACAATAGTTGTTCAGATTGGAAATATTATGGGATTGTAGATTCACATGATCTTTTTTATCATTGTTTATGCAAGAGTTTCTAATACACGCTTAAGTGCTTTGTTTTGTTTTTATAATTGCCCCAGATTACAATCCAGTTGTCTTGTCCCCACACAGATGCCCCAAACAGTGGTGATAAGAAAGATGAGATAGACCTTTTATTCCTTTTACTCCACTCCTTTTCTATAAGCTTAATAAAAAAAAAGTAAATGACAAAATCATAACAATGATCTCTATATCTGCACACAGAGAGAGAGACCCAAACTTAAACATTTAACAGATTAAGCTAAAAAGCTATTAGTTCATCCTCTTGAACGTTTTGCCAAATAAACTCCATCGTCTCTCAGGCACATATGTAGGCTGATTTATGTATGATTTTCCATGAAATATAGATAGGCTCTTACCACAATTCATTACATATCAAAAGTTGCAATCTCTATGCTTAAGTCTAAACCATTTAGGTTACTGGAGATAATCAAATGCTTTGATTTGCATCCTTTACTTTATTTTGTCCTGTCTTGCACATATCGAAGAGATGGACCCCGATAGTACAATTATTTTGTAACTTCAGGGAAAAAAAAAACAGAAAAGAAGAACAAAGGAGACTAGGAGAGACGACTCATTCTTAAACAGACAAGAACCAAGAATCTACAGAGTAAATACGCAAGAAACTATATGGTGGTTTCTTAGAAATTTTCCTTAGCATTCTTTCCTTTAAAAGGCCAAGTTAAACAACACAAACCACACGCAAGTACTCGATCGACTCCTAGTCATGGAAGAGTGCAGATTCGAGACGAGCGAGTTACAAGCTTCGTTAATGATGTCGACTCCTTTATGGTCCGACTCATGGAGTTTATGCAACGTTGCTGATAGCTCACGGAGTATTCAGATACAACACATCGGCGGAACTATGTACGTTGCTTTACCGGAGGTGGAGATGAACCAACCTGGGAATCTTGTGGGCCTGGAAGTCGCCGGAGATGAGTTTTTCTCTGACTTTTCAACATCATTAACCTCTAACGAGCCTCCGCCTATGGTCCACGGTGCAATACGTGTGCTTTTTGTTTCCTCGGCTCGTTTTATTGAGTCTCAGGTTTGTTTCTTGTTTCTATTTTCCTTCAATAAATAATAGTTTAATACACAAAATAATGATTTATTAGAAGGAATTCTTGAATCCTTTCCTAAATACAGTAATTTAAATAAACCCATATAATCTAGGACGTGGCTGGACCAAAAAAAGTATAGTACATGAAAGCATCTCCATAGATTGGCTAAGAGCTTCTATGAAAGTCTAACAAATAAACTATTAAATCTTTAAACAATTAATTATTATTTAATTAAAGTAAGAATACTGAACTTATCATGTAAACAATGGATAGAAGTTTTAGGGCATCTCCAACTCCACTTCTATTTTCTACATTTAACTCTATTATAGAGTAAAACTTTTTCGAACTCCACTCTATATCGCAGTCTAAATCAGTGCAATTCTATTTCTCACTTTGTATTTAGAAGTAACTATATTTCTTACTCTATTATATAGTGGAATTTTTCTATTTATACTTTAGTTCCTTTTATTTTTCAATTTTTTTATTTTGTAACTATTTGTTTAATTTAAGTTATGCTAACAACACATAATTATGTTTAAAACAAGCACTAAAATTGAAAACAATTTTATAAGATAATAAAAAAAAACTTATTTCACAATCTGAAATTCGTTAATGATCATATGTTGGAAAAATACACTAATGGAGATGCTTAAGTTAAAATGTATAATGTAATGTAAATTTTAATATAATAAATTTTTGGTATAGATATATAATTTATGAAAGATTGTGAAAAATGAAATATAAGGGGCTAATTTGTAAGTTTTGTAAGTAAAAAATATTAGTCACAAAATTAAAAAGAATATATTTAAGAATATTTTTATTTAGAGCCAAATATAAAATAATACTATTTTAGAGTGAAACTAAATAGAATATTGGAGATGGTCTTAAATCGAGTTCAAATTTTTTTTAATTAGTTTTTTTTTAAATAATAGGATATTTTAGAGCATTTAATCTATTAATTTAGGGATTATCTACTATTTGAAGTTCTCATTTAAATTTTGGACTCTTTCATAGTTGTTGTTAGAATATATCATGCCTCCTATACAATGCAACCTACCAACTTAAATTAAACCAAATCTTAACCAACATAGATTAGTTAAACCTAACCAGTAACACTTTTATAATATTTTTGGTTAATCTCTTAATATAATTAGATCATATAAAACTGAACCACTCTTAAATCAACGAGTTCCATATCATTCCAGACATAAGAGAAAAAATATCCGACTCATTTACAACGTAGGCATACAAAGACCGTGTATGCTTATGCTCATTGATCTTCCAAAAACCAAATAATTATGGCATAGACCAACATAGGCTCATGTTCGTATCACTAACTTTACTTCCATATATTTACTCTTCACCTACATCATATCACAACATACACAGTTATGCAAGAACATGATTTTTTTTGTTCAAACAACCAAATAATGGTGGCATATGGTCAGTAGATTTTTTAAATATGTTTTTTATATATTACATTTTACGAGACTATGTGTATAAGTTTTTTTTTGAAAAAGGGCATAACTATGTGTATAAGTTAAAAGGTAAAAGGTGTGACAAGGCAAATTATTATACTAAAAATGAAAGAAGATTAAATACAAACTAATAACAAGTACAACACAAATTATAACACTATTAAATTATATATATATTTAATAAAATATTATATATATGTCTAATATGTATATATATATATATAAATGTTACACAAAATATATATAATATTATATACATATATTATATATACCATATATTATTAATTGAAATTTGACAAATCAATTTCCGCCCTTTAGGGCGGGTCCTAATCTAGTTATTATTTATTATAGATAAGAAAGTTATTGAATTTCTCAACAAAACGATATTATTATTGGTAAGAGATCTACTAGAAAAATTGTGTTAAATTTTCACTTCATTGATAAGATATCCACCTAAGTTTTTCATGGGTATTAATTTAGTTAATACTAATTGTAAAATAATATTAATATATTATTAAAACTTATAAATAGTGTAAATTTTTTTAATTATTTATACTATTTTTCCAAAATGAAAACATTCAAACTTTTTAATTAATATTTTTATCTGTGTATTCAATTTATTAAAAAAGATAGAAGCAGTTATATAGACAACAGAGACATGTATTTCATGCAAGAGTTTCCCAAGTAAAACCCAGTTTCTAAAATTAGGATTTTGAACATTTTTCTTTCAATTTCTTTTTAATTTAAAAGAAATTTATTTGAGAGATTCTAACCCCTATGCTATTATAATGTCTGGTTGGGCAAGCTCTCATAATATGAGACTGTCGATGATATTAAAAATATATATATGAGATTGTCAGTGACCTCGGATAGGACCAGCAAGTGAAAGATAACTTTGGTCTGAATTCACGTCCGCCCAAGTTATTTCAAAATGATCGAAGGCTAAAAGGTTAATGACAGATTTATGCTAGTACGCACCTCTGCACAGTTTTTTGAGTGTGCGCTCATAAAGTTTTAGAGG
This sequence comes from Raphanus raphanistrum subsp. raphanistrum, assembly GCA_019706035.1. Classification (NCBI taxonomy): domain Eukaryota; kingdom Viridiplantae; phylum Streptophyta; class Magnoliopsida; order Brassicales; family Brassicaceae; genus Raphanus; species Raphanus raphanistrum. The sequence continues at coordinate 18,319,800 of CM033983.1, read as the reverse complement.
TTCTAGTCATTTTGTCACTTGTCACTTGTCAGCATCATTCTTTTCAGCATATATTTTCTCTTCTTTTATACTATTTTCATTTCGATTCATGTTGGCTTTTGTTTTTAGAAAATTTCCGCGAAAACTGTTCATTAATTTTAACTGAGAGGGTCATATATATTACTCCATGTACTAGTTATAATCACACTAGCTCCATTAACCAGCCACTTAATTTATTGGAACATTGATTAAAATCTATATATGAACATAACAGATCACACAAGGACTCGAAATGGAAGGCATAAAACAGGTGATAATAACCGGATATTCAACCGGCGGCGCAGTGGCCGCACTCACCACACTTTGGCTCCTCTCACTACCTTCGCCGCCGTCACTTCCCCCTCCTCTGCATCACCTTCGGATCTCCTTTGCTAGGAAACCAATCTCTCTCTTCCTCAGTCTCCCGATCACATGCAGCCCAAAACTTCTGCCACGTGGTTTCCATCCACGACCTCGTTCCAAGAAGAAACGATGATCAACTCTGGCCCTTTGGAACATATCTCTTCTGTTCCGACAGTGGAGGTCTCTGCTTAGAAAATGCTGCTTCAGTTCGTAGGATGTTTCATATACTCAACTCAACAGGAACTCCAAACATCGAGGAACGTCCAAAGGTACGAACATTACGTGTCTACACTCTCTCACCAGTTTCTCATATCTAGAAGCTCTCGTAGTGAGAATATCTCAGACAATAGTTACGAAGCTGGTGTCGCATTAGCCGTGGAATCTCTTGGATTCTCTGATGATCACCCAAGTGGTGTATCAGCTAAAGAATGCATAGAAATAGCTACAAGAATGAGCCGTGCTCCGATTAGAGAGAGCGAGTGAGTTAGCAATTGAGCTTGGTGATGTATTGCAATCAAGACTAGAGATTCAATGGTACAAAGACAGTTGCGACGCGTCACCAAAGAAGCTTGGTTACTACGATAACTTCAAACTATACTCAAATCAAAGAGAGTTAAAGGTGAACATGAGCCGCGCAAAGCTAGCTAAGTTTTGGGACCGTGTGTATGGAATGGTGGAGAAGAAAGAGCTGCCATCTGATTTTGATTTCGAATTGAAATGGCTATTTGCATCGCAGTTTTACCAGCTCTTAGCCGAACCACTGGATATTGCGTACTTCTACAAGTACAAATATTCAAAGACTGGTAGTGGTCATTACATGGAGAATGGGAATAGACCCAAAAGGTATTTACTGTTGGATAAGTGGTGGAAAGAAAGAGGAGAGTGTCATAGAGTGAAGACTGCGAGAACTCGATATGCTAGCACTACTCAGGATACTTGCTTTTGGGCTAAGCTTGAGGAGGCAAAAGATTGGTTGGATGATGTGAGAAGCGAAGGTACCGATGCGCAGAGGCGAGATTTGCTATGGGAAAAGATTGTTGCATTTGAGATATATGCTGATACATTGGTGAAGATGAAGGACGTTTCACTTGATGTTCTTGCGGATAACTCGAGTTACCGAGTGTGGGTGAAGAAGCTGGGAGAGTTCAAAATGGATAATGGAATTGGAATGGTTGTTGATGATGAGAGTGACGCAATGGAGACTTAGCAAGCTTAATAGCAATCTAATTTATAACGATCTCTATCGAATGTTTTTTTTTTTTGAAAAAAAAAAAAAAAAAAAAAAAATTGAGTTTATGTTCAATAAGTTTATGCAATTGAGTTTCTAATGTAAGCTATTAGTCTACAACCAAGATGGTTATCTAATCTCCTACATGTAGTATAAGGTAAGCTATTTTCAGGACTTAAATAAATTAAGTATTATAGAAAAAAGTTAAGACCCACATAGGATTCTTGGAGATTGCCATAAAACACATGATCCAAGAAACTCTTTTCCCCATTCAGATTTTCTTTTCCAAGTACCCTTTTTATGTGTGTAAATATTCAAATAAATAAGTCAAAGTATACACATATATAGAGATAGGGTCCTTGTTCTACAAAACTATGTGTTTTCTTATTTCATCTACTTACTTTCTATTCATATACCTTACATAACATTTTCACCCTAAGTGATATGACTCGCACAATTTCCGATCATTAACAAATTTGACCAGATTAGACTTCATCGTTATGGCGAACTTAATATACGAGTTAATTAAAGATTGTAATGTGAATAGAAAAATGTTTTACATACTATTACTGATATTGATACAATTATATTTCCTACCATTATTGGTACAACTATTTGTTTTAATATAACGTGAATACATTTTCTCTCATAATGAATATTGTATAATATGTCTCAAGAGAAAATAGACATGTAATTGTACTATACTAATCGTGCAACCTCCATTAACAAAGCCGTACAAATAGCTCGATGTACACCAAATAACCCTTCTCTCCCGAGAGGTCATAGGCTTCGTAGTTCGCTTCGAAACAATCTCCAAGACTACATATTAGAGTAACCATTTTCTAATTCAAATATCTTATTATTTAAACATATCAAAGATTCAAAACCCTTAAACCTGTCTCCCCCAAGAAGCAACAGTGAGTGCCACCTTACGAGGCAATTGCTCCCTACACCTCCTCCACTCTACGGCCTACACGTGTAACACCCTCTCCACATGCACAAACTCACACACACATTCATGGGTGCGTATATAACACATTCTTGTTGTGAGAGAGAGAGAGTAGAGAAGAGAGAGATATGGAGAGAACAGAAGCATTGACGTCATCGTTTATATGGCGGCCAAATGCAAACGCAAACGCAGAGATAACGCCGAGCTGTCCAAGATGTGGATCATCCAACACAAAGTTCTGCTATTACAACAACTATAGTCTCACTCAACCTCGCTACTTCTGCAAAGGCTGCCGTAGATATTGGACCAAAGGTGGTTCCCTCCGCAACGTGCCTGTAGGCGGTGGCTGCCGCAAATCCCGCCGTACCAAATCCTCCTTGAGTAACGCTAAAACCGGCGTAACCGCTAGTTCATGCAGCTCCGGTGGTGGCTCACCAAACATAGATCTTGCGCTTGTTTACGCCAACTTCTTGAATCCAAAGCCTGACGAACCCACACTTCAAGAAACATGCAATTTAGCCACAGGCGCTTCGATGAAACCCTCTTGGAATATGGATATAGGTGATGATGATCATCACCATCATCATCATCACTATGATAATCAGGTGGAACACATTGTGGAGGAATGTGGTTATAACGGGTTGCCTCCCTTTCCTGGTGAAGAGCTTCTTTCTATTGACACTAATAGTGTTTGGTCTGATGCTTTATTGATTGGTCATCACCATGTAGAAGTCGGTGGTGTAACTCCGGCCCAGACTATTCATGAGCCGGTGGTTCATTTCGCTGATGAATCCAATGACTCTACCAACTTCTTGTTAGGAAGCTGGAGCCCTTTTGATTTCTCAACGGATGGATGATGTTCCATATTTGCAGAAAAGGGAGTTTGTATTCTACCTATCATACATAATAACATATACACATTTATATGAAAATCTTATGGATCATTTCATGTAAATTATGAGAGTCTAGTTATTAATGTACAAATTTAAAAGGGGTAATATGTATACAGTAAGCTACAATTTTATTATTTTGGTAGTGATTCTCGACCTAAATATGATGCTATAATAAATCGTTTTCAAGATTTGCTCAAGAATACCACGTGGGAGGTCTTTGTCTTTGGATTCGATTGAGATTTGCTTGTTACTTGAACTTGCAATACACTGAAAGTGAGACGCACGTGTATCATGGGGCACGTGTGAGAGTTGTTGTGTTTCTGGCCTCTCTCTATGTGTGCGCATAGATCTTCTGTAAAAAGGTGTCAGAGAAAGAGCATATTTGTTCCTACTTTTCCTTTTAGCTTCTTTCTACAATTATTCAGTTGATTTTTATTGCCAAAGACACTATTGTTCACTTTAAACAAGTACCATCCATTGAAAATAATATATGAATAAAGTAAATTTCAATGTTTTTCTACCTCACACACACATAAGAAATATGTATTTTTTTTTTGAGTAAGGGCTTAAGAAATATGTAACTGATTGCATACTTGTAGGTATACATTGTACTGATGATATAAAAAAAAAACACGAACTAACTCATTAGTCTTGACTGGTCAAACAATCTTATTATCAATGTGATTTGCCAATATTCATGATTTATCAAGGATAGTCTACATGTTAAATCCAATTCTATATGGATGGAGTTAAATATTTAAAAGCTCTAAATATGAAAACTTTTATGAGTACGTACCTGATAGTCCAACTTATATTAACAACTGTTAAGAGCCTAAAGAGGTCTAAAGAAGAATTTCTCTCATCAAGAACGAAGAAATGATCTCGCCACCATAGAAAAAACAATCAGTAGCAGTTTAAGGTGATGTTTTTGTCGCTTAGTATAATTTTCTCGTCAATTTAATCACGTAATATTTCTAAACAGAAATATATATGTATATACATACATACATTTTGATAGTAGGGAACTTAAAACATGTAATTAGATTGTTAAAAGAGAAGAAGATAAATATATAGAAATTGGTGAACTAGAATGGAGGAAATTCTGCAACTTGTGTTCAGAGGCAAATAAGTTAACGTGGGAAGTTGTTCAATGTTGAGTTTCGTGCGTCACACACGTTCCCGTATATCTCCACTATAGAAAACAGTTATGCATCTATGTTAATTTTAAACGAACAGATGTAATCAAATATCCTTGTCTAGTCATTTGGCTTAAATTTTAGTAATCTATTTATTCTTTTATGTTTCGAGCGTATGGACCGAACCTGAGTGGTTATCTATTACCAGGATGAAGCTTGGATGTTGAATGATGGAGATTTACTTCTTACTCTATATTTCCTCCGACCCTCCCTCTCATGAAGATGCATATTTTTCAAAAGAAAAAAAATTGTAATTTGTTTTGCATTTTTAACATTTTCATCAACGAATATTTATTAATTGTATTTTTTAAAAAAAATTAATTATATTTATTGAATTCTTATTACTTTAGAATCATATAAATATATAATTTCAAAAAATTATGCATTTATAACTGAATTTAGTATATTTTATTAATATGTGTGAAAATTCTAGTGTGCATTATTTTAAAACATAGAGAATATAAGTGTTTCAAGTTTTGAGTGCATAGGAGACTTCCTCATAATGATCACAAAACTTTGTAAGTTTTGAGTGTAGTATTTTTTATTGTCAAAAACTCCAAATGTTTACGAACCCTATTGCACCGCACAATAGTCAATAATAACAATTTTTTTACGTATACATATGTATCTATATATGTTTTTGTTACTATTACGACTATATCGCAATTATTCTGCATGTTGTTATTCGAACCCAAAGTAAAAATTAACCTAATGATCACATAAATGTTACTTATGGATAGTTTATTAACTTTATTTTCCGACAGTGAAATAAAAAATTAAACTTTAATGAAATGAAACTACTGATGGAATAAAATCGTCTCCAATGTAAAACTTCATATTTTTCTCCAAAATGAAGTAAAATTAATTATAGAGTAAAAATACTTCAACTCAACTTCATTTCTTACTCCATAATAGAATAGTGAAGATATAAAAAAATAATTTACTCAATTTGTGGAATAAATTTTATTATAGAGCACAAAATGAAATTGGATTAAAGTATTTTTTAACCATAATCACTTTTACTCTATATTGAATAAAAATAGAGTTGAGTTGGAGATGCCAGTTTCGCTTACCATGCTCTTGTAGATCAAAAATTCATTTATATCCAAACTGTGTTTTTGTTAATGGGATAGAACTTATGGCAAAAAAAAGTTACTACTCCTGTTCTAAAACAATTCATGATTAAACCATGATAAATTTAGCAAAATCACAGTTTTGATATAAATAAGGAAGAAAAACAAACAAATGGGGATCGAATCAAACGTTAAACCACCACCATGCAATCAAAGTCTCCGCGTCGACTTAACGTCCTTATACATGATTTCAAGTTTCAACATTACATGGAATTCACTAAACTAAAAGTCTCAACCATATATTTTATACGGTCGAATTTTCATGTATACCTGTTGATTTTTTTTGGGTCAATGTATGTATCTGTTGATATGTATAAAATTTATGTGCATACACAGTAACACAGGTGACAGGTTTGTGTATGTCACCAGGGGCGGACCGAGAGAGGGACATACGGGGTCACGTGCCCCCGTATACTTTTTTACTTTCTTTAACAAATACTAAAGAGACTATATAAGTGCCCCCGACCAGAACAAAAGTTTAGTGAAAAAAAAATATGTGCCCCCAGCTAAATTTGTTCCTAGAAATGTAACTGAATTTACATGTCACGCACCTGTATCTTAAAAATGTAACTGAATTTTTTGTCAATTGTTTGGATTAATTCTCCTTTTTTTTGTCACAAGTTTGGATTAACTCTCCATACCGTTTAACTACAACTGCAAGTGGTAGTCGAAGGAGGGGACCAGGCGACCAGCTTCATAGTTTCTTAACTCCTTTTAGATTGCGACATGTTGCTCGTAAGATTTGACTTTTGTACAGCATTTATTATATACAATTATCCATTTATCAGTATTTTGAAGGAAAATAATACAGGGTTATAACATATGGCGGTCATTAATCGGGTTATTAAAAACGGACTTTTCATGCAATATATACGGGTTTAATATATTTGGTTCACAAATCATTTGGAATATTTAAAAAGAGGCATCAAATAAGATACCATGATACAGTTTGATCCTTACTTTGAACTCGCATACAAGAACTCTGTAAATGGACCGTGACCGTTACTTGGCAGGTGTGAAACACTTCTATCCTTATAATATGATGTTTTCTTATGTGTACATCGACTTATAAGGTTATCCTCGTTTGAATGTTTTTTTTTCTCTTCTTTTATATGTCTTGCATGCTCTCAGATTTAATTATATCAAATATATAACTATATATATTCTTAAGGAATATGAAGACAAAAAAACTTGGATGCTAAATTTTAAAATGAATTTGATCTCACGGATTTTTTTAATGTCAAACCTTTGGAATTAGCTGCGTGGTGGCTTAGTGGTAAATGTTTCAGGACAAGACGTTAAACTCGCACTTTTGGGAAGTTGAATTTAGCTTTGGGCAGCTGAATACCCGCTGGATTGGTTTTCTCAAGTTTAATAATTAGTTCACCAACAACAATTGGTCGCAGTTGTTTGTATTGTCGATGAGATGTGTTAGTTAATATACGATGCAAGTTGAACCTCACATCCTCCAATTTGGTGTTTGGTCCGAATAACCTAAGGTTTTTTTTTTAATGTTTAAATGGTAGCCCCAAACAAAGTTAATTTTCTCATGATCCCGCCAATACCATGTTCCCTGATTGGTAAAACCGAGGTCTATAGATACAGAGATTCTTGCTAAAATGCACTCAAGTGCTTTAGATTCATATAGAAATTGATCTCTAAAAGCACAATTTTCTGAATGCAAAGTTTGTTTGTCTGTTAAAATAACTATGATGTAGTCGTATTGGTTATACATTCAATAATAATATGAACTTGAAAGAGATGGTCTCCATTATTTTGTGGAAATGAACAAATAAGAAGAATACAAATTAAGAGCCTTTAACAACGAGGAAGCAAGTGGGAAACAATAGTCATGTAACTTGTGATTCCATTTATTTCTTTGCAGTTTCTCATAAATTCATAAAGAATAATCCCCACTGTTATCTACATGATGATGAACCTTTGAAAGATATAACAAACACAATAATAAATCTGAATTTGAGCAAAAAATAAACCATTCTATTTTTTGAATGAACTTATACGAATTTGTATCTGATGAGAATCAATCAAGCAGGATACGAAGCATACAAATTTCTTGGGACACAAGGTGATTCCCTCCAAACCCTAGCGTGAAGCTTAAGCAATTCCTTCGCCTTTTCTTTAGTCTTGTTTCCGCAATCTACTTGAAGCACCAAACACATCTTCGCCACAACTCCCAATTGCAACATCTCCTGCAACAGCCAAGGCGTCGCGCAAAACCTCCCAATGGAAAGCAAAACCCTAACCGCCCTCTCGCTAGTTACCTGAGAGACCCTCAATATCTTCTTAGACACAACCGCAATAGCCGCGCCATGATTCAAAAACTCGGCTCTTCCTTCAGCACACTGACATAGCATATCAAGAACCACCATAGCCATCTCTGAGTTCCTTCTCTCGGATGAGAAAGTTTCATCCATTAGAAGCTCTATTATCATAGAGACCGCTCCAGCTGCCACAGCCTTGTGCCTATTCCTTCCCCATGGACATAGAATCACCAAGATCTGCATTGCTGATGTCGTTGCCTTGTGTGAGATCTGATCATTCAAGATCTGAACCACCTCATTGAAAACCTCGCTTTCCAACAATATGATCTGCATGGGATCCGCAACTTCAAGAATCTTCTTGAGGAGAAACGTCGCGTAGGCTCTTGATTCGTAGTTCCCACATTGCATAATCTTAGTCAGCGTCATCACAAGATTAGTTCCCTTCTTGTTGTTTAAGAGACTCTTGCGTGCTTCCTCCGATGTGTCGAGATGGTAGAGTATGCTTAAAGCTTCGTCCATTAAGCTCCTCGAAGAATCAAACCGGTTCTCCAACGTGTTTGAATGACACAAATCGTTGGATGTATCTACGGAGTTGCTGACGATATTTGCCAAGAACTCTGGTACTCCCTGCGGCTTCTAAGCATCGCTTGTTGGTTGTATTCTCCGACACTATTTGACCTAGCCGTTTAAGGCATTTGACTTGGCTTTGATACGAAGATGAAGAATCTTTGATGAGTTTTTCGATCTCGGACTTAGAGATTAGAGGTTTTGGTGTTGCGATTCTCTCGATGCCGTAGGATTCGTTGAGCGTACACCAAGATTGTATTAGACGGCGAAGAGTGTGGTTTGGTGTGAGATCGGTCTCGGTTATGGCTTGTTTGGTGACCGGACATGAGTTATTCTTACCGGTGAAGAGCCATTTCTCGATGCTGTCTCTGTCGTAGGTTATCCCGGTGGAAACTATGACCGGATCCTTCATGATATCTAGAGAGATTGGACATAGGAAGAAACAAGGAATCTCTATCTCTTGATCCATATTATAACTCGCCGGAAAATATGAAAAACAAGTGAATCTTGATGAATAAATGGATCGGCAAAGAATCTCAATAAATGAAACTTTTGCTTCAAAAGTGTAGTAGTTGAGATTTGGGAGATGTGAATTGTATTGATTTAGCTAGAAGAGAGAAGAAGAGTGGGGTTTTATATATAAAAGATTGGAGAAATATTCAGAGTTATTACAAAAGTCAAAACACGGAAAATACAAGTATTTGTAAACGCTTTTTGGATAGTTGTCCTATTTATTAGTCTATTATTTATGGAACGTATATTATAGATTTGACTTTTGGGTATTATAACATCAAAAGACTCAATAATAAATGCTTTTTGTATTTGAAAGTGAAACGTATGGAGAGTATTGAATTGTCAAAGAGATTCTATTACGGCGAAGAAAGTGTAAATAGTAACGAAGTCATTGGAGGATTGGTTGTGGCGGTGTTGAAGACAAGTGGTTTGTATGCTTTGTTTTTCGGTTTTACTCACATGTCATATTTGCTTATTCCTCGCATCTTTTCTCTTGCCATCCACTACGTGACTTCGTAAATTTATTTCTTTTATTCATTTAAAACTAAGATTAACAGCATATTTCAAAACTAGTTGATATTACTGTTGGAACCGTAATGTAGAGGGATATTGTTGGGTTATTGTCAGCAAAAAAACATGATTATGGTGATGTTCCGTTTTGGTGCAGAAAAACCTAGAGTGCCATCAACAGTTGGATTGTACTTTGTTTCAGGTTACAACTGTGATGATAGATTTATTAGACTCATATTCCTTGTTATGCTCTCCTTTGATTCTCTTTTTCTAGGTTTTTTTCCTTTTTCAGAATGTTTTCAATTTTTGCTATTTTTGGTTAATTTTTATTTATTTTCGTATTCACTACTTGATCTTGTTGCCAGTGGAGAAGATGTGGCGCATAGGCAAATGTCTAGTAAAACAGCGAATTAATTTTGTAAATGGTCATGAAGAATTTTTTTAGTGAAAAAAATAAAAAATACTACTAAAATAAATTATTATAAATTTCTTTGCTATTGCATCTCTTTGAAAAGTAACTAAAAGCGAGAAAGCATATATATACCAAAAGTGGTATGTATTGTCTCGGTGGGAATCAATTTGCTAGTTAATTACTACAGACCACTTGGGGTGTCTTAAGTCATATCTTTGGATTGCAATGCCTTTGTGAGTAATATTTGCACACACTGATTAAAATAGTCAAACAATATGTTTTGTTATAGCTTAAATGATTAATAAAATTATGAGATTTGTTAGTTAAAAAAAATATATATTTTTTTTACTTAAAAGGCTTTATTGTTTTTTTCAGGGAGAGTTGAGGATGGCTTCAATTCCCTCCCCCCAACTTTATCTTTAACAGCCGAATAATATTTTCTAGTTTACAAAAAAAAAGAAATTCTAACATTTCAAACCGAATATCGATACTAACACTTATGTATAACTATAAAGTTATTGTCAAGGTATCAAATTCGTCCCACCACTAACGTGAATATTAACTTCCGGACGAGGACGAATGTGGTGGACAAGTATATCAAACTTATCTTTTGTAAAAGGGCACAAGTAATTAATTAATTTTAAAAAATTATTTGATCAACTTGTTTTAATTATTTAACTAATTCCCATAAAACGGTCAAAAATGACCAATACGTAAAGAAACAAGCGGCCGTTTTAGAAATAGTTATCAAGAATATGAATCTGTTCTTCGTGCCAGCAAAAGAACGTGTTTAATTGAGATCGCTGACTTGTCTTTTGTTGCTTAACACAATCGGTGACTTGTCTCTCTTTGAGAAAATGTACGATAACTACACCTTTTGGTCAATCAAGTGAAACCATGATATGGGCTAATGCCTAATGGTAAAACAAAAAGTGCAGATATATAGAACAAACACTAAGTCAATTTAGTATCTACATATACAATGTATTCAAATATTCATACTAGAGAAGAAACTGCTGACGTAGTTATTAGTATGTCAAGAGGGGAAATGGAAAGCATGGTCTTTGTTCTCTGTTGATTTATTCTTTATAATTTGGGTACGTTGTAATATACACTGAGGTCTTCTAATACAAGTTGATAGGTAATTCAAGTTTTAAGCCCATAAGATAGGTTTTGCCACGGTGGTATACATTAGTACGTATAAAAATTTAAATAGGAATGAGTGGCGCAGAGATGATTTATTTGACATGGGACCAAGACGAAAATGAAGTGTATACAACTAAAATATATATATTTTTAAATATGGTCAGAAAATAGACAGCTTCATACAGACACTACAAGAAAACAGGGAAATACTGACGAACATACTGACGGAAAATGAATTCCTCGGAATATTCCGAGGAATTTCCGAGGAAATTCCGAGGAAACATAAATTTTATGTTTCCTCGGGATTTCCTCGGAAAATACCTAGGAAATTCCGAGGAATTCACTTTTCGTCGGTATTTTCCGAGGAAATCCCGAGGAAAGAGTTTTCTTCGAAAAAAACCGACGAAATTCCGAGGGATTTAGGGATTTAACTTTTAAGGTTTAGGTTCCTCGGAATTTCCTCGGAATTTACCAAGGAAATTCCGAGTGATTTAGGGATTTTACTATAGGGTTTAGCTTCCTCGGAATTTCCTCGGAATATTCTGAGGAAATTCCGAGGAAAAACACATTTTCCTCGGAATTTCCTCGGAATATTCTGAGGCTTTTCCGAGGAACAAGGTTTTGTAACCGAAAAAAACGTTTTGCGGTTTGAATAACACATATATAAGCCTTATTAAGTGTCTTAAACTGATTATTAAGTGTCTTAAACCAAAAATAGGTGTGTTACCTGATAATAAACACTTTCCGATTGTATGAACGAATTTCCCACAACATAAGATCAAACACTTATACACTTTAATGAATAGTAAAAGGAATACTTACAATTCATTTTGGAATTTTGTTATTTCATGGTTTATGATCATCTATACAAAGAATATTCAATTTTATCATTACATTAGTATAAGAAATGATATTGGGCAAAAAAAATTGAGGTTTTGAAACCCCAAACATATATCCCTCGGAATTTCCTCGGAATATACCGAGGAAATTCTGAGGGATTTGAATTTTCCTCGGAATTTTTTCATTTAACCGCCATAATTTTCGCGAAATATTTTGCGAAAATTAAATTTTCGAAACTGAGGAAATTCCGACGGATAGTTTCCGTCAGAAACTTCGGAATTATAAACACAGATCTCTTCTTCTTCCTCATTTCTCTCTTCTTCTTCCTTGCCATCTCTGCCGACCTCCCCTTCTCTCTCAACGATTTCCGGCCAATCCGACCTATTCCTCCTCTATTTGATTCCCAAATCATGTAAGAACCTTCCCAATCTATTTGTTAGGTTAGATTTGATGATTTTAGAAGTTTTTTGATAGATTTTTGTTAGGGTGATTGGTAGGATTGTATAATGGAAGTTTGATTGTGGTTTTGTATTGAGGATTGTGATTATTTGATTGTGTAGAATTTTTTTTTAAGTTTTATAATAGTTTGGTGTTTATAAATAATTTTGAAAACATTTTTTGTATATAAAATCTATTTTATGAATTATAAATGAAATATTTTTGTATATAAAATCATTTCTATATTTATCAAACATTTTTAATATTTATGAAACGTTTTTTGTAAATATTAAAATATTTTTGGAATTTTAAAACTATTTATATTTATTTTTAAAAATATATATTTATATTTTTGTGATTAAAAAATATTTTGGAATTTTAAAACTATTTATATATATTTTTAAAATATATTTATATTTTGTGATTAAAAACTATTTTTGTAATTTTAAAACTATTTATATATATACTTTTTTATATATATATTTTTGTGTTAAAAATATTTTTTGTAATTATTAAACTATTTAGTTTTTTATATATTTTATATTTTTGTGATTAAAAACTATTTTTGGAATTTAACATTTATATTTATATTTTTGATTAAAATTTTTTTTTGTAATTATTAAACTACTTTTTATATTTATATTTTTGTGATTAAAAACTATTTTTAGTATTTATTAAACTATTTTTTATATATTTATATTTTTGTGATTAAAAACTATTTTTTGAATTTTAAAATTTTTATTTATTAAAACTAATTTTTAATATATTTTAGTTTGTACAACTTTGAATAATATTATCTAATATATTTTCAATTTCAATTTTTATTTTATATTTTATATTTTCGAATTTCATTAAAAAAATAATTTTATTTTTTTTAATTATTTTTTTGAAAATTCCGAGGAAGGTGGTCCCTCGGAATATTCCGACGACCACGTCCCTCGGAAAATTCTGAGGAAATGTGCGACGAACCCTCGTCCTAACAATTTCCTCGGAATTTTGTTTCCTCGAAATTCCGTCAGAAAATTCCGAAGAAATTCCGAGGAAAAATGAAATTCCGATGAGTTTTTTTCCGAGGACATGTTTCCTCGGTATGGCGTCGGAATTCGCTTATTCCGACGACATACCGACGATTTATGCCCTCAGTATGAGCCTGTTTTCTTGTAGTGACTACCACATGGGATCGGATTGAAATATAGAAAATTTGGACTTCGCATTATTGGCATTCTACATCTTGGGCACTTATAACAGATTGTTATTGTAATTTTGTATTCCTATAGAAAAGTAGGGGGTTAAATTAGCAGATTCGAAGAAAATAATAATCACCAAAACTATCTAACTCTTCTTTCTTGATGTGCAACAGTGCAAGCTATATTAATGTGTAGTGTCTTCAATGCATACCGTTGGAAGATTTGTCTTCATCACTTGGCAATATGATTGGGCATAGAAAGTAAAAATACATAATTCACTAATAATAGCTTCTTCATCAACATGTCACTTTCTTTTCTATTTATATATTCCTCAGCCCAAAATGGAAACTTTTAATACTTCCCTTCCGAAACTTCTTTTCTTGGAAAAGATCCATCACATTATCAAATTTCAAGAAAATGTATATTAATTAAGTAGATGACGAAGGAGACTTAAGGCTCGGTTCCAAGGTCTGGAGACACCTTCTTTGTTTTTTTTCCTTACAGTAATCCATTTTTAGCTCAGCCATGGCGGATTCACTATTTTTATCCAATTTGATTAGTTTTATTCTTTAACTTAGCCCAAAAAAAGAGTCAAACGTTTGGCAAAACGTGATTAGTCTTCGTGCTTTCCACTAAACCTCCCCCTTTGTTTCTCCAAATCTTTTCCTGGAAATTTTGATTAATTCCAGGGCATTAATCGAACTGGAGAAAGGAGAGGGGAGGGTAGAGACACAAAGATGCCTTCTCCTCCTGAAGAAGAAACTCAACCCAAAAACGATTCGGGTTCGGACCAAACCTCTGAACGCGACACCAATCCACCACCACCGCCTACGCCGCAATCTCAACCGCCTCCATCGCAAACGCAACAACAATCTTACCCACCCGTTATGGGCTTTCCAGGCTACCCTCAAGCCCCATACCCAAACTACCCAAACGCACCTTACAATCACAACCAATACGCCTACGCACAAGCCCCACCCGCTTCCTATTACGGTTCTTCATACCCACCACCTCAGCAAAACCCGGTTTACCAAAGACCACCTCCTCCGTCTGGTTTCTTCAGAGGGATCCTCACCGGTTTAGTCATTTTAGCCGTCTTCATTTGCATCTCCACCACCATAACATGGCTCGTCCTCCGTCCTCAAATCCCGGATTTCTCCGTGACCAATTTCTCCGTCTCCAATTTCAACCTAACCGAACCGGTATTCTCCGCGCAATGGACGGCTAATCTCACCGTCGAGAACCCGAACTCGAAACTAACAGCCTACTTCAATCGAATCCAAGGATTCATCTACAACGAAAACGCGGTCGCGGTAGAGGATTTCTTGGCCATGGAGTATTTCCAACCGGTTTACGTGGAGACCAAGAAATCGGTTTCGGTAGGAGAAACCCTAACGGCGGGAGAGACGGGACAGCGGAAAGTCCCGAGCTGGGTCGGGGAAGAGATGAAGAAAGAGAGAGATACGGGAACGGTGTCGTTTAATCTGTGGATGGCTGTCTCGGTCACTTTTAAAACCGAGGGTTGGTCGGCGCGGGAGAGAGGGCTTAAGGTGTTTTGCGGGAAGTTGAAAGTTGCGTTTGAAGGAGGGTCCGGAAACGGTGCCGTTTTGTTGCCTAAGCCTCTTCCTTGCGTGGTTTACGTTTGATCCCTCCTTTTGCCTTGGAATTTTTTCTTCTTATTAATATCTCTTGTAATGTTTTATTGTTTACAAGAGATATTAAATGAAATTATTAAATCAGTCTTGTAATCGTCTTAATGTGTACAACAAGAATATGATATAAATCCCTGATTCAGATATGTTTGTACAACTCGTTCAGTCCACCGACTGTTTGATCGAGGTTGATGGCTAAATACTAGAGATAACTAAGGAGCAAGATGTGATGTATTACCAAGCAATTATAACAGACCATTGAAATTCGATTACCAAGTGAATCCCATAAAGTCTATAAAGTCCAAACCTAGTTTATTTACGAAATAGTAATATGATTAGCTGATTTAGATAAATATTATAAGATTTGGAATTTTTTTATCTGTGATAGGTCTAAGTCTTATATATATACAACTCTTAAGATATGATACTATGATCTTATTATATAAAGCTTGGTTCTTCAAAGTTACCAATTAATATGATCGTGACACATGACAATTGTATATTTAAGATTATGACATGTGTTAAGTTATAACTTTTATATAAATAGTTAATTAATAGTATTTTTCCTTTTAAAATTTTAAACAAAATATTGTAAACAAATAATAAATTCATACAAACAATTATTTAATATTATTTTCCTTTTTATGTCCAAGAAATAGAAAATTTAAACGTTATACGAAAATAATTTTCCTTAATTATGAACAAATATAATTATAATATTTATTTAATAGTATTTTTCCTTTTTAAGGTTTATACAAAATAACTAGGTGTTTTGCCCGCACATGCGGGCATAAATTTCTTATAAATAATTATTAGTTTATGTCTTATTAATCTAAAACCAGCATAATAAATTATTATTTATGTTTTTAAATAGTTAAATCAAACATCAAAATATTTATATATGTCAAATACTTTTAATCAAAATATATACTTATTATTGTGTTAAGTTTTTTTAAAGCACTCATATCTTAGATATAGTTTAGAAAATATATTTATATTTTTTGGTTGACTAATATTTAATAATAAATTGTTTTGTATCTTAATTTTTTTTAACTTTTATAATAAAAATATTGTTTTCAGATAAGCACAAAAAAGAATATATATAGAAGAATTATCTTTTTTGATAATTCTAAAATATTATTTTGTAATCAGTTATTTAATATAGCATATAACATATAAACTTTATATCATTAAAAAAAATTAGTGAATAGTTAGAAACTAATAATAAATTAGTAACCTATCTAAAAGTCTAAAACTTAATAAAAATATGACAAATAAAAAAAGCTAATATAACATATAAATTTAATATTAATAAAATAAAATTCGTTTTTATTTATATAGAATATTCTTCAAGACTATTATTTTAAATTAATGATTTAGTGACTCAACTCAAAACAAATAATACATCAATGATAATTAGCTTAAACTTAATAAAATATGATAAATAAGCAAAATTAGCTAAAATCATGGAGAACATGACAAATAAGCAAAATCACTTCATAAATAATAGTATAGATTGTTAACGAAAAAAATTATATACTAATAATTTTTTAATAGTAAGCTTCCTTTTTTTAAGTAATAAATATAAAATTGTATAAGCTATATGAAAATAATTTTCCTTTTTAATAAATTCTAATTTTGATTTTTTTTTAAATAATGAAAAACAGAATTATGAAAGAAATAGTAGTTTAAAAATTTTCTAAACTAATTATAAAAACCTGAGATTTAAATTGTAAATAAAAATAAATTTATAAAATAGAATGTGTTCCATTTGAAAGAAATCCTAACATAATAAATAGTCTTACAAAAATAATCTTTTAAAGTTCAATTTATGAATTAATATTTTTAGAAAAGGAAAATTTACAAAATTACCATTTTATATTATATATTATTAAAAATATTTGATAGTAATTTTAATTTTTTGATTGCGATATGTGTCAATAAATTTTTAAGATTGTGACATGTGTTAAAATATGATACAATTTTTTTTGTAAGGATTTTTTATTATATAAAGCTTGGTTATTCAAAGTTAGTAATTAACATGACTATAACACATGACAATTTTATATTTAAGATTGTTACATGTTTTAAATAAAATCTTATTATAAATAATTATTTCATAGTAATTTTATTCTTTTTGTTAGTAATTAACATAATTGTGACACATGGCAATTTTATATTTAAGATTATAATATGTGTTAGATAAAATCTTATTATAAATAATTATTTAATAGTAATTTTCCTTTTTTAGAAAAGGTATTGTAAGTAAAAACAATTTCCATACAAATAGTAAATTAATAGTAATTCCTTTTTTAAATCGGAAATGAAAATTATAAAAGCTATATGAAAATATTTTTTCTTTCCAAAAAATTATAATTTTCCTTTTTGTGTTAAATAAAAAAATTTCATATAAATAATTATTTAATACTATTTTTCCTTTTTTGTGAAACATTATTGTAAATAAAAAATTCCCATACAAAATGTAAATTAATAATAAATTTCCTTTTTATATCCAAAATGAAAATTGTAAAAGCTATATGAAAATAATTTTTCCTTTCAAAAAATTCTAATTTTCCTTTTTCAAAAAATCATGAACAAATAGAATTATAAAATACAAATATTATTTTAATAAGATTAATGTTTTTACACATTTATAATTAATTAATAGTAATTTTTTTCTGTGAAACAAATTATTGTAAATAAAAATATTTCCATAAAATAGTAAATTAATAGTAATTTTCCTTTATAAATCTAAAATGAAAATAGTAAAAGCTATATGAACAATAATTTTCCTTTTTTAAGAAAATCATGAAAAAGAGAATTATAAAAGAAAAATTGTAGTTAGATAATATTTAAAATGAATGATAAAATCCTAATAGTACACCAAACTGTTTAATAATAAATATATGATTTAGCTAAAATCATAGATTACTTTTATTTTATCCTAATCAAAAATTTAAAAGAGTATTTAATATTATTTTTTATTTTTTTATTGTAAATAAAAAGGATATTTATAAAATAGATCATTTTTCCTTTTTAAAAAACAATTCAAGCAAAATAATATTTTAAAAACTTATTTAATAAATCATTATATTAGTACATAAGAAAATGTATAATGTGATCATTTACTTGATTTACGTTATTCGACTTTCAATTTTTCTTATTTTTCATTCAATTTCTTATTTTAGGTTGGATTTAATTCAAACATTTAGGTATAATGTTTTTTTTCTAATCCAAGTAGTAAGTTGATACAATTCATGTATGTGCCATTATTATAAATATATAAATTTAACTTGAACTTATGTATGAAAATTATTTTTAGTTATAAAATAAATCTTACACAACGTATGCAAATAAATCATAAAACTATAATAAAATGATTATTATTTTATGTTTTTTATTAAATTAAAACATCAAACAAAACCGTTGCAACACAACAGGCTCATATCTAGTATATTCATAATCTATAGTTTTACAATAAACAAAAACAATCAAGAACGATCAAGTGAGACATGAAGAGATGGTCACGGATGAATTGATGTAGTTAAAATTAAGGAGTTTCGTTAGGTTTAATGGCTACTTGCTAGTTGATGGTTGAATGAGTTGATTGAGGGTAAAATGATCAGCACACCAAATATACAAACAGTACCAAAGAGAAGAAAGTTCTCAGTCTTGGTTCACAATGAAATTTGAGTTAATTAATAATGATAGAATCAAATCATCTAGGAAACCAAAGCAATAAATAATATGCTTATAGTTTATAAAAGACGGTTATTGTGTTGGAGCCTTTGGTTATCTGAATGTAAACCCTTCGATCTTAATCGTTGTTTGGTGGTTCACTGGCTCTTAATTTTGTAGGTTGATTCAAGAAAGAGCCGTCGGATCTCGTGACTACACCATTGTTGGCTCGATGCTGCATATGGTCAAGATATAAAATATATATTGAATGGTGTTGGGTCCTCATGAACACGGACCAGGTTTATTGGACACGAAACATCATCATGTTGGAGACTTCTCCTTGTTTTGAGTGTCAGATTGCGTCAGAATCCACATAGAGAAATCACCTCTCTTTTTTCTCTGTCTATGTCCAGGAAAGCTATAATATATTCAATTTCTTTAAAATAATAATAATAATAACATATTCAATTTTCACTTTTAAAAATAGAATATAGTTCAAGAAGAAAACCCAAATTAAAAAAATAATAATTCCAAATTTATTTGAAACCACTCGAGCCTCTCGACGTGTAGTGGAGTAAGAAAATATATTAATGAGTTTGATATATATATATATATATATCGAATTCAGAAAGTTAATATTAGTTTTAGTAGATTTGTGATGCTAGTAAATAGTAACTGCTTGTTTGATCAATTTTCAACTTTTTACTCTAAACTTTTTTTGGGGTAAAAATAGTCTAATTTTTTCCCACTTCTAAAACTTGCTTCTTTATTTTAGTAAAGAATGCAAATATTAAAATTAGAACTCTAAATTATCACTCAAGTTCATACTTGAATTTTCTATTTATTTTAAATTAAATATTACCAGTTAAATTGGTTCATTTAATTATATATGATTAAACAATATTAGGAAACAAGAGATTTATATTGATTAATATTATCATACTAGTATTGGTAAGAAAAAAAGAAATCATCAAATTTACAAAACAAACCAGCAGCATTTCTTATATATGTACCTTTTTTTTATTTACTAAGGATTTCGCACAGTAATCAACATAAACATATCTTTTTGTGATTTTCTTTACTAAATTAGTAACATGTTTATATGTAGCATGAGTTATGAACAAGTTAAACTTCTTTTTGTTCAAAAAAGAAGATGAAATTAAACTTCCATCAAATCTATGAACTGTCTATTTGAAACGAAAAAGTTCATAACCCAACCAAGAATGGGGCATGCATGGAACCTAATATAGTTTTCCCCTATATGGTAATACGTAAGTTATTTACTTAACTGTTACAAATTCCCAGTCAATTGCGATTATCTCAGTGGCGGAGGCAGAAATGATATTCAAGAGGATCAATAATATTATCATAAGCAAGATCACACGAAAATGTTTATTGACTAGGTGCACATAGAATGTTTAGACTTAGATCATGAGGGTCATATTACTAAATTATCTTGAAAATGTAAATTATATAAGCATAAAAATTATATTTGTTAAAAGTTATATGGGTCAATTGACCCCCCTCATGTCAAGCTGGCTCTGCCACTGGATTATCTACAGTGCACTCACTGTCAGAAAAGAGGCGAATACTACGTAAAGTACTACTTATTTATTCAGCTATATCCATAATTTATATAGATTGTTTGGTAATGAATGCATAGTTTAAATAGAAATAAATGGGTTGGTGGTTTGTCTTTATGTAATTAATGAATCTAACAAAAGAAAATGTAACGAAGGAAAAGACACTTTGCATTATGATCAAATGTAACTTTTACGAAAGATTCGAAATCGCTAGTTAGGCTGTGGAGATAGAAGTTGCAGCCTGTAAACATGACCATGTGGGTCCCACTCAAACGAAGAAAATGCGGAGACGTGTTTTGTTTTCGAGTGAACAGCGAACACCCGACGCAGACGCAGACGCAACACATTGATATGAATACAATCGTATAAATTACCTACTGTTTTTTTTTTGCTTGAATAAATCACATACTGTTTTTTTTTTTTTTTATAACTTCTTTTCCATTTCATTCCAAAATGAGATACTATTTTCGAATACACTTGTTTGAAATAAAAGCTAAAACAGAGGAAAATAGTACTATGTTAAGGGATCATAAAAAAAGAAACACTTGTGAAGCAGGGTCTGTTGAGCAGGAGCGACGTGAGATCGAAAGTGACTGCGACTTAGGCATCGAAGTAGCGGAACCACAGCTGCAAATAAGACTCATTCGCCGATGAAGATTGTTGGAGCCTACGAGAAATAGCAGGCAAAAGCGCATGATCCAAACCAATTAACTTGGCTTTGAGAGTAACCTTACATTCCTTGACTATAAGAAGTGAGGTTCTGGACTTAGACGTATGCAACCTCGGATTCCTTTCCTTTCAGAAAGCATAGACAAGAGCTTGGATCAGTAAATTGCAAATAGTCCTTAATTTGCGGTTGGGAGAAGATGACGGGAGCCAATTGATGATAGCCTCGAATTGTAGTGGAGGATTGAAACTAGCATGACTGAAAAAGACATCCCAAACCTCTCAAGAGAAAGAGCATCTGAAAAACAAATGATCTTGATCCTCATCGTGGTTGTTGCAAAGAAGACATGTCGCTGAGATGTTAGAACCCCACTGACGCAATCTATCTCGCGTAGGAAGTCTGTTGAGAACTGTGACCCATGCTTGGAAGGCATGCTTTGGAATTCTCACTTTGAACCTTATTGATTGTTGCCAAGGAACAGGAGGGGGCGCAGGATTCAGGGTCTGCCAAGTTTTAGAGGCAATGAACTGACTAGGCTCAGAATCCAAGATGTTCCTCCAGAGATATTTGTCGGATGCATCTGTTGTGGAGAGAATAGGAGGCGTAGGTGGGAGACAAGCTTTGATTAGTTAAATAATACGATGACGTCCTGTAAGAAGAGACCAAGCGCCATCTGAAATAGACTCTGAGACAGTTGCCAAGCTACGAACTCCTAATACTCGCGGACAAATCACATACTGTTTGCTTAACAAATACATTATAGTTGATCAAAAAGATCGTGACATAAAAAAAGATGATCAAAAAGATCAATCAATTAAATAGTTATAAGTGTCTATAGCCTTAGGGCTTTATAAATTTTTGCTTGGCAGTGCACGAATGTTCGCAATTATATTGTTATTTAGGATAAGATAGAGAAATTATTTATGTGAATTTAACGTTGCATTCACTCTTATTGCGTAGAAAGAGTTGGTGGGCTAGCCGAGTAGGTGACGTTTAATTTATATTGGTACTATATTTGATGTGAATGAGATTAATGAAGTAAAGCAAGGAGTACAATTAATCATTATCAACAATTAACCAATGCGAAGTAACTTTTACATATTTAATTTTTTCAAAAACATTTATAGCTAGACCTAACATAAGCCATCTGAAAAATACTCATTCTGTTTCATATTAATGTCATTTTAATATTTTGTTGTTACATAAAAAATGTCATTCTATAATTTCGATGTAACTTATATATTGTTTTCATTAATATTAATTGCAAAACATATTGATTTTATAAATAAATTTATTTAAAATGCTATTAGTTAGATAGATAACATTAATGAAAATATAAACATATTTTAGTCAATTTATTAATACATGTAAATTTTTTTTAAGTAACATTTTTGTGAGACTGAAATGAGTAATTGATTATTTAACTGAGTGTTCTTTGAAGTATTAACCTCCACGGATTATATGATTAACAATCGATATCCGATGTAATGTTATATAATATTGTGAACATTTCGTTAATTTTTTATTAGATCTCAAATATCACAAAACTCATATAAAATAAGATGTGCCATATTTTTATTTTAAAAATATTCTACCGAACCCAACCATAAAACGACACGTCTAACACCGGAAACAAATTTATCTTTGAACTGAATTCTTTTGATTTACAAAATTGCTATATCAGAATAAGAATATGTGCACATGCCTCGTGTTTTTGTTTAGACTCGAGTTCTGATTAGTTTTTTCATTACTATCCACAAACGCAGTTTTTACGGTTGGTAATAGTTAACAATATTTCAAAACAATCATACAAACTACTATAAATAATTTTAAACCGTTTTAAACCTTTTAAAATCAAAATTGATTCAGCTAACATTTACGATTGCGGACGGTTTATAGATGGATAATTGTTATATTTTATCACAACAGTATGTTTTTATATTTTATAATGTTACAATATGTTTATATTGCTAATTTATTATTAAACCGTTGCAATATCTTCTAATCAACCACTCACAAGTGTTCCGCAAACACAACAATTTTTAAACGTTGTGTGAGTCATATAAAATGCTAAATAATGTTTGAAACTGTTGCTATCCCCGTCCAGAAATTTTCACACCCGCACTGAACCAGTCGTACCCTAAATAATTATACCAAAATAATAAATCCAAAAAATAGACTCAGTGTATTTTAACAGAATCAATCATGAGGGAAACTTACATCACCGCAACTAAATAAAATAAAATAAATTTGACAAGCCAGCTAAAAGCTCCACTATATGTCAACAAATTAACCATTATGCATAACATCTTATTCTTCTTGAGCATACGCATGTTCACATTCATTTCTACTATTGCTACAAAATAATTTATTGAAAAAGATTAGATAAGAACTTAAATGAAACTATAGTTTAAACACAACGCGCATAGTACATATGCCATTATTACATACAATTTGGAATATAAATATACACAACCATCTTCGTCAGACGAATTGTTTTCCTCCCATCATCACTAGTCACGACCAAACACAAAAAGGAAGAAAGAGAGGCACACACACGGCAGTGGCAGAACCGTAAATAGAAGATGTCGAAAGATTGTGGTAACCACGGTGGCGGCAAAGAAGCAGCTGTCCGGCGAATCTGCGCCGCCGTAATCGCCTTTATCATCATAGTTCTAGTCACCATCTTCCTAGTTTGGGTCATACTCAGGCCCACTAAGCCAAGATTCGTCCTCCAAGACGCCACCGTCTTCGCCTTAACCTCTCGCAACCAAATCCTCCTCACCACAAACTTTCAAGTCACATTCGCATCTCGTAACCCTAACTCCAAGATCGGAATCTACTACGACCGTCTCCACGTCTACGCTACTTACCGGAACCAGCAGATAACTCTCCGGACAGCTATTCCTCCGACGTATCAAGGCCACAAAGAAGATAAGCGTCTGGTCTCCGTTTGTTTACGGAACCGCTGTTCCGATCGCTCCGTACAACTCCGTCGCGTTGGGAGATGAGCAAGGTCGTGGGTTCGTAGGGTTGATGATTACGAGCCGATGGGCGCGTGAGGTGGAAAGTAGGGACGTTGATCACAGGGAAGTATCATATACATGTTCGGTGTCCGGCTTACATCAATCTTGGAAACAAAGCTGCTGGTGTTCTTGTCGGCGATAGCGCCGTTAAGTATACAGTTGGTTACTAAATGCAGTGTGAACGTTTAGAACTTTGACGGAGTTAATTGTAAATCTACTTACGTTGAAATAAAATGGAGGATTGGGTCTGCTTTTTTTGTGTGTTTCTGTACTTGTTCTTTTTTTGTTTTTATCTTTATAAGTTTACTACTTCGTAATCACCAATAATACTGTGACCACAGCATAGAAGACAGTAACTCAGTAGGTTCCGCTGTTGAGTTTATAGGACATATAAAATATCATAGCAGCAATATCTAGACTTTAATTTCTTCAAGTTGTAAAAGACAATGTGAAGAGGAATATGTTGTTGGTAGAGACTAGAGATAGTAATGATGCGAATGGAATATTAATTGTGAAATTAATATAGATCGTACTGTCCGAATATATGCTCATGATATTTTTTTAGGATAAAGTAGTATACTTTTTTGATGGGTAGATGTTAGAGCACCTCTACAAAGTTATTTTTTTAAAAAGAATATAACGTACTGCTTTATATAGTTAAGTTTTAATACTAGAAAAAATGAGTCACTTAAAATGATAATCATTCCGTTTTATAATAAATGATGTTTCAGAATAGGTTTGTTGTTTCAAATAGATAATGTTTTGATATTTTTTATTTTCAATTTTACTGAAAATTGTATAACCAATTAGATTTTGCATGTATTTCTATAATTGTTTGAATGGGTTTTTAAAGTTAGCCTTTTAGATAAAAATAAATTTCATCATATATTGTGAAATAGAGGGAGTATATGTTTCAATTTAACCTTTTAGGGTTCATGAAAATTCTCATTTGAAAATCTTTTTCATATTTTTTTCAATATTTTCTATCATCTTTATTGTTGAGATATCTATTAGAAAAATCAACAAAATTGTTTTTAAGAGGCTTGAAGTACTAAAATAATCGGAATGCTTTAGAGAGGACAAAAACTAAAACCATTCAGTATATACTCAGAGAGGGTTATTAGTAAGGGTTATTAGTAAGTGAATTCTCAATAACTTTGAAAATTTTGAGATTTCATTGTTATTGGTTGTTGGATTTCAAAATCTTAATAGAATTCATTGTTATTGGTTTAAGAATTTTCAAAATCCATTCAAATCCTTTATTATTCAAAAAGTTTTTTATTATCGATTCAATAATTCTAACTAAATCTAGTGTTATTGGAAAATAAATTATATTCATTTTTACTCATAAGATTCATCTTTCAAAATATCATATGTAACCATGTGATTTTCAAAATTCATGTAATAATTCTTACCAAATATTTATTCCACTGTAAATCCAAATTATATATCCAAAAAAATAATTCATTAAATTTTATATAGCTTTACAATTTTGAATATATAATTATATTTATTGTTTTATCATTTTAATATATAATTATAATTATTAATATTAAAAGTTCGAAATATTTTTTTTAAAATAGTTTGAAAAGTATTTTAAAATTTTAAAACAAAATTAAAAATAAAAATTTGAAAAATTGAGTAGTCATATTTTTTTATAAAATTTCAAAATTGAAAATATATAATTTGAAATTATAGAAAAATATATTTTTATTTATTTTTTGTCTTTTAATATTATTTCTTTATTACTCTTTATATATCGATCTATAGAACAAATTTGTCTCTTTAATTAAACTTCTTTTGGTAATCCAAATTCATGAAAATCTATATCAATCTATAAAGAAATTATGATCAAATTTTATAAGTCAATATATTTACAATTTACAATCCACATAATTTTTAAAATCTATCAACTATTTAAATTTACAAACTCTATACAAATTCATTTCCCAATAACTCATTTCAGTCTATTAAACCGGTTTACGTATCCACCGTTGCCGTATGAGGATGTGGATTTTAGATTGAAAAGTTGAAAACCATATGCTTTTAGAATATAGTATCAGTATCAGTGAGTTATTGCTCTTCATTAATATGCCCACTGAAGA
Source organism: Raphanus raphanistrum subsp. raphanistrum (assembly GCA_019706035.1). Classification (NCBI taxonomy): domain Eukaryota; kingdom Viridiplantae; phylum Streptophyta; class Magnoliopsida; order Brassicales; family Brassicaceae; genus Raphanus; species Raphanus raphanistrum. Next base: position 18,293,414 of record CM033983.1, on the reverse strand, counting down.
TGGAACTACACCTCTCAATGAAAGCACAATTAATACTTCCTTTTTTTGTAACTACACCCCCTAAAGAGAAATAAATTCCAGATCCGGAAGAAAACTCTTATATAACTTCTAACTGCTACTATAACTAAAGAATCATCAGCCAGCATAGAAAATAACCTGGCATAGTCGGATAAATTTAATGAAAATCGGCTACAGTTATAAAATCCTCTAGCTATTGAAATAGATCGATATTTATAAGAGCTTTTAGACTATGAAGTTTATTTGGGAATTCAGTAAAAAAAGATCGGATCATCTCTATCATTAGTTAGAAAGTATTTGATTAGTCTACTTTATAGTATTATAAGTGGACTCTTCGTGGAGCTGTATATAAAAAAGAAAAGAAATGATGCTGCACCATCTGATACAAAACCATAAACAAATGGGCCTTATCTTTCTCACTATTGAACCTCATAATTCATAAACCATCCTAAGTCCAATAATGAAGAAAAACAAGCATGGAGTAACCACTATCAGTTCAATTATTTCCCTTGCAATCAATTTCTAAGGGGTTTAGGTACCTGCCGTCTCTACCATATATAGAAGAATATGCTTACATTATGATTATCTCTCTTTTGACAAATCAAGTCATACAATGGCGATGAATCTACCATCGGAACTGAAAAAGGATTCATCTATAGAGAAATAAAGAAAAAGGCTCAAGACCAAATGGAATGGGATGTTGTAAAGAATCCCAACTAATATTTTGATTGGGTTCAGTGGAATTAACGTCATATTCTTGAGAGTAGATGTTATAGTGTTAGTGTAACACTTGAAGATGTATGGAGTCATTCATTCAAAAAAAAAAGATGTATTGAATGCTATTGAATTGATGGAAATAAAGATGATTAGGATTCATTGTAAATATATGTGCACAATTTGGCAGCAGAAATTACATAGGCCCATGGCAACTATGAATCGCACCGTTTCTCAACATCTTTTATGCCATCAACTCTCAGCTGAATGAAACTAACGTTTTAAGAAACTTTGGATTGAGCTTTTCGTAAAATTAATAACCCACAATTAAATACTAATATTAATATATATATATACACATATATTTTTAGAACCCAATGGTAGATGATAACTCAATTGGAGGTGTTCTTAAGTTTTTTTTATGCCATTAACTCTCAGTTGAATAAAACTAAATTATTACTTAGTTGGGTTCCTGTATTGCTTACATTTTAATAAATAGTTTGTACAGTTCTCTTTTTTTTTTCTTATTTAATCGACAAGAAAACAAAAGCTACCACGAGGAGAAAAAGTTAGTATGTTTTCATTGCTTTTCTTAAAGATAAAAAAAAAGATGAGATCAAAGTTTAATTCTCTAGTGACCAAATGCCCCATCACAAGGCTCTTAAAAGCTTAAAAACTCCCAAAAGCAGAGAAATAGAATTTAGCTTTTTACTCTTTTTCTCTTGTGCTTTAAAAGGATCACCCACTTTCTGCAATTCTTGTATATAAATTCACTATATACTTTTCCAAGATCATGCTTAACTTTATCTCCCTTCCTGTTTTTGAGGATAAAATTTAGATTCCATGCATGAATTGATGGACAGATTTACACACATACTGACATACATGATACATATCATATGCATTTATCTGATTTGCAGATATTAATGTGGATATCTTGGTGTGTACACAATGCATAGATATGTTTTGTAGTATCCGTTTTTTGCCCACCAGACGCAACATATCCAAGAAGAAAAAGCTTACCTTATTATTTCAAGTTTGTCAAAGGAGATTCAGTCACAAAAGTGTTCAATACATATTCTACCCGGATCTAAGGGATGTGTATAGAGGCTAGAGCTACCCAAAGCTTCTGAGATTTAAAGGTCTGAGCCAAAATTGAGCAAAGGCCGGGAAAACTTAACTCACAAAAGGCAAAAGAGAAAAAGAGAAAAGCAGTTTAAGATTCTATAGTGGTGGCTTCTTCCCTTCTCTTGGGAAATAAAGGGAAAAAAAATTTACCAAAAAATAAAGAATAAAGGGAAAAAAATGAAATGAAACAGAGAGGCAATAAAGTTTGTGGAGATCTGTAATATCAATCAAGTTTTTTTGGTATGATAATATCAGTCAAGTTGTCTTGGATTCTAAAGGAAACAATGACCAATTTTGTATGCTTTATAATCATTCAGACATATTACTGGTTGATAATGGTTTGTCTAGATTATATCCATCTTTTTCATATTGGACGATCTTTTCAAAGAAACTTGCAAAACTCCTTAGTATATATATTTATATATACTATATATATATATATATATGTTATACTGCATATATTAACCATCAAAACTACAACAATAAATTGTAGAGACAAATAAATAATTTTTTTTTGATTTTATATTGTAAAAGATATATATATAGAATGAAAAAAGAAAGTAAAGATATTATATAGAATGAGTCACTTATCACGAAATGGATGAAGTTTTATCAAATCATCGACATAGTCACCGACTAGAAGGAGAATGAGATAATATGTTTTAAGATAAATTGTGTATTAAGTAATAAGTATACTGTTTTTGTCAAAAAGTGGTTAGTATCCTGTCGCATTGCATATTTGCATGTTCTTTCTTCTAGCTTAAGCGTTTTTCTTCTAGCTTAAGTTTGGATTCAAATAGAAGAACCTTTAAGTTGCAACGTGCACTGACAATCAATTGAACATTTATATGAAAACTATTACAGAAATACCTTGAGATAATATTAAAATATTTTTTGTTCAAAAAATAGCACATTGATATAATATTTTTATAGTAGCACTAATTAAAATTTTAAAATATTTTTAAATTTTATATTAGGTTCAGTTTAGTGATTAGGGTAATTTGGTATTTTCTTTATCAGATAAGTGTTATTTGGTATTTTTATCATTATATGCAATTTTATAAAATTTAAAATTGTTATAGTGGAGATTTTCCTAAAACTTTATGCAACCACAAATTGAATATGTATGAAACTTAAGTTAAAAAACCATCTATACTATTATTTGAGAAGTGAATTTATTTATTTGTCATATTTTCCATGATATTCGATATCTTTGATAAATAATTATATCATTCATTATTTAACTGATTATAAATTAATATTATAAAATTATCTCAAAAAATAAAAAACGTGCTTGAAAAAAGAAAAGATAATTTCATGTATTTATTTTTTGTTTATCTACATCTTTCTTTCTTATTTGTTAATTTTTATTATTAGTAGTATATATACACATATAATAATTAGATTTATCATTATACTAAAATATTAAAAATATATTCATAAAAAATAATAAAAATTGATATATATATATATATACATATATTTAAACATAATATGTGATGGCAGTATGTTTAAAATAATTTTTAAATTTACTTTAATATTAAAATACCAAAAGAAGTATATAAGTAATAACACTAAATTTGATTTATATTTGTTTGTTAACGTGATTTTTTCGTGTTATTTTCATTTTTATTCTTATCATTCAGTTGTAAGAATAACATTTATTTGTTATTCAAGTTGAAAAAATTAATATTAGTTTGTTTTTATTTCTTAAAATACTTTTATTGGATTGGATTATCTTTTTAAAATATTTTCAAAATATCTACCTCCAAAAAGAATGTTTTTAAAATATTAATTTTTTATTTACAATAAGTACTTTATATTTATAAACAGCAATCTCTATTTTAAAGTAAAAATATAGAATGATGATAGTTTAATTTTTTCCATTCCAATATTTAGAAATGAAAATAAAAATAAATATGAAATGTTCTTATCTTATAAATTATATATTAATGTTTGTTTTTCAATGTAGTTAGTTTGTTTGAGTGTTTATTCAGTTATTTATGGGAGGTATTTCACAACAATTATACATATATCAATAATTTTATTTATTTTGATCAATATAGTATGATGAAATTGTGTTCGGTTTAACATGCTTGTTTTTTTTATTTATTTTGAGATTTTGTAGGTTTTGGCAATTTCAATAATTTGGTTTAATAATATCTCTATATATTAATAATTATCTACTTATTTATTTTATTAGGTAATTATTTATAAATTAATATAATAAAAACTGGTTAAAGATAACAATATTTTAAAATAAAAGTATTAACGTTTTAACCAAAAAATAGTATTTTAAATCAATAAAAGTTTTTAAAACAATAAAAGTTAAAATTAAATAATTGAAAAATTCATAAATAGTATAAATTTAATGTTTTATTTAAATGTTTGATTTTTAAATTAATAGCAAAATTTATTAATAAATTAATAAAAACCACGTGTCAGTGGTCAAGTGGTATGTGCTCCCTCCTGTTGTCCGCAAGGTCGAGGGTTCGAGGCTACCTTTTGCAGATTTGTGGTGATTATCTTGAGGGACCTTTGGGCCCAATACGGAGAAGCCCAGATCTGCTACGCGTGGCCACTAGTGGCTTAACATGGGATGATCACCAGCTCTCATGGATGCCTTCGGCGGGCTCTCTGGCGGGCAATGCCCAGATTTCCGAGACGGTCATTAGGCGCTAGTCGGATTCCTCTCGAGGCATTCAGATACCAAGGTCATCAAAAAAAAATTATTAATAAATATCCATAAAGAATTATATCCATATATGCAGATAAAACATCTAGTTATTATATATAAGAAGAAGATAATGTTTTTTTTCCCTTAAAAAACAATAAAAACTTACTTTAGAACACACAAAACTAACTATATATTTGGGGATAAATATTTTAAGCAATATTAACAACAACAAAAAACAGTAAAATTGAATATTAACCTGTAACTGTTGAAATATTTCTCAAAAGGAAAAAAAGAGAGCAAAATAAGACACTTTGATGATACATCTCGACAAAATTAAGTCACTTTAATTCCGTTCAATCCAAATTATGCTCGTATAATAAATGTCAGAAAGCTGCTGAAAAAAAGTTTTACATACATTATTAAATAGACAGTTATAATGATAAATTATTATTTATACTTTTTACTAAAAGTATATATTATATTAATCTTCTAATTTTTAACGTGAGAATTCCACTTGCGAAAAATCAATTCGTAAATAGGTGTATAAATTTTACATTGAACAAAAAGATGTAAGAAATTATCCGGCTTCCCATATCCTTCTTGAAATTTCCTAAGCCAAATAAAAAAATTTCTAAAACTACACGTCTAACCCAAAGTATTGTCCAAGTGAAAGATAATTCCTAAGGAGACAAATAACGCATGGTGTAATCGATTTGATCATTGTTCATGTTCATAGATTGAACCATGTTGTATGCATGCACACATGCATGAATCATGATGTTATGTTGATGAACACTTAAAATCAAACTGTGCATCCACAGCTTCAAGCAAGCTGATCTCATCACATGACTCTTCTCCGCAAACGTCATCGTCAAGAGAGAGGTTAAGATCCAGTGCGACGCAAGTAACAACGTTCTTGTCCTCAGACTGATCTGAACCGTCCGATTTCTCATTAAAAGGAGGAGAACAAGCTCTTGATCTTGAGATGAATCTTTCACAGCTCAAGATCACAATAGCATCTCTAAGCGAAGCTTCTTCACCACTCAAACTACGAACTCTTCCTCTCTCAATGGCTCTCTTGAAACCCTTTTGAGACAAATAGTCAGCTTGCTCTATATCTTCCACTAAGAACACTCTGTTTGGATCAGAACAAACAGCTTCAGAGAATTTCTCAATGTAACTCCAGTTCTGTTCATCTCTCGACCTCTTGTTCCTCAAATCTTTCGATGAGAAACTGCTCAAACATATGGAGACAAAGCTGTCTTGCGAACCAAACACGAGTTTAGCCAATTCTCTACCGATCTTCTCTTTAGCCTCTACATCAAGACCTTGAAAGAACATCCATGTATCTTCTCTTACATCTTTGTCTCCGTTGATTGTTCTCGTACTCGAGCCTGATCTGCATCTCAAGACTGTTTTCGCTATATTTGAGATTATATCCTTCTGCCATGGTACCTTGCTATATAAGGCATCACATAACACTGCTAGGTTTTCGGCATTCATTTCTTTAAACCTAGAAGAGGCATGTTCCACCTCCATTCCATCGCTTGAAGAAGCTTCTGAGTTAAATGTTGAGTTAGGATACGAAGAGAGAAGCTCTGGAAGGAACACTCTTAAGGGGAATGCATCACCATTGGTTTGAAGATGATGCATAGTACTACAAGGTTGAGTGGAACCAGAAGCAGGAGAAGATAGTGTGAGTGTTTTTAAGGATGGTCTATTGTGGATTGCATCGCAGATTTTGTTCCACTTAACCACAAGTTCTTTCATAGAATCTGAATCCTGCCAAGTCCAAGAATCAAACATAGACAGCTCTTAAAAGAAGAAAATGAGGAAGGAAACATGAATTAATTTTGGTGTTTTATACAACTCACATTGTGACTATTTTGAGTCTCCTTCTTGTATAGCTGAAGCCACGCCGGTAAAACTGTTTCAGTGTTTACATTGCTGTTGTTATTCCTGCATCGCAAGAACCGAGCTTCTTCTTCGAATTTGACAGAACATTCCTCACAGAAACTGAGCTGATCCTCTGATGAATCCATCTGCAGAGATAAACTCTCTGATTTCTTGACATTCAAGCTCACTGCTTTGAAACAAAAATGGCCATGATTAGTATTGGAGATATATAAATTGGGAATCAAGATCAAGATTGTGAAACCCTGATGACACTCTTGAAGAATAAATGAAAACATTTGAAGAATAACTAATAGTATTACTGCATATTCATTATTACCATATTTATATTTATGTGTTACATTTGGATTAGAAAGGTTTACATTATATTTTTGTTAATATAAACCGAATAATGGGAAAAAAGTGAAGAGCAAATCAATTTTATTCTAGCATATTTATTATTACTAAAAAATTTTTTGTATTAAATTTGAATAAGAAAAGTTAATGAATTTCAAGATTTTAATTTGGTCCAGTAACAGACGCATAATTGCTATCCAGTTTATCTCCAGTAATTATGGTAAAAAGTTATTGATTTAAACTTTTAACTTAAAAACTGACATAATTGATGAAGTAACTTATTTCTCCAAAAAAAAACTTATTACAAAAAAACTTATTTCTCCAATCTTCTATTAGTATTTCTCCAAACTTCCTCAATTGGAGAAATAACTTTAATCAGATGATATTATTGTGTTAAAAAACCAGATAATATTATATTTTCTCCGTATCAATTTAATTAGTTTTTAATAATTTTTTTATTTTGTTTTAAAACAAGTGATGTTTTCAATAATCTAAGTAAAATTTAATATCAGTTGAAATTTGTGATTAATTAAAAAATATTATATTTTTAATTGTTTAAAATAGTATTAGTTTTTAATAATTTCTATTTTGTTTTAAAACAAGCGATGTTTTCAATAATCTAAGTAAAATTTAATATCAGTTGAAATTTGTAATTAATTAAAAATATTATATTTTTAATTGTTTAAAATCATATTATTTAATGTTATTTTTATACAACCAAAATAAATTATATAAAATTTTATGTTTTTTTTTAGTTTTGTGAAAAACCTTTAAAACCCGCTTAGAATGATAGAGAGTGAATACTAGAATTTATAGAAAAAGGTACAAATAGGATGCACGTTGTTTTCACCGCTCTTTTAGACGATCACCATATAAAGCACGCTATAGGTAAAATTGTCCTTTTCGAACAAAGAGACAAAATAGTTAGAACATATTCCAACAAAAATTAAAAAAAATCAAAAAAATATTTCTATCTACCAAATGTTGATTGAACGTATCAAAAGGAGAAACTTTACCTCTGGGAGACAAGACTCAACCGGAGGCTACTACTAGTCGTGGGAATAGTGAGAGTGGTGAGACACCAAAGGGACTCGAGCGAGGGTTGACCAGACTTGCATCTCACGTAAGTCTGTGAAGTCGCAAGACCCATTAACCAAAACCTTCCATGATCTCCCATGAGCAACCCACGAGCCAACTTCCCAATCTCCACTATCATATGCTCCACAGCACAGTAGTTGTCCTTATTATATATTACACATCAAAGAACTTTTTGTTCTAGACTCTACGAACCAGTTCAGGTCTCCAAGATTTAGAATCACTCCTTTTCCGACACAGCTCCTCACGAGTGTCTCCAACTCCTTTAGCTTATGCTCCACGTCGGATCTACTAGGTTGTCCGAACGATGAGAACGATAACGTTATAAACTTAACGTCTTTTAAAGCTTCGGACACGTCCTTTTTATCAACTTTCTCCATCACCGTTCTCACAACTTTGTCAATAGTGGCTAAACACTCTCCCACGATCACGAAGTTCCTCTTCCTTTTGTCGACTAGATTGTCTATAACGTTCATGACATCCTCGTCCCTGACGACAGGAGTTAACAACTGTCCTTCTTTGGGTTTACTCGTGGATATTGCTTTTGAGGAACTCTCTAAAGAAACAGCTTGCTCGACTTTGCTCTTCACTTGAGGACTCGAGAAACCAGCTTCTCTCATCACTCTACTCACGCTAGGATCATCGAGGATGGATATAATGAGCTGCTCCACTTCAATCTTGACTGCTAAGATCGGTTGCTGCTGGCTCTCGATGGTTCCACGCCGCTGGTGAGCCTGCGCGCGTTTGAAAGCTGCACCGAGAGCGTTAGAGATAGAGGGGAAAGGGGAAGTTTGAATCCCTAACATAGGACTCCCCTGTGGAGGCCGGGAGGCGGTTTAGAGCCACGTTGAAGCAGAGCTCTAGGGCTCTACATTGAAGAGGGTGCGTGTGAGATTGGAGACAAGCTGTTCTAAGTAAACCCGTTGGAGCAGAGAGCATGGTGCTAGCCACATGGAGAGGGGTGACCTGAGCATGTCCTCTCCTTCTAGCCAAGCCCATGGATTGTTTCACCACGTTTGCAGCTTCAGGCGTGAGGGCTTGCTCCACCGTGCATCCTCCAGCTCTCATGGTGACAGCCCTAATATAGCTAGCACTGAGAAGTGAGAGGTCTATGGTAAAGGCTTCAAGGATAGAGCTTCATTCCATTTTTTTAGATAATGAAAGCACCCAAAGGAAAAAAGGATCTATTGACTGTCTATATATGGATATGGGCTAAGTATTAAACCTTAGAGCAGAGAGAGAGAGAGAGAGAGAGAGAGAGATCAAGGGAAGATGTGGAAAGAAAGAGAAGTGTTTGGTCATCAAATATAATGAGGGAGGAGAAAATGTGTATGCTTTTCTTGTGATAGAGGCAAAATTTGGGGTTTTTTTTCAGGGTCCAAAGTGGATTTTGTAGTGCAAAGTGGAATGCATGTGATGACAAAGCAAGTATCAAAAGGCAAAGGTAACTCAGCTTTGCCCTTATATTCTTTTCTTTCTCAAATTTCACAAAAAAAAAGATGTAATGGGTACTGCAGCTAGTGGGTCTCTCTCTTTTCTGCAAAGTGTATCACTTATTAGAAAAGAACCTAATTAAAGATGCAAATCATCATTCATTTATATGATACATAAATATTAAATAATAACCCCAATAACATTTGAAGAAAATATTTGGGATATAATCAGGGGCATCAGTCTCTCCTTTAGCACCTTAAGCTACTACTAGCCAAGTCCCACCACCTTTTCAGACAACAGTCTCGTAATCTAAATCCAGTCACGTAAGCTAAACTCAGCATCACATGTAAACAACAACATAGGAGCCACCAAAACATCGGAATGAACAGATCAGTGTGTGTGTGTATATATATGTATTAGCCAACTATGTGTCAATAATCATAGTTTTCAAGAATTTTTGGTTTTATTCGAGCAACATCTATATTATTAAATTTGAGTAACATTGGGTACTTTTTAAAAACATGAATAACATAATAAATGAGAATTGTTTGAAAACATGGATATCAAATTAATTATTTCATTTTATTTACAAATTTAGTCATTGCATTACAATAAATTAAGTAGTTCTTTTTTGTATCTGTTTTTATTTATAAATTCTAACACTGCATTTAAAATTAATTTAAATTAATTAATTACAATTCTTGTTGTTTTTTGTGGTGAAAATAAAAATACAAACTGAAAGATATAGTATATATTATATAAAAAAATTAGATATAGTATTACTTTATTTAGTTTACTCAAATATAAAAATTTTGAGAGTTCAATTTTCAAAAAAAAATAAACATCATAAAATTAATAAAAATTCATAGAAAACTAAAGCAAAAAATAAAAATTTAGTATGTTTTTTATTTTAAAATAAATTAATAAAACAATAGGTTAATAGATGAATAGTACAATTACATCAAATTGCATCAAGTTAATAAAAATTATTATCAAAAATCTATATTATAAAATAATATATTCTACTCTATATGTAAACTACAAAATATAAAAATTTACATGAAATTTTCTATAAAATCAGCGGTTTATAAGTTTACGTTGAGCACAAGTTAAATCAAACACTTCTCGCGGGTGCGCGGATCACGTTCCAGTAGTTTATTAAGTGTTAACATGTATTCCTTAAGATAGTAAATGAATAAATTTACAATATCATTGCCAAATGCCAAGTAATAGTAGTTATCAATAAACAAGAAAAATAAAATTCCAAATTCCATTCCAAAAGATAATCACAAGTAACTTGCTTGATGAACAATATTGAAGACTGGTAACCAATCAAGCAGTTTTCAGCCTATCAAACTTTGGAAAAGGAAAACGTTCAAGACTATGTTTTCTCAGCCAAGTACACATCTGAAATGATATTGAAATTCGTACTTCAGTTTCCAAATACTATCAAGCATGATCATTTTTTACCATTATAACGCTTAGGGACAAGAAACACAAAACAACACAAGGATCACCCTACCCTGGTCTTTGAATTTAATTATTTTCTTGTATGGTATTTAGAAACTCAACCCCCTAAAAACACTAAAGAGCTAATCAAACCATCTGACCCATCACGGACATCATTAGCTTTCGTTAATTTCATAAAAGTGTGTAGCTTTTGGACCATAACTTTCATTTTAAAAACGAGAGAGAAGAGAAACGAAGGTGTTTTGAACAAGAAAAGTATTAAAAGAAAGCGCACAAGCCAGTCTCTTGGTGGGGACAGTCTTTCATTGTATCTGCTATCAACACGACCAATCATTTTCATGTGCCTAATGTAAATCAAAGTTTCAGTCAGTAACAGGAACTCACGCCCAAATCAAAATAATAGTAAATAGGTTATTCAAGAAAACATCATATATTTATTCATAGATGCAGAACTGGACTCAGTATTATATAATTGCAACATAATTAAGCGATAAGAATTGTTTGATTCTCGAACCACTAACCAAAATGTAATTTATGATTTTATATCTTAACTTGATAACACTAGATATGTACGCAAACAAATTTAAACAGATGCAGATGCCTATCAAATCTTCCAAGAATCCATTGAGAAAATACAAATTCATTTAATATTGTTCAATAAAGACCCCCATAATATAAAGTGACTAGGAATTGTTTAAATCTATGAACAAAAGAAATGATTCCGAGTATGAATTATTCAAACATGAGATCATTGCAGTAATTGGTACAAAGAGCTTTACCATTATGCTTCTAATTCGATGAAAATATCTCTCTCTAACACATGAAGCATGCCACTGCATAGAAAGAAGAGAAAAATGCACCACCATTCAACTTGACTAGGAATTTTCGATACGATTTATATACTTCGGTAACAGAATCATATAAGCTATATTCCCACTGCCGTCAAAAAAAAAAAAAAAAAAGCTATATTCCCACTATAGTATCTATGTCCTAAAAGACTAATAAAATAGTAAATATATTATATCTGCTTATGATGGAAATTGAAGAAAACAAGTATAGAATTAAAATATCCTCACTAGAAACAAGAGATATTCCTTCAATTCCCCAATCATCTTTTTAACAATTTTTTTACTTATTTTATGTAAGCCTTCACCTGAAAGCCAGTATTCCCTGCAATAAGTTTTACCACACTAACTTCCTCGCCCAATGCTTCTACAAAAGAAGTTAAAGCATCATATACCCATGCATATACGTATCAACTCAAAATGAGAAAAAATACAAATATGTTGTGCCATAGAACAAAGACAGAAATGATCCTACAATCATTTTTCAGGAAAAGCAAGTGAACATTTTGAAATTCAAACATGATTATATGTTTTTCTCTGGAAGATAATATGACATAACCAATTACTGTGAACGTTAGGTCACACACAAAAGAGCTTTTATTTCTTTTATTTATCGTTATAAACGTTAACTAGGGCTAAATAAATATTATAAACTTGCTAACGTATTAGATTACGTATAGATCAATTAGTTTTCTAGTCCCTTGGATGAAAAATTTAGAGGTTTTCATGAGGTTACATAGACGTGGATATATGCTTACAAGACAGAAAAATGGAAAAGTTGTGAGAATAAACACAAACTCCATTTTTTTTTTGTAACACTAATAAGCACAAACTCTGTTTATAAGACAGAAAAAGTGGAGAAAAGGGGCTGTATTTATTAGCTTAGACACAAAAGAGACTCAAAGGACGACCAAAATCATTTGAATGCAAAAGTGTTTAGAATGATGAGAGCAAAGGAATTAGATGGTTGCCTCAGGCACACCCAATCAACCCTATACCTTTTAATAAATGTTAAGCAAATTTTGTTTGCCCTAACCAAAATATTCAAACTATATCAGAAAAGAAAAAAATTCTATCTGCATAAACCAATCCTTTCGAGAAAGTTTATGACCACAACAGTCAAATGTGAATTGCTTTAACGAGGATCAGACCCCAGATTCTAAAGCACTTGCGTTTACGAGAAGAACAAAATGGGAAATTAACCCATCTATCCAGTCCACTTGCTTAAGATTTAGCCAATGTAGCCATCAACAAGAGCGGACCCAGAAAATAATTTGATGTGGGGCACAATATATAAATCTATATTATATAAATATAACTAAATTAACTGATTTAAACTATATTTTAAAAAATACATTAGTTATTAATTTTTAAAAATGAATAAAATATAAAGAGATATTTTTTTAATTTTAAATATTCATTTTCAATAATATCATTAAATTATATGCATATATATAGTAATTTCATTATAAAAATTTATTCCTTTTAGTTTTTTCTAACTGTTGAATAATAATCTTAATAAAAATAATTGTCAAAGTTAAATATTAACAAACTATGAACTTTTATTTTGAAAAAATTAATATTAAAAAGTGACTGAAATACTATAAGTTGGATACCATTTTTCAAAAAGAAAATTAGGTAAACAATACTTTAATATTTGGGTCTATGAATTATCGTTTAGGATTTAATATTTAATGGAAACTGTTAGATTTATAAATTTATAGAAATAATTTAAGAGATTTGGTTTACTCATTTTCATCACAAATGTAATATTTATGATAATGCAATCATATTTAATGAGAAATTTTTCTATTAAAAACAGAAATAAAACAGTTGTTGAAAATGGTTATGGTAACAAAATCAAAAGAAATTTTTTGGATGAAATAGTAATTAAAAGTTGTAGAAAAATTGAAAGTACAGAAATGCAACACATTGGTTCGAACCGAGTATGTGTGGGGCACAATGTAGCCTTCGCCACCAACTTAGCTACATTGCCTTCTATGTATATTGTCTGTTACATAAAAATAATTTAAGTCGTATGTGGCACGTGCCACAGGTACAATTAAGGTGGGTCCGCCCCTGGCCATCAGCTTTTGATGAGTTTGGCCTTTTACAAAACAACACAGAATATTTTGCATCAGATTTTAAAAATTACTTACCGAGTATTGTGTTTGTTAGGGCAGAATAAATAGAGTAATGCTTTTATTTTTTTTTATCTATTATTCCATTTTCCACTTTATTTACATATTTTCCATTCCATTTACAGATTACCCACTCCATTTATTTTATAAATAGAATATAATATAGAATGGAGATATAAATGTTCTTAGAGTATTTTCAACTCCGCTCTGTAATTTTCTGCAAAATAAAGTGAGAAATAGAATGATGAAAAAACAAAAAATTGATTAATCCATTTATTAAATAATCACTTTTTGTCTATTTATTATTCCATTTCCCACTTTTGTTTTGCAATAAAATAATCACTCTTACACGCAATCCATGCCTCCATAGGATAAAAAGGAAACATAGGCTTCAGGCAGCAACTTTTTTTAAAGATCAAGGGCATTATTCATTATTAACAAAAGCATAATTTAATTATAAAACAAAGAACTGGGATAATTAGAATTAAAAACATGGAATTATAATGAAAACTATGGTTTCCTAAATAACAGAAATAGACAATTGTTAATTATCAAAGAACTAGAGTAATTAAATTGGTTGTCATTTATAGTTTTGAATGCACTTTTAAAATATTTTTAAAAATGTAAAGTTGATAAAAATTTATTTTTGTTTGATCAGGGCAGCAAAAGGCATTGGGTAGTTTAATTACTTTATCTAAAATAGTTATAAAATTTAATGGTAAAACCTTAATTACTATTCTTTTAAGTTGAGTATTTTAATTATTTTTGTTGATTTTTTTTTTTTGTGATTGGCTTGGGCAAGCATAAACGTTCGCACGGCTCTGATTACAAGTTAAACTGAAACGGGCGATTGTTCTTTCCACGCATGTCCGCATTTATTAGGGGAAAAAAGAAGAAAGGGCTTTGTTATGAGCTTAGACCAAAGACATACAAAGTTGAAACCAAAATCATTTGAATGCAGAAGTGTTTTGAACGAAAGAAAGCAAAAGAATATAGATAGTTTCTTCTGGCACACTCCAATCAAACTTTATCCTCTAATTAATACTTAACTAATTTTGTTTACCCCAACAAAAAACATTCAACCTCCGTCACACCAAAAAGAACATCGTTTGTGTAACCGAATCCTTTCAAGAAAGTGTGTGACCAGGATAGTCACAATGTGAATGCTTTAACCAGGACCGGACCCCATATGATTCTAAAGCACTTATATATGTTCGCCAGAATGAAAAACACATCGTAAATTCGATCACTCTCTCCATTCCAAAGCTTTTAGTTAATTTTATATCAACTTTTGAAGAGTTTGGCCTTTTGTTTAGAAAAAAAAAATGTTTTGCATCAAATTTTTTTTTTTTTTAAACTAGGGTATTGCTTGTCTTTTTTTTCTTTTGTTGCTAAAAGCTAGGGTATTGCTTGTCTTACGTGACACCGAAACTGATTTTGAATTTGGATGAAACGTAAAGGATCATACGTGTTCTGTCACTTCGGCATGACTTTTCCCAAAGGTTTCTATCAAATCAAACAATTTCCCAGGAATTTACATGGACATACAATAGTAATATTGTTAAACAATTTCAAAATAAGGCAGTCTTATCACCAAATCAAGTACTAAAAGCAAATTATGGGATGATCTAATCGAAAGGGGATCCATTTTGTTTTTTCTTAGCTTTCTGAGCATTCAAAATAAGCATCTTTATTCTCCCGGTGTGACCATGTGGAAGAAAAAAACGAATAGAACTAGCAAGAGGGAGAGAAAGATATATATTGGAATAGATTAAGGCATAATTCTCCGTTGGACGGCCTAACTTTAAGAAAGAAAGATAAACTTTAAAGATTAAAGGAGGAATGGAGAAAAGTTGTCCTAATTTTGACATGACAGCCTTCTTAATCTAATGTTATGCTACTTAATTATATTACAACATGTTTATTTATTTATAAAATAAATTTTAGCCAAAAATGTTCGCTTTGGTTCAAATATATTAGTTAAGAATCCAAAGCGGTGGCATGTATTCCTCATCACTTGTTCCTATACATTTTCGAAGAGTTTAAGCTAGCTGAACGGCACATGTATCATATCACATCATCGGATACATATGTGAATCCATAATCTCCACGAAATCGAGCATTTGCTATTATGCAGTGAACATGTGTTGGAAAAGTCCTATCACATGAAACACATGATGAGTTCTTTTTTATATGAAAAACAGAAATGAAAGAACAAAAGTAGTGAAAGTCAGAAGGTTTCTGATCTCCAAGCAAAATTCTTCGATATGTGGTGATAGCTAGATAACAACTAGAATGTCAGATATAGATGTTTATGATACCGCGAGTTAGCACCCAACTTGTTACGGAAGTTCCCCTTCCACGATCAGGCTCACGACGCCTCGACTTCATCTCATCTCCCCTAATGGGAGAAACCCTAGCGCTTCGATGGGGATTGGAAGCGGCATCATCAATGGGAATCCAATCCATCACTATCCACTCCGATTGCGAAACGCTCATCAGAGCAATCAACAACAAAACCCAAATCAAGGAATTCTTTGGTCTCTTACAAGACATCAAGAACCTCTCCTGTGGTTTTGACTCTATCTTCTTCGTTCACATTCCTCGTTCTCAAAACAGGAATGCTGATGCTTTAGCTAAATTGGCCCTTAAGACCAAAGTTCCTTCTGTTGTATTGCCTATGGGCTAGACTCTTTAAGCCTTATGGTTCTTAATATAATCTGGTAATTCAAAAAAAAAAAAAGTCTGCTGACTCTGCTCTGACTGATTGTTGGGTTTATGTGAGTCTAAGTCCAATTAAATATTTATCTAATTAGAACGATATTGTCCATTTTGAGTTTTATAAACTGTTTACATGAATTTACTTTTGAATTCTTTTCCAAAATGCATTAAACTAATTAAAGTTGAACTTCTCTTTATATATTAGATATTCTTTATCTAATTTTTATGTGAGACTTACTTTGATATCTCACATTTTTTTCTTCACACTAAAGACCATATTCATATCGTGTTCCACAATAATTTCTAAGATTTTCTAATTTGATCTTTGCCACATACTTTCCATTCATGTTTGGAAGGATATTTTTGTTTTTTTACAGATTTCTTATCAGTCATTTTGATACCAAATAATTTTTTTGACCTTTCAACTTAAAATTAATTGACGGTAAGTAGAGGGATCCAAGTCCTTTATATATCACTCAAATCCTTTGTATATTTTTAATGCGAGATTTTTTCTCTAACACCTTCTCTTGAGATAATTGTACGTATTAAGACTAGGCATTATAATTCGTTACTCGGTTTAAACTCGTTGCTCGCTTTAAACTCGTTACTTACTTTGTAAGCCTTGAAAATTCAAGCGAGTCCAAAAATATTCCGATCCTGATCCAGCGCAAAATGAGAAAAATAAATTTAACCCCAATATACATGTGTTTTTATTGAGCCCATAAGTTGAGGGCTAAGGCCCATTAACTGTCCCTACATAAAACCTCTTAATTGTTTAAGCGGTTGGATTATTCAGAGCTTCAAAATGATCATTTAACATTTCTGGCAATGATTGTAAAACAAAATCTTATCGATCTTAGGTATATGATCTATTTGTCACCATATGAGTTCATATTTATTTAAGAAGTTTGGTGAATCGTTTACCAAAACAATATGTTGGTTGCTAAAAAAGATATTGACAGATATTAAAAAAATGGTCATGATCTGAAAGCTTGAACACTTATCTTGTATTCCTCTGGACCAGTTTCAGCTGAAGTAAGTCCAGCCAGCTGCATCTTGGCTTTACACTGCCCTCACTCGGACAGCCGCATCTATGTGCAACCGTAACGGTTTTGATCAGATTCGGAATGTAAAATCTAGTGACATTGCTGATAAGTCTTTTAAGCTTATAAAATGTTATAAAAAGCCTTGAACACATACTCGAGCAAGAAAGTTTCCTATATTTCTATTCTGATAAGTATGTTTGTTTAGTACTTTAAATGCAATTTTTAATTACCCTGATTACTCTGGTTGACAAACAAAAAGAAATCACACTGATTACACTGACAACAAATTACACTGATCGCGCCAGAAACATAAACCAATAGCAATCACATTATTAAAACATAAAATATCTCAATCTTAGGTACTTTCTGTAGCTGGCATGAGTAGGAGGTGCAAGTGTGCAACTTTCTTTCCTGTCATTAATGGAATGCATAATGGGCTGGTTTGGTTATTTTCTGCCAACGGACATCGACGTGGTATCACTGTATTAGCAGCATGCATCCATCTTCTTCTTTTTTCCGACAAGGCATAATGCCTATATGCTTCACATGTTGGTTTCCATCGTCCACAACTTTTAGCATCCAATTAATCACAAGCTAAATTTGAAATTTTATTTTACTACTTAATATATTTCTCATAGTTACAAACATTTTAACAACCTTTTTATCTGGAAAAGAAATTAAATCATAAAATTGGTTTAATTTTTTTTAAAAAGTCAAATTTCCAAATTCACCCCTGGGAACTCACGGGCTGCACTTCTTCCTCGCGAACCCAAACCTGTCATTCTCCAAGTCATACTCCACGTGATAGTTCTGTTGCTGAAAGCTCCCGAGAATAATCGCCGGACCTCTCCGACCACCACCGGCGGTACTAACGGCGTTATCAGAAACCACCGTTAAACAGACGTTATCAACGCTTCCGACGAGCGTAAAGTAGTTAGACAACGGCAACTCCATTTTCGCTCCGCCTTTGAACTCGAACGTTAACTCCGGCACCGTCACCGATCCCTCGCCGGAGATGTTGAAGCACGGCCCGAGTCCGGTGATCTTCTCCAGCTCCTTTTCCCGGCTGTAATTCGACATCTGCGCCGCGAATTCCTCGGCGACGAGCTCGAAAACGGGTCGCTCCATGAACGTGAACGTGGATCCGGAATCGACGATGGATCCTCCGTTTCCGTCGGGTCCCGGCGCCAAGAACTTGTAGGGAACCTTCACGCGCTTGCTTCCGACGTAGATACGCCGGAGACTGAGGTAGTAGTACTCTAGAAACGCAGCGTTGGAGGAGGCGTTCGGGTTGTTACGAAACGGCGTGTAGCTAAGACCCGGAGTTTTCGACCCGGTTTTATGACCCGATCCGGTATCCAGATCCAGGTCGGTGCTTACCTTCGTGTCGTCGAATCGGCGGGAGACCAAGCAATGCGAGAATCTCTTGAGATTCATCTGGGAAGGGAGCGACTCGGGTCCTCGTCCGAACCCGGCGATACCAGCGGGTTGTCGGGTGGAGAGAATAGAGCATCCAATGACGAAATCGGGTACGGTTAGATCCGCGAAATTAAGCTTTTCGGATAGTAAAATCCCAGCCGTTGATCCTAATCCGTATTGGAGAATGTACGGTGGACAAGCGACGGTGCAGTTACGGGTTTTCGGGTGGCATCCTCTGCATTTAACATCGGATCCGAATAGGAATCTGCATTTCGGATTCTGGCACCCGATAACCCGCGACGAGGAAGAGCTCTTTGGGACAAATTTCAGGATCCGGGTCGGATCCAGACCCGGGAAATTGCATCCGGAGCAGAGATACCTTGAGGTGCAAGGGAACCAGACGAGGCTGCTTCCGGTATCGAATACGAAAGGGATGGTTTGCGACGGAGTGCCGAAGCTGAGCGAGACTGAGTATCCGCCGTAGCTTTTGGGAGTAAGTGGGGATTTCACGGCGGCGGAGGAGGAGGCGAAGAGAGGATCTTCGTTGGGTTTGATGGAGCTGGGTTGTTTGAGCTGTTGGGCTCTGCTGATGGAGGAATCGGCGAGACGGCGGAGAGCGAGGTAGGGGTCGTTGTTGGGTGATTGGTCTGTGTTGTGGGAGAAATGAGTGAGAGGTAATTTGACGGCGGAGACGACGGAGAGGAAGATAAGGAAGAAGAAGAGAGGGGGAGAAGCCATTTGTGTATGCGTTGCTCTGTTTTTGGCTTGGTGGCTTATGGGTTAAGTAAGCAGAAGGAGACGAAGAAGACAAGAGTGGAAAAGAAGAGCAAGGAGTGGGTAATAAAGTGGAGAATCATGTTCCATCTCCGTGACTTTCTTCTTCCTTCTAAGAAAAATCTATTACAAATGTGCTTGTCGTTACGAGGAAACTTACCCCTATACGTGGAAGTGGAAATGTTTTCTTTTTGAGGTCGACATGATACGTGTGAGAAACCAGCCAATATGTTCTTTTTTTACCAGCCAAATTGTGTGTATTTATGAAAACATGATTTGAATCGAATTTATAATGCATTATATGAAGTTATGGGTTGATAATGATTATTCTATTTGATATACAACTACTGAAATCCATGTATTGAATTTTAAATACTCTTCTTGTTGTTGCTTTTATATGTAGTTTTTGCGTTTAGATTGATACGAGTTTGAATAAGAGTACTTATTTATAGCATGAGCCTCGACGTTAGAAACCAATATCAAACAACGCATGTTGAGTATAATATGTGTGAGTAATCGACCACATGTACATTTCGTTGATCCTTGTAAACTATGTGACCTTAAACTTTTTTAAAAGTGGCACCGTGATTAAACAATTTTAAGGGCTTTCTTTGCAAATTAGTCATTCAGAAGACATAACGATATCGATTGGCGAAGAATCGATAGAATCAGTGAATGACAATTATGAACTTGAAAGAAGTGAATTGGCCAAATAAGTAATCAGGTCAAGCCAAGTAATATTTAAGTGTACCATATAACTAAGATGTACCAACACAGCATATAATTATAGTCAACTGAAAGTGGATTTCTTCTTTTTGACTTCCTATTTCATTGTTAAAGTTGATTAATTAGTAAATATATATTTTAATTTGCGTAGGTAATGTTTTAGAGTGGTAGTAGATAGTATATTTGTAGATATTACTCCTGTTAAAATGGTAATTAAATGCGTAGGAACTGTTTCAGAGTAAAGTAATATTTTTTTGGGAAATTTGTCCAGTTTTGCTCTTTGTCGTTTGCCAAACTTCAAATATCAGTGTCAAGCCTCTTTGGATACCGTTGGCTGGTGTAAATGTGAACGCATGAAGTGAGAAAGACTTCTGTTGAAATAGCCGTTTGGGTTTGCAAAATTACAATGCAATCATGCAACTATTGCTAGTGTAGTGAGAAAGACTTTTGATGAAATTAGCCGTTTGGGTTTGCAAAATCACAATGCAATCATGCAACTATTGCTAGTCATGTAGTGAGAAAGACTTTTGATGAAATTAGCAGTTTGGGCTTGCAAAATTACAATGCAATCATGCTAGTGTAGCCAAAACATTGATTTTTTCTTACGTCATACATTTCATCTAAATTTTGAAAGTGTAGGGATAATAATCATAATATCAACGGCATAGGACACCAGTTAGTATTATTTTGAATCCTTTTACATTCTTTTGCCGCACCTTATACTTGCACTAATCACGACATTTTTATATGAGTATTTGTAACAAAATTACAAATGTTTCACATACTCTGTGATTGTTAAATAAATAGTCACTAGATTTTGATCCGCGCTCAAAGCGCGGATTTATTTTCCTTTATTTTTTTAAAATTGACAAATATTTAGTAAATGTCATATTTTCATATATTTGTTTTTTTTATAAAATACTTAAGCTTTTTATCTTTCTTTATCGTGTTTCATTTTAAATGAGTATAGATCTGAGCATAATATCCAGACCTGAAGAACCAACCCGAAACCGATCCGAAAATCACGGTCCAGAACCCGATCAGACCTGGGATAAATATCTGAATGAGTTCTAAATTGCTCTATCCAAAGAACCGGTCCCGAACCCGATCCAAAATTTTGTAATACCCGAATGGGGTTTAATTTCAAAACCCGAAAAACCCAATACCCGAAAGAACCGATTCGTACCTGAATGTCCAGGTCTAATGAGTATTTATGTTTAGAAAATTAAACTTTATTTTTAATGAATTAAGTTGGTATAACTCTAATAAATTCATTTTATTATGTGGTTAATTTTTTTTAAAAAAAATTATATACTTTTAGTAAATATTTTTACTTTTCAATGAAAAAATCAATTTTTTTATGAATGCTTAAATTATATTAAAAAAACATAATAACTAAGTGATTAATTTTTGTTCACTACACAAAATATTAAAAATGGTTGAAAAGAAATTATTAGAACTTGGAGAAAAAAAATAAGAATTAGATCTGATTTCTTAATCGGTCCAAATGGTCCAAAAGAGATCTGATATGGACAGTGAGCTGGATCCAAAAAAATGATCCAATATGGATATGTTATTAATATTATTTGATTGCCATTAATGAAATATGTAATGATAGTAAAGAAGAGGGTGTGGAAGCCCCCTTGGTCCAGTGGTTTGATTAAGGGTTCATTAATGCTTCTACACCAGAAGGTCTGGGTTTCGAGTTCCAGTGAAGACGAAATTATGCGAATTAAGGGAAAGAAGGCTTACAAGATGTTCTGCAGTATGGCGCAAGGAGTACCGTCAAGCATGGATACGATAGGGTGGTTCAGGTGAGGTGATGCAATCAGTGACGGGTAGAATTGTCGACTGTAAAATCGTCTGTAACGTTTCATAGTTTGTAATAGCATAATTATCCAGAGTTAAAAAAAAAAAAAAAAAAAAAGTAAAGAAGAGGGTATTTTTAGTAAAAAAAGCCAATAAAATCCTGCTTTAATAGTATCGATGTAGCCCACATCTAGATGTAAGAGCTTTCCTAGTTAAACTCATTCCGATTTGTTTTTACACCTATTCTAACAGGAGTTGTGTTGTTTCCCACTTATTTGCAATTGCTTTTCTTTTCGATTTGGATCTTTTAAATTTTATAATAATAGAACTACCTTGGGGTGTTTCTAGCGTAAGCAATAAACTAATAATAATAAGAGAGCTTTTAAGAGTTATGTGTTGTTTTCCTCGAGATTGGAAAATTCCAATGACTGAGGAACCCTTCCACGACCGGCATTCGAAGAATCAAAAAGTTTTGAAGTTGATGATGCTAATCTTTTTTTTTTTCCATCTAGTATTATATTTTATTAAAGGAACATGGCCCAACTGGACCAAGCCCAAACCGAAAATACAAGACCATCAAGGCCCGATAACAAGGAAGCAAGACCAGAGCCCGACATCAAGAGCAGACGAAACGGGCCGAAGCCCAAACCCGAAACCACGCGTCGCCACTGAAGCCACGCGTCCACAATCCTTCCACATCAACCACGTGCTCGACTCCACTGAACGTACGAGCCATGAGTCAACCATTCACTACACCGTCATCCACGGCCGAGATTTTCGCCGGAGTAAACGAAACGACTGATGTTTCGCCGGAACACGCCGTCGACAAATCACCGCACCACCTTAACGCCTTCACGGAAGGCCAAAACACAACCGGACCACCACTTCATGAAAGATAACCACCGGCTTCAATCAATCTAATATAACCCCGAACATCGGAAGAATAGAGTGAGTCGGTGTAATACTGAGAAAATCAGAAGAAGCGATGATCAAACAGAACCGGGACCATCCCGATACAGAGTCGGCGAAGACGATGTCATGTAATCATTTCTTCCCGGAAAAAACGACAGCCGGCGAAGATAGTGTTGAGATAACCACCACTTTCCGGAATCAAAAGCCCGACCTCTCAGGAACCATAAACCATGCACCGCAAGATCCGGTGATGGACAAACCATATCAAGTCGGTGAAAATTCTTCTTCTGAAAAATCTGAAGGAGATAAGAAGAAAAAGATTCGAGAGATAACTCTCTCTTTCTAGAAAGAGAGAAACCGACTTTAACTTTGTGGATTTGTATGCGTTGATGATGCTAATCACTTTCTAGAGCATTTTTACTGTCACGGGGAGAAAAAAAAATCAAGTGCATAGTGCATTTTTACTGTCACGGGGAGAAAAAAAAATCAAGTGCATCGAACAAATTAAAATGAGACAAAACAAAATATAATAACAACAAAAGTGATAAATGTTTGTCCGTGCAAATTAGGAAACACGTGAACTAATCGAGGTACATGGCGGGACCAGCGGTGGTCAGGTCGACGCTTCATCACATGGTGACCTCACCTCCACGCTCGACTAACAAATTTACCTTCTTATACAAGACACGATTGAAGTGCTTTTACATATATAGATAAATAAGGCCCGTCTCAAATAATATATGGACCCTGGGCTAAAAAATATTTTCCCATACAGATTTTTTTTCTAAAAAATATTGGACCCTAATTTGGGCTAGAAAAAGTTAAAAATTGTAGTGGACCCTGTGCCAATGCACCCCCAGCACATGCCTAGAGAAGATCATTCTTGCTCAAAAGATAATAGATCATTCATGGTGATACATATGAACATATACTTAAAAACCACTCTCTAGAAAAGGCTCTGACCTCTCTCTAGAAGTAAAACCGCCGTGATTTTCGATTCCGGCCGACGGCGTGGACCCCACGGCCACCATCGGTCCGGCTCTGTTTCCTGTTTTTCTTTTTTTGCTTTGCTTTTCTTTTTCTCCCGGCATAGTTGGTTCTGTTGAGCCGCTTTGTCCGGTCTTTAGCCTCCAGTATCGCATCTTTTGTGTGATGGATATCTGGCTTAGACTCTGAGGCTGCACCGTTTCCTATTTGGTGGCGGTCGCCGGCTTTCGTTTCCATGGAAGTGCTCAAGCTGAGGTGGAGTGGTCGCGATGTGTTTGGTGGCCGAGTTCGGGTGAGCTTCGATTCCTTCGACGGATGCTCTCCGAAGCTGCGGCGGATTTGTATTGATCCCGAATCCCGAGATTTCCAATACAGTCGTTGGGAATGATTTTCGGTGGTCCTGGTGGTGTCCCGGTTTAATCAGGAGGTTACTTGTCTTGATGTTCAGCGACGAGCTTCATTTGGGATTGAAATCGGTGGCTCGTGTCTCCGGCGGAGTTTTGGACTGCGGTTCCGGCGGCATTTTCCAGTCGGTGGAGACGGTGGCTTTGCATGTGGAAACACGCGTCTCTTTGGTGGGCGGTTTCGACACGTGGAGGCGGTGTCGGTCATGTGTGGATCACGGTTTTCACTTGGGCTTAGATTTTGTTGGCCAGTGGGCCTTTTTGTTTTGTCTTTTGGTTTTGGGCTTTGTTCATTCGGGCCTGTTGTAATTATTGTTTTTCTAGCCTTTTAGGCTTTTTTAATATATTATGATGGTAAAAAAAAAATAGATCATTCATGGTATTAAAAAGTAATTAGTCATTTAGGACCACTCTTAATTTTTTGTTTTTATTTATATAATTTTGTTTTGTCCACATACTGCTAATGCTCACCACAAGATTATTACAAATCTTGATAAGTTTATTGGAAGATTTTGGTTATTATGGGGATGTTTGTTTCACCATTTATCATTTCCATTTAGATGATTCATTTGTATGATCTATCCAAATGATCATTCAGATTTTTGTACATGTTTGTTTGTCCATCCAGATATCTCATCTAGATGAATCATCTGAATGAATCATATGTTTGTTTCTTTATTTTCATTTCCATCCAAATGAGTTTAGTAAACAAATTACCAAAATATTCTTGTATTAATTTAATCATACGGTTGATATTATTTTTAAATATATTACATTTAATTATTTAGTTTAATATATTTACATTAGAATTATTTCAAAATTAACACGTTTTTTTGTTGTTGGAGCGGAAAAACAAGATTTTTCGGTTTTAGCGGAAAAAAAAAATTTGAATCTTTGAGTCATATGTTTCTTTTTCTAGTGTGCCCCCTTTGACTATAACCGATAGAATTCTCAATTAAGAGATATCGCTGGTCTTCTTCATACTGAACCTGTGAACCTGATTTTTCTAAATGCCAATACATTCTTCTTCATACTGAACCTGTGAACTGCATTTCCCAACGTAAGACTACTGTAAATCATTCCTCTGTATATACAGTTGTGCAGGCATTGATGTTTCTCATACTCCATCATCCAAAGTTTTGAGTTCTTTTTTTCTTTTGTCATGTGGTGAGAATGACTTTTCTCTTTGAATGTTACTCACTCAACCGTTGTTTTTTTATTTCCTGGCACAACTGTAATAGATCTAGAAAGCTTAATTTATTTATTGCTAAATACCAAAACATTATTCTTCATACTGAACACTGTGAAGCAGGATTATAAGAATCACTTCTTTTGGAAATTGAGTTTACCGATGAAGAATGCAAAAAGAGATGCTAAGAGAATGGGGAAGGCAATGAGAACGATAGCTACAAGAGCCAAAGAATCATATCTGAAACCAAAATAATCTTCCACGAAATCTGAAACCTTCTTCCTCTCTCCGAACGCTATTACCTCATTCTCCATATCTACCATACTGAGATGTGAGCAATCCATTCAAAACCCATGACGTAGGGCTCAAGTAATACATCCAAATCCACCATTTCGGAATGCTCTGCATAAATCAACAAAACTCTCATACATTTGATCTTTTTATCTTTCTCTTGGTAAGAGGTACTTACAGGTTTTGGGATGACATAACCAGCGAAGAGATTGACCATTGAGTAGAAGGCCGAACGGAGAGTAAAAGCAACGTGAATGTTTGGGGTGATGACGACTAAAAGCATGCCAAAGTAGTTGTAAATGAGCAACGTGCAGAAGACTGCGTAGAAGCTCCAGAACGACTTTGTACACCGAGAAGTAATAGCCAACCATAGGATATAATATTATCCACACATCAATATAGACTGGACTAATGAGTATGGAATCTCAACCAACACCTACAAAAAGTTAAGGCTTTCAGTTTATCTATTACTCCACTGTATGGATTTGATTTGAGAAAATGTGTTAACCTGTGCAAGGGAGTAGGCCCATGAGGTGTACATTTGAGAAAATCTTTCAGCGGTAGAAGACATTTCTTTCGGTTGCAATGCAGAATAACACTGTAGAGCAATTGTTCATTCCAGTGAAAAGAACCTACCGTGTACATTGATCCCAATACGTTGAAAAGATCTTGTTGAGTGTCTCTGCAAAGAAGAAAGGTAAACACAAAGTATTGGAACAAAGAAACTTAAAAGAAAGATGAGAGGGAAGAGGTTCTAACATTTTCTTAGCCTTTTGCCAGAACAAAACGCCACAGATCACAGAGGTAAAACACATGAAGAGGATGCGAGTGAGATTGTAGGAAGGGTTTCTCCAATAAGAGAGTTGTTGTTTCCATAGGCATGCCTTGAACTGTTCCCAACCCGTTTGAGCATATCGCGTCGAGGAGGTTAGTTCTTCTGTTTCTGAAGATGTACCTCTCATTTGCTCTATAACTATGTTGTTCTCCCTAAAACAAAAAAAAAAACAAAGAAAAATAAGTAAGTGTCAAAAACAAAACAACATCTCAAGTGTTGATAGACTTACTTAAACAAAGAAGATTCCTTATATATTTGGGCCAAGTCAACACCAAGTTTGTCTTCTGATGATCTAGAAGTAATGTCCAGTAAGCCAAGTGGCTGGATTAGTATTCTCTTTCATTTCCTGAACTCCAGGAATCCTCTGCAGTTGTAAATTACTATTGTAAATAATGAAGAAAAAATAGTTATAGTATATATCTTATTGATAATTTACCATAAAGTATTCAATAACATTGCTTGAATGTTGTCCAAGAGGTCCATGATAGATAATCCGTCCTCCATTTTTCATCAAAACCAGCTGCAGATGAAAGTTGCTTAATGTACTACTCTTTGAAAACTACACTTTTAAAATGGGGATGTGTGTTATTTCACTATTGTTACCTCATCAAATGCTTCAAAGATATCAGTTCCCGGTTGGTGAATGGTGCAAACAACAGTTCTGCCAGTCTCTGTGATGTTCTTCACAGCTCTCATCACGATCGCAGCAGCTCTTGCATCTAATCCTGTGGTTGGTTCATCCATGAATATGATTGAAGGATTTGCAACAAGCTCCACTGCTATTGTTAGTCTCTTGCGTTGTTCTGTTGTCAAACCGCTAACTCCAGGAAGTCCTACTATGGAATCTTTAATTCCCTCCAGCTCTATTGTCTCAAGAACTTCTCTGACTATTGCCTAAAAGCAAAGTACTCAGACAAGTGGGAGCTAAGATAATATTCTATTTTAGCTTCCAAACAATGACTTACCCTCTTTGTTTCTGAGTTGATGGTAGAAGGAAGTCGAAGCCAAGCAGAGTATTCCAACGACTCTTCTATGGTTAAATTGGGAGAGTGAATATCAAACTGCTCACAATAACCTGAAACCCTTGCAAAGGTTTCTTGAACCTTACGGTAACCACCTACTTGAATCTCTCCTTCAATGTCACCGCGGCTTTTCCTTCCAGAGAGAACATCCATCAGAGTCGTTTTACCAGCACCACTCACACCCATTAGAGCAGTGAGAACACCAGGCTTGAATGCCCCAGTAACGTTAGAGAGAAGCTGCACCTTCTTGCCCTTTTAACAGAAACAAGGCCACCACAACACATTTTAACTCTTGTCTTTTGTTTAAAAGGGTTCAAGAAGTTTTTAGATACTCAGTTTACCTGAGGAGTTTGGACGAAATAACAGACGTCTTGAAATGTGAAAGTAAGGGGCTTGAAAGGTAATGCATTTTTGGACTGGGAAGCAACTTTAGAACTTGACTTATTATGGTTTCCTGAACTTTGACTGTTATCATCACCAGACACAATCGCGCGAGACCTATTTGATGCTGAAATGTCAAGGTAAAGATCAGTCCTCATATGCGTATACTAACGCCATTGCACTCACATATTATATAAAAGATATCTTTTGAACTTACCCTTTAGAAATGTCAAAGCCAGTACAAAAATAATATTGAAGAAGAATGCCAAGCCAATTAAAGCAGCAAATGCACTCCAGTAAGATTGATCACCAAAGTTCAGCCCTCGAGCATCAAGAACTTCTTCCCCTAACGTTCTGTTTCCAGATGTTGTCTAATAGTAGTAATAGATACAAATCAATAATGAGACAATAAGGATATATTATGATTTAAAAATTAGTTAGAAAATGTGAAAGTTTTCTAGAGAATTGGTTACCTGACTCCATCGTGTAGAGAAAAATTCATTTGAGGTTAGACCAATCTCAGCATATGACAATGGAGACAACCAGAAACCCCACTGAAGCCAAGCAGGCATAGAGGCTGAAATATAAAAGGACAATACTACAATGAATCCTCCAAAAACATAACGTGTGTTTCAAGTAACAAGACTTACGTTTTCGAAGGACGAATCCTCCGAATAATGAGAGAAGCACTACAGAGACTGTTCCAATTGTTGTGGCAAGAACAAAATCTCTAAAGGTGGCAGCTATAGCACGGAACATTGATATACATGAAAGGTGTAAAGCGAAAGAAGATCAAGAACTGGCGAAAGAACCTGAAAGGAACATATAAAAAGATAATTGAATTGGCAGATAAATTTCTTGAATTGTACAAAACATGTTTGTGAATGTTGTTACCTGCCAATATCAGGACTATAACCAATGACATAATATGTCAACGACGTCCACATAAAAGCTTCAAGAAATGAAATGGGTATCTTTAAAATAGCTGAAGGAACTGCATAAGCCCAAGCAGGATAAAAGTACAACTCTTTCTGCTTGTAGAACACTGAGAGCCTTGAAATTGTTAGTGTGAGTTCTGGAAGTCCATCAGCAAGCATTTTAAAGATTGAAAAGAACAAAGAACCCATAAGATAATTAGCATGCACTACATCTCTTTTAGAACCAGTCCTTAGATAAACCGTCATTGCAATAGATCCAATGCAAATCAACTGCAGTAAAAGGGTTTTAGCATGTAATGTTAAAACAAGTACAAATTTTCTGGTAAAGAAAGCCATGAACTTACCAATCCAGACTTGAAAACATAAACAAAAGAGTTTCGTTTCATCAGAAGAAACTCTCTCCTTGAGCACGCTTTTAACATCTCCCAGTTACTAAGTGAGTATTTCCTTGAGCATAAGGCATCCTTCTGAGCCTGAGACTTGTCATGTTTCTTGGAGAGTTCTTCTTGTTGTAGTAACGCAAGCTCAGACTTTTTGAACCTCTCTATAAATGAGTCAATGGACACATAACAATAAGGTTTGTCTATGTGACACCAATACTGTTCTTGATCTTTCCTTGAGAGAACCTCCTGTAGAAACTCAGCAACAGATTTTCTTGTTGGACATTTAAATCCACAGTCTTCAAAGAATCTACAAATATAATCCCTTGGACCAATGTAGATTATCTTTCCTTCTCCCATAAGAATCACATCGTCGAAAAGCTCAAATGTTTCTGGTGCAGGCTGAAGCAATGAAACCACTATGGTTCCTTCAGACAGAAGTGCATAATGTTGGAGACAAGATACAATCTGGAACGTTGTTGAGCTGTCCAGACCATTGGATATTTCATCCATGAACAGAGTTTTGATTGGACCTACGATCGTCTCACCTGCAGTAGATATAACAGACAATACAAATATGAAGTTTGTTTTGAAAGACATTAGAACCAATGTGCATGTGAATGCTAAGTACCTGTAGTTAATCTTCTCTTTTGGCCACCAGATATTCCTGGTCTTGAAGTATCTCCAACGCGTGTATCTGCACAGAAACTGAGTCCTAGGATCTGATAATAAAAACAAATGCATTAATAACTTCTGTTAAGAACAGAAAACACCTCTGAAATTAACATACCTTTAGGATATAATCAGTTTGCAGATTATTCTTTGAACCTTCAATTGAAGCTGCCTGTCATGATATAAGATTGTTATTATTTAAAATTAGACTTCTTATTATTTTCATATTAAAGCATCATAGCTTTTTACCTTCATGTATGCATCTATATCAGGATCAGGAACTATTCCTTTCAGTTTCTCCCTTCTACTAATCTCTTTCATAGTTTCTGTTATGGCAATAAAAGTTTAATGCCACAAAAACTCAGCAAAAAGAAATATATGGATAATTGTTTTGCTCACCTAAACGGCTTCCTGTTCCTTGAAAGCATCCTGAAAAATCGAGTGTCTCTCTCACAGTAATCTCTGGAATATGTAGATCATTTTGACTTACATAGTTTGATGTTTTTTCAGGAACAAACTCTGATAATAAGTGACCGTTGTAACTAACGTTTCCTGTAGTCTGTAAGGTGGAAGCAACTCACTTGATTTTTGAACAAAACAACTTATATACATTGCTTTAAATGATTGAATTAACAAAAACATACCTTCAAAGAAGGGTCGAGTCTTCCAGCTAGTGCGAAGTAGCAGTAGTGGTTTTACCACAACTAGGAGGACCAAGCAACAAAGTCATTCTGCAAACAAAACAAAAACGGTATTCTTTGTAAAATAACGCAAAGATTAATTAGGAAGTGTTGTTTTAAGAATCTACCTTTTAGGCCTTACGATACCACTGACGCCATTCAAGATGCTTATGTTTTTTTCTTTCTTTAAACACATGACTCTCTGTCACAAAATCACCATTAAGGAACATGATTAATTACAAGAAGTCCAAGATTGGGATATTAACGTGGAAACTTTTTTTTTTTATGATACACGTGGAAATTTAAAAAGGATACAATCTCACTTACAGATAGTCTGCTTGCAATAGCATTCCATAGAGTTGGGATGGGCTTTCCATAAACTACCTCACACTCTGCTTCCACAAAAAGATCACTGAACCTCACTTCAATCGTCGGTAACTCGAGACCAACCCTACAAAAATATACATGAGACTGATATAGACACCAATAATATTTACATTTTCTAACATATAGACATGAAACAAGGAACAGAACCATAATAAAACAGTCTTGAACGTTGAAACTTACTCATCGATTCTGTTCTTAATTTTCTGCAATAACTTGAGATTATCATCCTCAACATGTTTAATAAGATCATCAATAAAGAGATGTCTATCAAGATCTTCAAGTTTAGAAACATCCATGACTCGTCTCTCGTTTCTCTTCCCTTGTTCATCTCTGTTCCAGAACAGAGCAGTAGTGATCCTTTCAAACGTTGGTAATCTCTCAATAGCAGCCCATTGAGAGCGAACCTCCTCATCACCAACATTACCATTCTCATCTCCAACTATTTGAGGCGTTGTCATTATTGGAAACAAGATTCCCAAAAAGATTCTACGTTACAGAAGAAGTTATATAGAGAAATGATCACAACCCAAGTGGGGGCTTCACGATATGGAACAGAAGTTAGAGGTCTTAATGCGAAGCCCCACAAGCATGGATCAACTCTGAACAAAACAAGAAAATAAATGAATTAAAAAGATTGGGTGAGCGTTGAAAAAAAAATTAAAAAAATGTGAAAATGTTTAAAGAAATTCTCTTGATTTGGAGAAAAGATTCAATGATTGCGGCTGGAATCAACGAGGGTTCTTACACAGTTGAAAGTAAGTACCTATTTTGTGTAGTTCTTGTCTGCTTCAAACAAGGTAAGTACCAAGAGTCGGGTTTGATTTGAAGAGCAGTTGAAAAATTCAACTGCCAAATAACATGGAAAGTGGAACATGGCATGTCAGACACTAAATCATATTCAACCCAACTATTTTTGGAGAAAACGATCTTCAAGGGTACAACACATCAAACTCCATAAATAGGATAATATATAACAAAAAGAGTTGCTTCTGGCCAGAAGATATCTATGATATTGCCATGCCACACAGCCTGTCGAATAAGAGATGGAACCGTGTAAAATTGTTGACTACGTAAGAATAAATATAACGACGGATCCTACGGGCTGCTTGATTCTCCAAACATGTGAGCGCGTAATGGTCAGAATAATATATAATTGTTTGATTTGCTAAACGTGTAGGATATGATTTTGTGATTTTTTTTTTTTAAACAAAAGGGTTAAACCCGGATCACTATTGGAACCATACCTAACCCCGGGAAAGTCGCAAGCCCGCGGATGGTTTTGTGATATTTATGAAATATACAAAAGAACTTCTATATATTAATAATACGTTATACGTATGATATACCAATAACAGAGCTTTTACAAAAGAACTTCCATACATTAATAATATGTGTGATATACCAATAACAGAGCTTTATATATATATATGTATATGAGAAAATTCCATAAACTTTGTTAAACTTTTTAATATCTAATTTTTGTTACCCAATTTAATACTTTAATTAATTATTCTGTTCATTTTAATATATATTTTTTAAATGGTGCTCATTTTAATATACTTTATTTTAATCAAAAATATTACTAAGTTTCAAGAAATTTTCGAAGAACTCTAAAATCCATAAACAAATTTTTAAAATTTCACATTTAAGTTTTAAAAGTATAGTTAACTAAACTGTGGATCGACCATATTTACCACGTGGATTGTCCATGTTTTCATCTCTTGAAATTTTCTATCTGCTTTTAATCAAAAGTACCCAAAAGCTGGTTACAAGGAGCTCACCAAGGAGATTATAGGACTTGCGGGTATTCCTTTGGGTGTTCGTGTTTTTGGTTTAAATCTGCGATGAATGTCCCCAAAAGAGAGTGGATGCAGGCACTTCCTAGACTTGGGACAAGTCTCGATGGGAAGATTGAAACGGTGTTAATGTTAAGCTACGACTCATTGTGCGATAAAAATAGGAGATTTATTTCTTAATATAGCATGTTTATTCGTAGGTGAGAAGTATTAGCTACCTTGAAAAAGTGTCTTGAACACAGTGACTTGGAAGCCAAGCATGGCCGTAATTAAGGTCCTAGAGGAAAAATCTCACATATCTATATCTCAAGAGGAACTTCTGGTGAATATTAGGCGTCAAAGTAATCATAAGCATCCCACAGTAATTAAAAATAAACAACTAGCAGAAAGTGCTGTACCAGCTCAAAAACATTTTGTGGACTGACATATAGGTAACCAGTCATTGGATATACGATTATAGTACATAGAAGGGACTGGAGTAGTGAATATGGAATCTAAACTAGCACGTTTTTGAAGAAGGGACCCGTCCTATACGAGGCGTGATTACTCTCTCAGGCACGAGTACCAAGCGAGATCGTTAACCGCTGGTCTCTAGACTTCCTTCGAGAGTTGACATTCCTTTTTTAGCTTGGTTCCACCAACCTCGACCCTGCAAGATTCAAACTCGTCACCTTTTCCGGTAATATCTGACGGTTAATAAACTTCCTTGGAGTTTACTGATGTCTTGCATATTTGCATTGTTTTAACCATTCATTCATAGGCATTTGCATCATATAGATTAGGATTTAGGCATGTTTAGGTTGCATTTGGCATACATATGTCTCTATCAGGTATTGGAACACCACATGGAGTTCTTGGAGACATTTGGAAGCAATGTGCTCAAAAAGGGGGTGAAAGATGAGCATGGATGGAGGCCTTCGAGACATCTTCTGTTGCTAAGATTTTGTGGAGACACATGAAATTGAGTTAGCTTTCTAATGGAAGTGGTTTCAAGTCATTTGGAGATGTAACGAAGAAGTTATGACCAATTTACTAGAGACATATCCATCCGGAGCGACCTGACCGGAGCGACCCTGGCTGGCCGCTGTGACTTCACTCCTGGAGCGACCTCGGCGCAGCGACTCACCCAGCCCGCTCGTCTTCTTCGACCAACCCGCAGCGACCACCCGGAGCGACCCCTCCTGGTCGCTCCACCCCTTTATGCTACCCGATTTTATGATTTTTCAAGGACCTTTTTGCAATTTCTTATGCACGTTTTTACTCTGAAAAACCTAATGTTTAAGTATGTTGTAGCCACTTTTTGGGCAGATAATCGTTGATCTATTGAAGAACATAAACTCTCTCAAGAAATTAATCTCTTTTTGGCTTGGTTTGTTATTGTTCTTGTGATCTCTCATCTATTTCTCTACATGATTAATCTGAAATCCATCATGGGTTTAAGAGGAATCATGGAGATTAGTGAGTAATCACCTTTTGAATTCATGGGTTAGGAGACTAAGGGTGATTAGGTTAGTTCTATGATGTTTTAGTGTAGATCATGTCATCTCCTTGCTAGTAGAGTGATTTCAATACATCATTTGAGTAGGCCACTCAAAGGGTGATCTCTAGGCATTTCTCACCCGACAGGTGTTCGATGAAATACCCGAGTCAACTCTCCTAGGCTTTTAGTGTACTTTGCCAAAGACATTTGTTGTTAAAGATGCTAAGATAGCTAATAGACCTGTTGTGACTGATTGCTTGCATGTTTTTCAACCAAGGACACTTGATGTTTGAGATGTGTTAGCAAATGAGCATTCATCTAGACATAGAGCTTGCTTAGAATTGTGTCTAGGCTTAAGGTTGTTTGTTTGATCGTTTATTGTTCATCCTTAGTTCGAATCCTGATCACCCGAGGTCAAGTTCCTATGCCCATGAGTTCTCCTTTCCAATAGCTTAAAAGTATCATTTTTATTGCTTTGCATTAGCTTTAATCATTAGTTTAGAAATCATCAAATCACTGGCTGCACTTAGATTAGGCAAATACTTGCATTCTCACTGCTTTGAGTCCCTCAGAACTGGTTCGACATTCATCACTATCCTACAACATTTGTTTTAGGAACTTTGAAATTCCTAGCATCAAATTGGCGCCGTTGCCAAATTCTGAGTTTGATTTGAACATTGAGATTTAGTCATTTGCTTGAGACTAAGTCATTTTTATTTTTGTAAGTTACTGATTCTCTTCTTCACCTCTTTGTGATTTTCAGGTGTATGAACTTGAGGAGCAAGGGTACATCAAACCTTGTTCCAAGAGCCACAGACATCAGAGCTTTAGAGAGAGAGTGTGCTAGAAAAAGAAGAGAAGAAGAGCAACAAGCTCAACTGCAGCCACTGGAAGCTGCAATGGAAGAACAACAAAATCCTCAGAACCCCAATGGACCTCAACAGCGACCAGCTCGCCCCATTGGCACTTATGACCGCCCCAACATCCATGGTCCTAGACTTGGAATTCGAGCACCAGCTGTGGCTGCTAACAACTTTGAGATCAAGTCAGGACTGCTCAACTGCATAGAGAACAACAAGTATCATGGTCTGGCTGTGGAGGACCCATTTGATCACTTGGATAAGTTTGACAGCTACTGTGGTATGTCAAAGACTAATGGTGTGTCAGAGGATGCTTTAAAGCTCAAGCTATTCCCCTTCTCTTTGGGGGATAAGGCACGTCAGTGGGAGAAGTCTCTACCAAGTGACTCTATCACCACTTGGGAAGACTGCAAAAAGGCATTCTTGGAGAAATTCTTCTCCACCTCAAGAACTGCTAAGTTGAGGAACGAGATCTCCAGTTTCCAACAGAAGAACTTGGAAGGATTCAGTGAAGCTTGGGAGAGATTCAATGGTTACCAAGCTCAGTGCCCACACCATGGTTTTTCCAAGGAGAGCTTGCTGAGCACATTCTACAGAGGTGCTCTTCCTAAGTATAGAGCCAGACTGGATACAGCTAGCAATGGGTTCTTTTTGGGGAGAACTGAGGAAGAAGCAGAGGCTCTGGTTGACAACATGGTTAAGAGTGATGCAGTCTACAGTGGAGACCATGACAGAAGCAGTAGAGGTGATGACAAGCACACAAGGAATGAGATCAAAGCTCTTCAGGAGAAGATTGACACACTCATTGCTGATAAGGCCACACAAGCGCAGGTGAACTTTGTTGGTAACCCACAACAGGAGATACCTCCTACTGTCAATGAGGTTGATGGTTTGGAAGGGCAAGAAGAATTGTGTTTCATCAACAGCAATGGTAGCTGGTACAAGAAGGAACCCAACTTTCAGTACATCAACTACCAACAGAAGCCCTATTCCAACAACCAGCAGAGTGGTTATCAGCCAAGAAACAACCAGCAGAGCAGCTATCAGCCTCAGCAAAGCCCCTCTCCTAGCTCTTCTGCCCCTCAAGAGAGCAGCACTGATGCATTACTGAAACAGATCTTGGAGTCTCAGACTAGAAGTGAGAAGCATGTGGGCTATGAGCTGAAGAACCTTCACTCCAAGATTGATGGGAGCTACAATGAGCTCAACAACAAATTCTCCCACCTTGCTTCTTCTGTCAAGAATTTGGAGAATCAGTTTGCTTCCATGAGCACCCACCAGAATCGTAGGCCAGGATCTCTACCTGGAAAATCTGATCAAAATCCGAAGGACGCAAAAGCTGTCACACTCAGGAGTGGTAAGCAGTTACCTCCTAGAACCCTCACCAAGGATGCTGAGAAACAAGGTGAGGAGATAGCCATCAATCTAGATGATGAAGTGGTCATTGTTGATGAGAAGACAGATGATGAGATCTTGGAGAAGATTGAGAAAGATAAGGGTAAAGGAAAGGTTGGAGAAGAGAAGAAGACAACAAAAGATGGTGAATCTGCTGCTCCAGCAGGTGAGAGCTCTTCTGTCCCTCCTCCCTATGAACCCAAGCTTCCATTCCCTGGTAGATTCAAGAAGCAGCTGCTACAGAAGTACAAGGCTTTGTTTGAGAAGCAGATGAGTGAAGCTCAGGTTACAATGCCCATCATTGATGCTTTCATGCTGATTCCTCAATACAGCAAATTCTTGAAAGATGCTGTAACTGCTAAGAAGAAGGAGATGGAGGGCATGATGGTTCTGAGCCATGAGTGCAATGCCATCATTCAGAGGCTTAATGCTCCAGAGAAGCTAGAGGATCCAGGATGCTTCACACTACCTTGTGCTCTTGGACCTATGGTTTTTGAGAAATGTCTCTGCGATTTGGGAGCTAGTGTCAGCTTGATGCCTTTATCTGTGGCAAAGAAGCTTGGCTTCACTCAATACAAGAAGTGTAGACTCTCTCTGGTGTTAGCTGATCGTTCAGTGAAGTACCCTGTGGGCATCCTAGAGAACCTCCCTGTGAAGATTGGAGGGTATGAGATACCTACAGATTTTGTGGTGCTTGAAATGGGTGAGGAGGCTCAAGACCCATTGATTCTTGGAAGGCCATTCTTAGCTACAGCAGGAGCTATTGTGAATGTGAAAGAAGGCAAGATTGACCTCCATTTGGGTAAGGCGAACATCCTCCACTTTGACATCAAGGAGAAAATGAAGAACCCCACTGTGTTTGGACAAGCCTTCATCATTGAAGAAATGGGCCCTCCTGCTGATGATCACCTTGGTGAGCTACCACCTGAGGAAGATGGGGTGTTAACTCCACTTTCTGCACCTACTCCAGCCTGATCCAAAGGAGGCAAAGTCAAGCTAGAGACTTAAAACAAGCTCACTTGGGAGGAAGTCCCATGAGTATCCTTGTATATATTGCATTAGTATTTTTATTTTCATCTTACTGCATAAAGCAATGGGAAAATGAAGTTGTGTGCAGGTAAAAATAGGCAAAAGGAGTGACACAAGGACGAGCAGAGCCCAACGACCAGTCACAGCGGCTCTGCCTGGTCGCTGTGACTCCATCAGCACGGAGCGGTCTTGGCGCAGCGGCTGATCCCCGTCGCTCGCTTCATTCTGGAGCGACCTCCCACAGCGGCTCATGGAGGTCGCTGTGAAGACATCACCAGCAGCGACGCACCCGCAGCGACATGTCCCCATCGCTCGTCTTCTTCGGCAGCGGTTAACTGGAGCGGGTCTCCCTGGTCGCTGAGAAGCCATCACCCGCAGCGACCCTACCTGGTCGCTGTGACCTCACCGAGCCGGAGCGGCCAGCCTCAGCGGGTAGCACAGGTCGCTCGTTGTTCCGAGCAAACCTGGAGCGACCCATCACAGCGGGTCCCCTACCTCGCTCCACTCCAGGTAACCTGCAACCCTTGTTTATCCCAGTTTTTCTTTGCATTTTACCTTTCCATTAGGTGTCTCCCTCACACAGAGACTGTGTGATTTAAGTGTGGGGGAGGTACCAAGTATTTGATCATGTTTGCTTTGATGATTCTGAGTCCCATGCATTACATTTTACATTCTTATTTGCATAGAAAAACCAAAAAAAAAGAAAAATTTAAAAAAAAAAAAAAAAAATTTGAAAACACACAAAAAGAATCATTTAGTGTATCATTTGCATACTTTAGGATTGAGTCTAGAAGCATATAGGTTGCATTCATTTGCATTGGGAGCTGATTTAAAACGCCTTGTAGGGAGCATTGTCTAGCCTTGTATAGTTCATGCACCTCTCTTGAAAACCTTGTAAGCTTTGTGCCTTGAAAACTCTCTCTGAAACTCAATCTCTTAAGCCAACTACAACTTTGAATCGAACTGAATGAACTTAATTTCTTGCTCATGGTCCCTTGTGTGCTAAGTCATGGATATTCACACTAGAGTTGTCACATCTTTTATGACGATCTTTTTGACAATCTCTAGTGGCATTCCACTCCCTAAAACCCTCTCCTCCTTTTAAGCCTTAATTGTTTGTTGAGTGAGGCCTTTTTCGGAAAGTCTTACATGCGCATAATCTTGAGAGTATTGGGAACGACAATGCTCAGTCTTCATTCTTGCTAGATTGCTTACGCTATTGTCTAGCCATAGGTGGGGGTGAGTGTTGTAAAGTTTGAACTTGAAAGTTGAATGGGAATGAATGAACTCTTGTGCTTAATTGTCTTATTGGGAATTGTATAAACCTCTAGCTCAAAGTTGTGAAAGTCTTGGCCCCCAAATAAAATAAAAAATAAAAATAAGAAAAAAAAAAAAAGAAAAAAAAAAAAAGAAAAAGGGGGCTAGCAAAGTGAGAATGAGCTTAGAGGCTGTGTTTTAAAAGTTTAAATATTTCCCTTGATTGAGAGTTTGTGGATGTGTTCTTGAGATTTTTGGGTGAGAGATGTGAGATGGGTGTAACTTGGGATTTCAATTGTGTCACTTGTATGTTTGAAAAAGGGTAGAACAATGAAGATTGAGCATTGTATGCATTAGTTGATCCCTTTCTTAGATATATTATGGGCAATGTCAAGGCTACTTGTTTTGAGTGTTAAACCTTGAAGATAATGAGTTATGAAACCCTTGATCACTAGAGCGAAAAAGCCTTCCCTTACCCAAATGACTTGGACCAATTGACCATTTGCATAGAGCTCACTTGTTGTATTGCTTAATGAATGTGAGAGTTGGCTGAATTGAATGTGTGAATGCATAATGTTGAGTTGAGACAGGCCTAGAGAAGCTAGAGGATAATAAGAGAGAGTGTGCTAGTACTGAATTCTTATGTTGAAGCGAGTGCTTTTGTGTTTCTCTTGGCTATGAGCTCCCACTTTCAAACCTCTTCCCTTATGAGTCCCAGAAAGTTCACTTGAGGACAAGTAAAGGACTAGTGTGGGGGAGTTGATGTCTTGCATATTTGCATTGTTTTAACCATTCATTCATAGGCATTTGCATCATATAGATTAGGATTTAGGCATGTTTAGGTTGCATTTGGCATACATATGTCTCTATCAGGTATTGGAACACCACATGGAGTTCTTGGAGACATTTGGAAGCAATGTGCTCAAAAAGGGGGTGAAAGATGAGCATGGATGGAGGCCTTCGAGACATCTTCTGTTGCTAAGATTTTGTGGAGACACATGAAATTGAGTTAGCTTTCTAATGGAAGTGGTTTCAAGTCATTTGGAGATGTAACGAAGAAGTTATGACCAATTTACTAGAGACATATCCATCCGGAGCGACCTGACCGGAGCGACCCTGGCTGGCCGCTGTGACTTCACTCCTGGAGCGACCTCGGCGCAGCGACTCACCCAGCCCGCTCGTCTTCTTCGACCAACCCGCAGCGACCACCCGGAGCGACCCCTCCTGGTCGCTCCACCCCTTTATGCTACCCGATTTTATGATTTTTCAAGGACCTTTTTGCAATTTCTTATGCACGTTTTTACTCTGAAAAACCTAATGTTTAAGTATGTTGTAGCCACTTTTTGGGCAGATAATCGTTGATCTATTGAAGAACATAAACTCTCTCAAGAAATTAATCTCTTTTTGGCTTGGTTTGTTATTGTTCTTGTGATCTCTCATCTATTTCTCTACATGATTAATCTGAAATCCATCATGGGTTTAAGAGGAATCATGGAGATTAGTGAGTAATCACCTTTTGAATTCATGGGTTAGGAGACTAAGGGTGATTAGGTTAGTTCTATGATGTTTTAGTGTAGATCATGTCATCTCCTTGCTAGTAGAGTGATTTCAATACATCATTTGAGTAGGCCACTCAAAGGGTGATCTCTAGGCATTTCTCACCCGACAGGTGTTCGATGAAATACCCGAGTCAACTCTCCTAGGCTTTTAGTGTACTTTGCCAAAGACATTTGTTGTTAAAGATGCTAAGATAGCTAATAGACCTGTTGTGACTGATTGCTTGCATGTTTTTCAACCAAGGACACTTGATGTTTGAGATGTGTTAGCAAATGAGCATTCATCTAGACATAGAGCTTGCTTAGAATTGTGTCTAGGCTTAAGGTTGTTTGTTTGATCGTTTATTGTTCATCCTTAGTTCGAATCCTGATCACCCGAGGTCAAGTTCCTATGCCCATGAGTTCTCCTTTCCAATAGCTTAAAAGTATCATTTTTATTGCTTTGCATTAGCTTTAATCATTAGTTTAGAAATCATCAAATCACTGGCTGCACTTAGATTAGGCAAATACTTGCATTCTCACTGCTTTGAGTCCCTCAGAACTGGTTCGACATTCATCACTATCCTACAACATTTGTTTTAGGAACTTTGAAATTCCTAGCATCATTTACACACCGGGTTCTTCCCCCGACCTTGTCGGAGGGACCGCCTTCTCCGGTCATTCTTACCGGCGGAGTCCACTGAAGCTACTCCTGAGCAGGATGATGTCGGTTACTAAGCCAAGGCACCTCTACATCGAAGCCCACATCTTCTCTCAAGGGTTTTCTCTCAGCCTGTAGAAGCTCAGAGTACTCGTGATTCTGCCATTGTTACTACCATTTGTAGTCATCTTCAACCTCTGTTTTCTAGACTCTGCATCTACTCTACTACAGTTTGTAGTTTCCGGTCTCAAACATCTTCAGCTACCTGGTCTGCAACAACACAGAAAGATGTCTCGCCGTTACTCACGCGATGAGAAAGGAAAAGGAAGAGAGGAGAGCCCTCCCTTTAGGAAGCCGCTAGTCAAAGTGCCTGCAACTAATGTCTCGGACCTCATTGAGCAAAATAAGCTCACTCTTATTGGTAGGGTTACCAATCCTTCGATACAGAAGACAAGAGCCCTGGTGGATTTCTTTCTACAACAGTGGCATGTGGTGGGCAGAATAACAGGAAGAGATTTGGGTCCCTCTCTGTTTCAGTTCTGCTTCGAATCTGAGCAGGATCTCCAGACTATTCTAGCAAAGGCCCCCTTCCATTTCAAGAACTGGATGTTTATACTGAGAAGGTGGGAGCCGGTTGTGTCTGAAACATTCCCTGCTGTGATTCCTTTTTGGGTCAGAGTTCATGG
The DNA here is from genome assembly GCA_019706035.1 of Raphanus raphanistrum subsp. raphanistrum. Lineage (NCBI taxonomy): Eukaryota > Viridiplantae > Streptophyta > Magnoliopsida > Brassicales > Brassicaceae > Raphanus > Raphanus raphanistrum. The sequence continues at coordinate 18,251,370 of CM033983.1, read as the reverse complement.
TATTCCTCTCCATTATTGGAAAGATGAAACCATTGATGCTATTGGAGCTATATTGGGACCTATAGAAGATAGAGAAGTTGACAAAGCCCGCTTCAAAGTCCAAGTCAACGGACTCAAACCTCTTATTATGAAGCTTGACCTTCAGCTCTCTTCCCGGGAGGTTGTTGAAGTGGAAGTGGAGTATGAAAGGATTGGCAAACACTGCTTCTTCTGTAAGTCCTTAACTCACGAAGACAGTGAGAAGCATAGATGCCCACTCTCGAGAGGTATCTCTGGAGAACGAAGAACCTTGGGCATTACGCAACAGAACACCCTGGATCGACTGGAAGAAAGTAGAAGACGCCAGGATGAGAGGCGGTACTCGCGTCAACAGAGTCTCCCTGAACGTAAGGAAGCGCGCTGGACAAACGCAAGGAATGCAAACTATGGATCAGAGGTTGCTTCAAAGGGGTACTCCTCAAGAAGCGATATGGAAAGGAGCTCGGGATATGAGGAAAACAGGAGACGTTATGACGATCGTAATATCGCATATAAGTTCTCCACACCTAGAGATATGCATACGCACCGAGAATCACAGGAGCGCATATCCACTTCCCGTAGAACACAAGCCTTCCAGGCCAAAGGGGTGACGGTTTCAGAGCAACAAAGAAGAGAACCAATCTCTCCTGTCTACGAGGCTGTCTCATCTTCACACCTCTCCCCTGTGTCTGCTCCTAGCAAAGAGCAGAGAAGAGGAAGTTTAGCTTCACGGCTTTTAGACCCTCGGGTTGAGATCCTATCAAGTGAAGAAAGAATCCCGGCAAAAGAAAGACTTTCTGTGAACACTAAGAGACTCAGTGAGGATGGAAGGTCTGTCTCTGGAAGTGGCCATTCCCCAGTGTTGAAGGGAGGGCAAGGGAGCCATCCAACAAGCCCAAGAGCCATTCCTACAATTACTCGCCCGTCGAGTTCAACAATCTTTGAAACAGGCAGATTGGGTATCAGTGATAGGTCCCCAATCAGGACGCTCAGCGAGGATCGCATACATGTCTCTCTGAGACTTGGGCCACTACTTGATAATGGAGAGGACAGCGAGGATAATGCCTTTGACTTACAACTCCAACAAGCTCTGTCTTCAAAGGCAGCGGGGAAACAGATAGCTACTCAAGCCCAGAGTAAAAAGAGGACAGTACGCAATACTCAACAGGAGGCTGTGGTAAAACGAAGACGGACCACCAAAGCTCATCCATCTCCCCGACGGAAACTAATGATGGATGCGATTACAGCAGGAAGCCGAGCGCAATCAAAAAGGAAGCAGAAGAACACACCACCTACAACGATCATTCCTCCGCGTGTACGTAGGGGAAAGGATTTTCGGCCTCTCAAAGAGGCTCTTCCTTAGCCTGTGTGAGCTGGAACTGTCAAGGCATCGGGACCACTTTGACAGTCCAGCGTATAAGGGAATTTCGAAAGAAAATTTCCCCTGCAGTCCTGTTTCTTATGGAGACGAAAAATCAAGACGAGGAGCTCTTCAAACTGTTCGTGAACTCGGAGCTTACAAACCACTTCACAGTCCCTCCCATTGGTCTCGCCGGAGGACTATCACTGTCTTGGAGGGATGATATTCAGGTGGAGATACTTTTCTCTTCCCCTAATATCATTGACACACGCATTGAAGCATATGGGATCGCAAGCTTTGTCTCCTTCATCTATGGAGCTCCAAATCCTTCTAACCGCCCTGCCTTTTGGAGCAAGTTAACAGAGTTGGGCGCAGGGAGAGACGAAGCTTGGCTCCTTACAGGAGATTTTAATGATCTCCTAGATAACTCTGAGAAGGTAGGAGGCCCTCTCCGATGGGAAGGCTCGTTCCTGTCCTTTAGGAGTTTTGTTTCCCAAATGGGACTTTGGGACCTCCAGCATTCCGGAAATCATTTATCTTGGCGTGGTACAAGATACAATCACTTCATCCAGTCGCGACTTGATCGGGCCATGGCAAACTGCTCCTGGTTTGAACGGTTCCCGGCAGGTCGTTGTGCGTATTTACGCTTTGAAGGCTCGGATCATCGGCCGATAGTTATCCACTTTGATGTATCAGTGCGCAAGAAGAAAGGTTTATTTCGATTTGATCGAAGGCTAAAAGATAAACCAGAGATACGGCAGCTAGTGGAGGAGCAATGGACAAAGGAACCACTCGATTCTGTAGTGAAGAAACTTGGGAACATTAGACACAACATCATCCAATGGACGAAGGAGAAGAACCTCAACAGCAACCTGGCAATTCAAACTGCCCAGAGAAAATTAGAAGAGGCGCTGTCCAGTTTGACACCTGACGCTTCAACTATCGGGGAACTCACTGCGACGTTGGAGAAAGCCTACCAGGAAGAAGAGTTATACTGGAGGCAGAGGAGTCGTATCTTATGGCTGCAAGGTGGCGACCGAAACACCTCGTATTTTCATGCCGCGACTCGCGGTAGACGGGCTGTTAATAAATTCTCGGTTATTGAAGACATCAATGGCAAGGCGATGTTCAAGGAGCAAGAGATAGTCCAGTGCATCACGGATTATTACTCGAGGATCTTTTCAGCCCAAATGTCAGACTCATCTCAGGTGGTGCAAGAGGGAATAACCCCCTTAGTCACGACAGAGATGAATTCGACATTGATAGCTATCCCGAGCCCACCCGAAATTAGAGAAGCACTATTCTCTATTAATCCGGACAAAGCCCCAGGTCCGGATGGTTTCTCGGCTACCTTCTATCAATCCTTTTGGGATATCTTAGGAGAGGATGTGGTTAAAGATATCCAAGCGTTCTTCATCTCCAGCGTCTTGGATCCGAGACAAAATGAAACCCATGTGCGACTGATTCCGAAGATCAAAGGGCCAAGGAAGGTAGCAGATTATAGACCGATCGCTCTCTGTACCACCCACTACAAGATTATTGCTAAACTCCTTACTCGACGGCTACAACCACTGCTTCCTGGTTTGATATCGGATCACCAATCGGCCTTTGTTAAAGGTCGGGCTATCTCGGACAACGTCTTGATCACACATGAGATCCTGCACTATCTTCAGCATTCGGAAGCTAAGGTTCGCTGCAGCATGGCTATTAAAACTGATATGAGCAAGGCATATGACCGTATAGAATGGCGTTTCTTGCGCAATGTATTGGCTCGGTTCGGTTTCCATGAGCTGTGGATATCCTGGATTATGGAGTGTGTTACTTCAGTCTCCTACTCTTACTTAGTGAATGGAGCAGCTCAAGGACAAGTCCTACCCTCGAGAGGAATCCGACAGGGAGATCCCCTCTCCCCCTATCTCTTTATCTTGTGCACAGAAGTGTTGTCCGGTCTGTGCAAAAAGGCGCAGCAACGGGGGGACGTGATCGGAGTGAAAGTGGCTAGGAATAGTCCAGCGATTAACCACCTCCTCTTCGCTGACGATACTATGTTCTTCAGTAGAACAGATCACAAGAGTTGTGCAGCTTTGATCTCTATCCTCCAAAAGTATGAGGCAGCATCTGGGCAATTTATCAACTTGGAGAAATCGGCGATCACCTTCTCAGCAAAGACACCGGGAGATGCAAAGAGAAGAATCAGAGAGCAGTTACGGATCTTAAACGAAGGAGGTATCGGGAAGTATCTTGGTTTACCAGAACATTTCGGGAGGAAAAAACGAGATATTTTTGCCTCGCTTGTGGATCGCATTCGCCAACGGTCCCACAGTTGGACATCTCGTTTTCTATCCGGTGCTGGGAAATTAGTTCTTCTCAAATCTGTGCTAGCAGCGATGCCCACCTACTCTATGTCTTGCTTTAAGTTGCCACTTTCACTGTGTAAGCAAATTCAGTCGGTGCTTACAAGGTTTTGGTGGGATCTTTCCCCGGAAGTGAGGAAAATGTGTTGGGTGTCGTGGCAAAGGCTGGCAAAACCTAAAAGCGCAGGAGGTTTGGGATTTAGGGAGATTGTTGAGTTCAATGATGCTATGTTGGCTAAGCTGTCCTGGCGGATTTTGAAAAATCCGAGCTCTCTTTTGGCAAGAACTCTCATGGGAAAGTATTGTATCAACGCACCTTTTCTTGAATCTCAAGTTCCCTCAAGTGCCTCCCATGGATGGAGAGGCATACTGATAGGGCGAGACCTGCTAAAGAAAGGCCTAGGCTGGGCTATTGGCTCGGGTAAAGATGTCAGTATCTGGTCTGATCCTTGGCTGTCCACCTCCGAGCCTTTGACTCCTATTGGCCCCCCGACTCTAGCCTCTCAATCCTGGTGTGTTAGTGATCTCATATTACCGGGAACTGATGATTGGAACGTGGCAGCGGTCAGGGAAACATTGCCGCAGTATGAGAGCGCCATTCGCAAGTTAATTCCAAGTGCTTTACAGGCGCCTGATGAATTAGTGTGGCTCCCTAATGCATCTGGGGAGTACACTACGAAGTCTGGATATGCAGTGGCAAAGCTGTACAATGGCACAACGGAAGATAGAGCTTTTAATTGGAAGAAATGCATCTGGCAGGTGGACACTTCCCCTAAGATCAAGCACTTTATGTGGAAAGCAAACAATGGCGCACTTCCAGTCGGCTCTGTTTTACAGACTCGTGGTTTAGCGACGGACATAGTGTGTAAGAGATGTGGAGCAAGGGAGACTGAGCTTCACGTGCTGCTTCAATGTCCGTTCGCCTCCAAAGTCTGGGATCTAGTGCCATGTATGTTCAAACCATCTGTAGAGAATACAGAGTCGATCTCTGCTCTGTTACAGCAATGTAGAAAGATGCTCTCCCTCCCTCCATCGGGGCTGGGTACCACTCCATTGTATCCATGGATTCTGTGGATCCTATGGACGAATAGGAATAAGTTGTGCTTTGAGGACAGAGCTTTTTCTGAACAGGACACCGTCCTTAAAGCTCTTCAAGATGCCCGAGCGTGGAAGGCTGCTCAATCAGTTGATAAAATGTCCTCCATACCACAGTGTGTGGTCCACCAAGCTTACTTACCTCCGACTAACTCTTTCACTTGGTGCTCCTTTTCGGATGCAGCTTGGAATGCTACAACAGGGGACTGCGGACTCGGATGGATTCTTCGGGATGCTGACGGTTCGGTGGCAGAAAGGTCCTCATCACACCGGCGTTATGTGCCTTCGGCTCTGGTGGCTGAGGCCTTGGCGGTCAAAGCGGCAATCACCGCTGCTATCTCTTCACATGTCAGTAGTATCCGCGTATGCTCTGACTCCAAAATCCTCATCTCACTTTTGAAAGCTCAAGGGAAAGATGTGGTATTGAAAGGCGTTCTCCACGACATCTCTGTTCTGGCTCGCTCTTTCTCTACTATCCAGTTTAGCTTTGTACCGCGTTTAGCGAATGTTGAGGCTGACTTGCTTGCTAAAGCAGCTCTCCTTTCTATTGTTTCCTTTGAGACCTTGTAGAACCCCCTTCTAAGTTTAATCTAAAGTTCTGTTTGCTCAAAAAAAAAAAAAAAAAAAAAAAAGGAATCTAAACTAGCACCTGCAAAGCCATAAAAGGATTCAACTCTGGATGCTATCCTACAAAAATATTGGCATCTAATAATAGCTAGGTGTGGTAGCCTAAGCGATTTGCTATAAGATCTATTAAGTAAAAGTTGATAAAAACATTTTTAACTTGAGAAATGAGTACGGCCATGAGGAATACATCCGAGCAAACCTTTGACGGTAGAAAACATTGCGTTCGGTTGCAATGAAGTTCATTGAGCCAAATATGCTGAAAAGATCTCGCTGATTATTTCTGCATATTTAAAAAGAAATACAGACTCCGGGAGACGTTTATTACCTTTATAGACTTGAATAGCGTAACCCCACACAACCGAAACAATCACTGTGTTTGGAATCTTGCGGAATCCAAACTTGTAGCCCCGATGAGACGAGCCACGGAGTCTGTCCAAGTGATGAAGTGATACCGATGGAGCTAAAGGGTGCGCACATAGATGGCCAAATAGGTTCCCACCTTACATCAATCTATGAAAAAGAGCACATGTTTATTAATGTTTAGACATCAACTACACATGTTTATTCTCCACATATAGTTGGGTTAAATTATAAAATCCCCAACAAAAACAAATAAATATAAATATGTAAGGTGCATTTTGAAGAATTCGTACCTGGCTTAGGGGTGGCAGAATATGTAATTCCGACCAACTGCTATTATCTCCACATATTTTAAGCCTACAAATGCAGCATATATTATTCAAGGGTCGAACGTGGATCCGCCTCTCCTTGTGATCATATCTCTATATAACTTCTTCTGTAACGTAGATTTTTTTCGAGAATCTTGTTTCCAATAATGGCAACGCCTCAAATAGCTGGAGATGAAAATGGTAATGTTGGTGCTGAGGAGGTTCACTCTCAATGGGCTTCTATTGAGAGATTACCAACGTTTGAAAGGATCACTACTGCTCTGTTCTGGAACAGAGATGAACAAGGGAAGAGAAACGAGAGACGAGTCATGGATATTTCTAAACTTGAGGATCTTGAGAGACATCTCTTTATTGATGATCTCATTAGACATGTTGAGGATGATAATCTCAGGCTACTGCAAAAAATCAAGAACAGAATCGATGAGTAAGTTCCAAGGTTCAAGATTATGATTGCTGTATCGTTTTGTTCCTTGATTCAAAGGATAGCATTCATGTTTTATATGTTAGAAATGTAAATTTTATTGGTCTCTAATGCCAATCACACGTATATTTTTGTAGGGTTGGTCTCGAGTTACCGACGATTGAAGTGAGGTTCAGTGATCTTTTTGTGGAAGCAGAGTGTGAGGTAGTTTATGGAAAGCCATTCCCAACTCTTTGGAATGCTATTGCAAGCAGACTATCTGTAAGTGTTCATTCAACTGTTTAAGTTTCCACGTTAACTTCCTAATCTAGGAAATCTAGTAATTAATTATATGCATAATGGTGGTTTTGTGACAGGGAATCATGTGTCTAAAGAAAGAAAAAAATATAAGCATCTTGAATGGCGTCAGTGGTATCATAAGGCCTAAAAGGTAGATTCTTGAAACAACACTTCCTCATAAATTTTAGCTTTCTTTACAAAGACAGAAAAGTTTTTGTTTTTGTTTTGTTTGCAGAATGACTTTGTTGCTTGGTCCTCCTAGTTGTGGTAAAACCACTCTGCTACTTGCACTAGCTGGAAGACTAGACTCTTCTTTAAAGGTTTGTTTTTGATTATTCAAACACTGAAAGAATGTATATGAGTTGTTTTGTTCACAAATCATATGAGTTGCTTCCACATCACAGACTACAGGAGACGTTAGTTACAACGGTCACTTATTATCAGAGTTTGTTCCTGAAAAAACATCAACTTATGTAAGTCAAAATGATCTACATATTCCAGAGATTACTGTGAGAGAGACACTCGATTTTTCAGGATGTTTTCAAGGCACAGGAAGCCGTTTAGGTGACGAAAACAGTTATCGATATATTTATTTTTGGTGAGTTCTTGTTGCATTAAACATTTTTACCATAACAGAAACTATGAAAGAGATTAGTAGAAGGGAGAAACTGAAAGGAATAGTTCCTGATCCTGACATAGATGCATACATGAAGGTAAAATCTATGATGCTTTAATATGAATATAATAAGAATTCTAATTAGAAATATAAAAAATTCTATATCATGACAGGCAACTTCTATTGAAGGTTCAAAAACTAATCTGCAAACTGATTATATCCTAAAGGTGTGGTACTTTTTTTTCTGAAAAATAATGCATCTGTTCTTATCAGAAGTTATTAATGCATCTGTTTTTATTATCAGATCCTAGGACTCAGTCTCTGTGCAGATACACGCGTTGGAGATACTTCAAGACCAGGAATATCTGGTGGCCAAAAGAGAAGATTAACTACAGGTACTTAAGCATTCACATGCACACTGGTTCTAATGTCTTTCAAGACAAACTTCATATTTGGTATGTATCTGCAGGTGAAACGATCGTAGGTCCAATCAAAACTCTGTTCATGGATGAAATATCAAATGGTTTGGACAGCTCAACAACATTCCATATTGTATCTTGTCTCCAACATTATGCACATCTGTCTGAAGGAACCATATTGGTTTCATTGCTTCAGCCTGCACCAGAAACATTTGAGCTTTTCGACAATGTGATTCTTATGGGAGAAGGAAAGATAATCTACATTGGTCCACGGGATTATATTTGTAGATTCTTTGAAGACTGTGGATTTAAATGTCCAAAAAGAAAATCTGTTGCTGAGTTTCTACAGGAGGTTCTCTCAAGGAAAGATCAAGAACAGTATTGGTGTCACATAGACAAACCATATCGTTATGTCTCCATTGACACATTTATTGAGAGGTTCAAAAAATCTGAGCTTGGGCTACAACAACAAGAAGAACTCTCCAAGACACTTGACAAGTCTCAGGCTCAGAAAGATGCTTTATGCTTGAGAAAATACTCACTTAGTAACTGGGATATGTTAAAAGCTGTAGAATGTATATATGTAAAGGATATATATGTCAATAGATATAACCTAGTACTGTCTCGATATATATTGTAACACTCTATTCTAATAAGATTTGAGTCTTCCGTCTCATATGGTATCAGAGCCAATTACGGTTCAAACATAAAAACCTAGCCGCCTCTTTTCTTTTCCTTCTTCTTCTTCCGCCTCCATCTCTGTTTCTTCGTTTTTCTTTTTCTGATCTCCAATGGCACATCCGGCGAACACTGAGACTATCACTGCTGACTCCAATGGTCTCCTTAACGTTAACATGACTAACGTTACAAAGCTCACGGCATCTAACTTTCTCATGTGGAGCCGTCAGATTCAAGCTTTACTCAATGGATACGGACTAGCTGATTATCTCAATGGTACTGTTGCTGTCCCACCCGTGACGATCATCACCAATGAAGTCGTCACTGTCAATCCCGAGTACACGAAGTATCAACGTCAAGACCAGTTAATCTACAGTGCCTTATTGGGCACGATCACTGTCACGGTGCAGCCTATCCTCGCCACCACCTCGACCTCGGCTGAGATTTGGGAGAAGCTCTCCTCCATCTATGCAAAACCAACTCGCGGACATATCCAACAGTTACGGCAACAAATCAAGCAATGGAAAAAGGGTACTAAGTCCATTGATGAATACCTCCAAGGGTTCATGACCAAGTTCGATCAGTTGGCGCTACTTGGCAAAGCCTACGACATTGAGGATCAAATTGAATTCATTGTCGAAGGTCTTCCAGATGACTATAGGCAAGTCATCGATCAGATTCAGGGGCGAGAGGTACCTCCATCGCTTACTGAAGTCCATGAAAAGCTTCTGAATCAAGAAGTTAAACTCCAAGCGGTTGTTCCTAACTCCTCTTCGCTGCCAGTCACTGCGAACGCTGCTCACTATCGTCCTCCTCACAACAACAACCGAGGCAACCACTCAAACAATTATCGTGGTGGACATCGTCCCAATAACAACACACGCATGGCACAACCATGGCATCCACAACAACAATGTCAGGATCCAGCTCCGCGTGGGTACCAAGGAAAGTGTCAAATATGTGGTGTGTTTGGACACAGTGCAAGAAGGTGCTCTCAGTACCAAGTGACTGCCCCGTATGGGAACACCTCGCAACCACCTCTGCCATGGCAGCCTCGTGCGAATATGGCTGCAGCTGCGTACAACCCGAATAACTGGATTCTCGACAGTGGTGCGACTCATCATCTCACAACTGACCTTCAGAATCTGGCGCTTCATCAGCCTTACAATGGAGGTGAGGAAGTCATCATTGCAGATGGATCGGGTCTCCCCATCACCCATACTGGTTCTTCGATTCTCCCAACACCCTCTCGTTCTCTAGCTTTAAACAATATCTTATATGTTCCGAACCTGCATAAAAATCTTATTAGAATAGAGTGTTACAATATATATCGAGACAGTACTAGGTTATATCTATTGACATATATATCCTTTACATATATACATTCTACAAAAGCTTGCTCAAGAAGAGAGTTTCTTCTGATGAAACGAAACTCTTTTGTTTATGTATTCAAGTCTGTACTCGTAAGTTCATTTCTTCATTACCAGAAAACCTATACTAGTTTTAACCATTTCATGCTAAACCCATTTACCTTTTTACTGCAGTTGATTTGCATTGGATCTATTACAATGACTGTTTATCTAAGGACTGGGTCTAAAAGAGATGTTATCAATGCTAATTATCTTATGGGTTCTTTGTTCTTTTCAATCTTTAAAATGCTTGCTGATGGACTTCCAGAACTCACACTAACAATCTCAAGGCTTTTAGTGTTCTACAAGCAAAAAGAGTTGTACTTTTATCCTGCTTGGGCATATGCAGTTCCTTCAGCTATTTTAAAGATACCCATTTCAGTTCTTGAAGCGTTTATGTGGACGTCGTTGACATATTATGTCATTGGTTATAGTCCTGATATTGGCAGGTAACAACATTTTATGTGGACGTCGCTGACATATTTTGTACAATTCAATAAATTTATCTACTAATTCAAATTTCTTTTTATATGTTCCTTTCAGGTTCTTTCGCCAGTTCTTGATCTTCTTTGCTTTACACCTTTCATGTATATCGAATGTTCCGTGCTATAGCTGCCACCTTTCGAGATTTCGTTCTTGCCACAACAATTGGATCAGTATCTGTAGTGCTTCTCTCATTATTTGGAGGATTCGTCCTTAGGAAATGTAAGTCTTATTACTTGAAACACACGTTTCATAATATGTTTTTGGAGGATTCATTGTAGTAATGTTCTGTTACATTTCAGCGTCCATGCCTGCTTGGCTTCAGTGGGGTTTCTGGCTCTCTCCATTGTCATATGCTGAGATTGCTATAACATCAAATGAGTTTTTCTCTACACGGTGGAGTAAGGTAACCAATTCTTCAGAAAATTTTCACATTTTCTAGCTAAATTTTTAGTTCATTATTGATTTGAATCATCTCTCTATTACCATTAGACAACATCTGGAAACAGAACCTTAGGGGAAGAAGTTCTTGATGCTCGAGGACTGAACTTTGGTGATCAATCATACTGGAGTGCATTTGGTGCTTTAATTGGCTTCGCATTCTTCTTCAATATTGTTTTTGTAATGGCTTTGACATTTCTAACGAGTAAGCTCACAAACCATCTTTTATATAAAATGTGAGTGATAGACGTTAGTGTAGTATGTGATTGATTTTTTTTCCGTAATTTCAGCTTCAAATAGGTCTCGTGCGATTGTGTCTGGTGATGATAACAGTCAAAGTTCAAGAAACCATAATAAGTCAAGTTCTAAAGCTGCTTCCAAGTCCAAAAATACATTACCTTTCAGGCCCCTTACTTTCACATTTCAAGACGTCTGTTATTTCGTCCAAACTCCTCAGGTAAACTGAAAACTTCTTGAACCTCTTAAAAAGAAAAAGAAAAGTGTTAAAATGTGTTTCTGTTAAAAGGGCAAGAAGGTGCAGCTCCTCTCTAACGTTACAGGGGCATTCAAGCCCGGTGTTCTCACTGCTCTAATGGGTGTGAGTGGTGCTGGTAAAACGACTCTGATGGATGTTCTCTCTGGAAGGAAAAGCCGCGGTGACATTGAAGGAGAGATCCAAGTAGGTGGTTACCGTAAGGTTCAAGAAACCTTCGCAAGGGTTTCAGGTTATTGTGAACAGTTTGATATTCACTCCCCAAATTTAACCATAGAAGAGTCCTTGGAATACTCTGCTTGGCTTCGACTTCCTTCTAGCATCAGCTCAGAAACAAAGAGGGTAAGTTATTGTTTGGTCCTAACATCACTCCCCAAGTTATTATCTTAGTATTTTCTGAGTATTTTCTTTTAGGCAATAGTAAGAGAAGTTCTTGAGACAATAGAGCTGGAGGGTATTAAAGATTCCATAGTAGGACTTCCTGGAGTTAGCGGTTTAACAACAGAACAACGCAAAAGACTAACGATAGCAGTGGAGCTTGTTGCCAATCCTTCAATCATATTCATGGATGAACCAACCACAGGATTAGACGCAAGAGCTGCTGCAATTGTAATGAGAGCTGTGAAGAACATCACAGAGACTGGCAGAACTGTTGTTTGCACCATTCACCAACCGGGAACTGATATCTTTGAAGCATTTGATGAGGTAACAATAGTGAAAATAGCACACATCCCCATGATGTGTACTTTTTTTTTTTAGAAAACTACTTTATGTGTGACATTCAATTGCAGCTGGTTTTAATGAAATATGGAGGAAGGATTATCTATCATGGACCTCTTGGACAACATTCAAACAATGTTATTGAATACTTTATGGTAAAAGTTTCTACAATATGTATACTAAAACTGTTTTTTTTTTTCATTATTTACAATAGTAATTTTCAACTGCAGAGAATTCCTGGAGTTCAGGAAATTAAAGAGAATACTAATCCAGCCACTTGGCTACTAGACATTACTTCAAGATCATCAGAAGACAAACTTGGTGTTGATTTGGCCCAAATCTACAAGGAATCTTCTTTGTTTAAGTAAGTCTTATAGATGTTGTTTGCTTGTTAAACTGTTGTTTGGACTTTGGAACTTGCTTACCTTTTTTTGTTTGTTTTAGGGAGAACAACATAGTCATAGAGCAAATGAGAGGTACATCAACATCAACAGAAGAACTAATCTCCTCGACGCGATATGCTCAAACGGGTTGGGGACAGTTCAAGGCATGCCTATGGAAACAACACCTCTCTTATTGGAGAAACCCTTCCTACAATCTCACTCGCATCATGTTCATGTGTCTCACCTCTGTGATCTGTGGCATTTTGTTCTGGCAAAAGGCTAAGAAAATGTTAGTCTCTCTTCCCTCTTATCCTACTTTCTTTTAAGTTTTATTGTCTCTCAAAACTTTGTGGTTTACCTTTCTTCTTTGGCAGAAACACTCAACAAGATCTTTTCAATGTATTGGGATCAATGTACACGGTGGTTCTTTTCACTGGAGTAAACAATTGCTCTACAGTGTTATTCTGCATTGCAACCGAGAGAAATGTCTTCTACCGGGAAAGATTTGCTCAAATGTACAACTCATGGGCCTACTCCCTTGCACAGGTTAACACATTTTCCTCAAATCAATCCACATACAGGGAATACAAAAGTAAACCTGGCATTGGCATTGAGCTGAAGCCCTAAATTTTGTAGGTGTTGGTTGAGATTCCATACTCATTAGTCCAGTCTATTTTATGTGTGGTAATCTTATATCCTATGGTTGGCTATCATTTCTCGGTCTACAAAGTGTTTTGGAGCTTTTACTCAGTCTTCTGCTCGTTGCTCATATTCAACTACTTTGGCATGCTTTTAGTCGTCATCACCCCAAATATTCACGTTGCTTTCACTCTCCGTTCGGGCTTCTACTCAATGGTCAATCTCTTCGCTGGTTATGTCATTCCAAAACCTGTAAGTATCTTCTAACCAAGATAATTAAAAAGACTGACAAACTTCTAAGTTATGTAACAAATAAAAACATGTTGAGAATTTTATTGGATATGCAGAGCATTCCGAAATGGTGGATATGGATGTATTACTTTAGCCCTACGTCATGGGTTTTGAATGGATTGCTCACATCTCAGTATGGAGATATGGAGAATGAGGTTATGGCATTTGGAGAGAAGAAGAAGGTTTCAGCTTTCGTGGAAGACTATTTTGGTTTCAGATATGATTCTTTGGCTCTTGTAGCTATCATTCTCATTGCCTTCCCCACTCTATTGGCTTCTCTTTTCGCATTCTTCATCGGTAAACTCAATTTCCAAAAGAAGTGATTTACTGTAATCCTGCTTCACAGGGTTAGCATGAAGAATAATGTTTGGGTATTTAGCAAATAAATAAACTAAGCTTTCTAGATATATTACAGTTGTTACACACAAAAAAAAAAAAACAAAGGTTGAGTGAGTAACATTCAAAGAGCAAAGCGACTCTCACCACATGACAAAAAAAAACTCAAAACTTAGGATGAAGTATGAGAAACATCAATGCCTGCACAACTGTATATACAAGAGGAAGGATCTGAGCTTTATTCTTCTCGTTGGTCAAAAAGGAAGTAAGACAAAGAAACAAACTTGGTGGAAAATACACAACCCTTTGAACAGGTCTCTTCTATAAGACATTTACTTCTGAAGTTAGTCTGGAAGACAAAACTAACCCACCTACAAGCTACAAGACAAAAAGAAAAAAACATTAACTTCTGTTGTTATAGTTGATTCAGGCAGAGTTGATTTTCTAATAAAAGAATAAACTTACCTCAGGATTCTGCCATTGATTTACATCAGTAGAATATTAGTCTCAGGCGCTGTTTAGCTAATTCTTGAAGCGAATGGTTAAGAGAAAAAAAAAAAACTAGGTGTTCATGGCAATTAGCTCATCAGGCATGCATTGCCTAATGTTAATGACCATTGAAGTGTTATAAGGCGATGAGATGTCACAGCATTGACGGCGAGGCGGATTCATCTGCCATTGCATTTAAGAGAAAAGGAAGATTTTAAATCTGGCACACACTTAATGAAGCAAGGTGTATTCATAAAATTTTACCTGTTCAACATTGAGTTTCAGCTTACGAGACAGAACTCGGATGCGTTGTAGTCGCTTAACCGCTTCTGCTCTGTGGCAGTTTCCGACACTATGAAGCCTATAGCTACTCCATGTCCCACCAGTCTCATCTGATCCTACACCATTCAAGAAAAAGACGAGCGGTCTGGCACATGGATCTCTGGGATACTCTCTTGTGCTGAACATATAGTTGCTTCTGACACCTGACCCTCTCCTCCATGTAGAAAATGTCTTTTGCAAGGTGAGAAGATCCGGGAGGAGTTTATTGCCTTCATAGACTTGAATCGCGTAGCCCCACACGACCGAAACAGTCACAATGTTTGAAGAATCATAGCACACGCTCTGCTGCAATATCCTTGCGGAATCAAAACTTGCGGCACCGATGAGACGAGACACGGACTCGGTCCGGTTTGTTTTTGGAAAGAACGGATCCACTGCGTCCAGGTGATGAAGTGATACCAGTGGAGCTAAAGGGTGCGCGCATAGCAGTCCAAATAGGTTCCCTCTTACATCAATCTACGAAAAAAAAAGAGCACATATATAGTAATGTTCAGACAGTAACTACACTTGTCCAAAAACAACCAAACAAGGCAAATAAAGTAAAACTTCAGTTATTGAGGTTAACTTTCCAAATATAGAAACTCTATCAGCATCAATGTAACTACAGTATGTCTCAATCATTATTGAAAATAGTAGACTACACTTGTCCAAAAACAACCAAACAACACAAGTAAATCCATACTTCAATTTTTGAGTTAAACTTTCCAAATAAAGAAACTCTCTGTTGTTCATCAATCAGCATCAATGTAACTATATATCTCGATCGTTGTTGGAAATATTAATGTTCAGACAGTAACCACACTTGTACAAAAACAACCAAACAAGGCAAGTAACCTAATACTTCAGTTATTGAACTAGACTTTACAAATATAGAAACTCTCTGTTGTTCATCAATCAGCAACCATGGAACTATATCTCAATCATTGTTGAAAATAGAATGTTTCGGACACTAACAACACTTATCCAAAACCAACCAAACAAGGCAAGTAAACTAACACTTCAGTTATTGAACTAGACTTTACAAATATATAAACTCTCTGTTGTTCATCAATCAGACATCCATGGAACTATATCTCAATCATTTTTGAAAACATTAATGTTCAGACACTAACTACACTTTATCCAAAACCCAGCCAAACAAGGCAAGTGAACTAACACTTAGTTCTCAAACTAAACTTTCCAAATATAGACAATATCTCAATCACTATCAAAACATAGAAAGTCTGTTTACCTGATGAAACCCAGGCTCGTGAGTCAACGCAACACCAAGCTCAGCTAAGCAAGAGAAGATCCTGGAGTCGCTTCCATACATATGCGCATACCTCATCAAACAAGAATCCAAAACCCTAGCAAGAACCTTCCCAAGCGAAGCGCTGATCGCGAACCCTCCACCACCAAACGCCATATCAAACGAGTACCTCACGTTCTGATCATAAGACTCCGAGTTGCCCCCGACGTACCACCACTTCCGGTGGTCGTACTTGGACAAAACCGTCACGAGATTGTCCACGAAGAAGACGGTGTCGTCGTCTCCGAACACGAACCACCGCACGTCTTTGTTATCTCCCCGATCAACCGTCTCCTTGACGACGCGAGCGACGCGGATCGCCGATCGGAGACCGCCGGGGAAGGTGTAGGGAAACCTGGAGGCGTCTTGGGAGACGACTACCGGAGGGAGATCGGGATCGAGTCCGCCGGCGCCGCGATCGAGGAAGACGACGGCGCGGGTGGAGGAGGCGGGGGAGTACCAGAGACGGACGTAGGAGCTGCGGCGGAGCCAGGAGTCGCGAGAGGCGGCGATGGAGAAGAGAAGGTGGCGGCGCTGGGTGGAGAAGAGAGGCAGGGAGCGGGCGATGGAGGAGATTTGGTCGCGGCGGAAGGTGCAGTAGGTGAAGAGGGTGAAGGCGACGGAGCAGAAGGTGAGGAGTAAGAAGATGTTTCTGACGCGGGGAGAGAGAAGTGAAGGAGATTTGGAGGGAAAGGGCATCTCAGGCGAGAGGGAATCGAGTCTACTAGAGAGAGGGGGATCGGATCGTCTCTTTCGTCTCGTTTGGTTCATTTCTGAAGTTTTTGTTTATTCAGTTTTTGTCTGAATCTCTCTCTCTCTCCGTGAATTCGTCCAGGCTTATGTTTCTCGGGAACTAGAAGGCGAAACCGTCTCAGTTACAGTAGTGAATGGTTTCTGTTTTACGGGTCGGGTAGTACCAGATTCGGTCCGGTTCCACGCGTCGGACCATGCTACTAAGACAGATGTTTATGTGTTTTCTTTTTATACCTTTTTGAAAAATATTATTATTAATTTCATCCCAAACAGGAAATGGAATAATATAAGATTTAGTGAAATATATTTTTATTCCTACAACAAGAAAATTTAATAGAATAAAATAAGTACTGCTATATATTAGAAAATACTACTTTTCATTTTAGTTATTGTTTTAATTTTCTGCACATAGATTAAAACAAACATTTAATTTTGCATATGTGAAATCTCATGAACAAATTATTGAAATCAAATCCAAGGAATATTGCAGGGATTTTAAAATTTAACAACTAAAAGTATATTTAAATTTTAAATTTTTATTGATTACAAAACATTAACACCTTATTTCAAATTCTTGATTGAATAACACCTCCTAAGTGCTAGTTATTTTTTCCATAAAAAAACTTTGTCGAAACATTGAAAGTCAAGTTTAGTCACTTATTTAACGTAAAAGAATAGAACAAAATTATGTTTGGAATGAATGTTTAGTTTGTTGAGGTTTTCCATTGTGTTTCTATGTGACAATAGCGTTTACCATTATAATTTTTATAAAATCTGAGACATTTTATTTTTTAAATTCGCACTTCAAATTTTGGGTGACATACATCCAATTATCATTGCATAATATTGAGAAATTCTTTTAGATATCCATTTTTAGTTTATTTTAAAAAAAAACATCTCAAAAAATGACCAAAATATATTTTATTAAAAAGTAAATATGCATTTATAAACTCTTAAATTAGTTAATTAATTAATATATAAAGTTAGGGTTTAAAAATAAAATAAAATATTAAAATTCTCAAAACAGAAAAGAAAATTTTTAGTCATTTTATTTTTTTAAACTATTTTGTGACTCGAGCCTGATTTACCGCTTCGATTAGGACGATGGTGTTTTACGGATAGATCTTGGAAAACTGGAGATAATTTCTCTGGGCATGGTTGGTATAGTACATTACCAGTTTTTGAAGGATTACTGGGTGCTAGAAATATGAGAGCAAATCAATCACCTTTACATACGGAAGTGGAAGCTCTTATTTGGGTAATGGAATGTATGCAGAATTTAAGGTAGTATAATGTTACTTTTGCAACGGATTGTTCTCAATTGGTGAAGATGGTTTCGGAACCAGAAAAATGACCGGCTTTTGCAAGCTACTTAGAGGACATCAGAAATCTCAAGAGAAGTTTTCACAGTTCGAAGATTATCCATATATCAAGGACAAAAAACAAAAAGGCGGATGGCTTAGCACGTGGTGTGAGGCAACAGATGTCGTTTACTGTCCATATAGATACAGAATAACCAAATTGGTTTACAGAGTCAATATGAATCTGTAATCTTGCCGATAAAAAAAAAAACTATTTTGTGATAAAAACTAAAAAAGTGAAATTTAAGAGAATTGTACTTTACAGTTTACATAAACCATAAATATCGAGATACAATATTTTTTGCATAACTAAAAGAAGATTCTAAAGAAAAAGTTTTGGGACTAATGTGGTATTTCATTAACATAAAAAAAAAGAATCTTGATCGAACTCCCACGGTTGCTTCTCTCTTCTCTGATGGCATCTCTAACGAGAACTTATGTTTCGATGTAACTAGATTTTCTGACTGCGCTTTTCCGGTGAAGTACTGTCTGTTGTGTCTCTACTCTCTTAAACATGTCTCTTCCGTGCTTCGCGCTCAACACCGGAGCTTTCGTGCCTACTCATCGTCTTCATTTGGGCTATTTTCTGCGACACTTTTCGGATTCAGCCGAATTAAACACTTCATTTAGTTAATTCAATTTAATGCACCTTCGATCACTAGCTTTGATCACTACATAAACAACTTTATCACTCCCAACGGCAAAACAAACCTTAGTTATCCTATGCACTTCTTCACACTCATAGCATAAAATATACTATAAACTTGGTAAATAGCTTCAGTGTGACAAATTCACATCATTTATCAATAAACCTCAATGAAATCCTCCAAGATTATTATTTTTATCATCATAAGCTTTTATATAAAGCCAACTAGCCAGGACAAGGATATCAATCATACAAAACAAACTAATCAAGATTAAATTAATCAGATGAAAGGGTATACTCAGACAGCCAAGGGTTACTCTTCAACTTCTGGGTGAAGTGCCCAGATCAGAAACTCTAGTCCACAACATAATTGTATCATCACCATATACCCTTCCACATTCAATCAACACAAAAATTCTCAAACTCTATTAAAATAGACCAACAAGCAAAACCAGAGCTTTAAAGAATGAGCTTAAAAGAAAGGAACCAGTTACCATAATGGTCTCCCACCAATATCTGAAATACAATAGTGGCACCAACCACAGTCTCGATAGAAACTTGTCAAGGTGTTCAAAAAGGTTAAAATGTTAGGGATGACACAGACAAGGGAACATTACACAGAGATAGCAGTAACGCATTTTGGCAGACAAGAAACAAGAATTTGCACAGATATATACAGGATTGAAAATAAAATATGCGAGGCATTTCCAGGATCAAAAGGCACTAAGAAAAAGCAAGATGATCAGGATATACCACAAAATTACTATGGCGTCACAAGCCATTATACCTGAGGGAACTGCATTTATCACTCAGAATTGGTAATGACGCCAACCAAAAAATAAAAACAAACACTGAAAGTTTGATATGCTCAGTGGAAGGAGAAGTCGTTTAATTAGGAAAGCTCACGGCAAGAACAAATACTTTTTAGAATTTGTAATTGTCCACTGCTCTTCTTACACTCTTCGTGCTTTTATCTCATCACAGCATCAAAATACATAACACCCAACCAAAAAAAAAAGAACACAAAATCAATATAAAAAGCTTCAGTGTGTGTAACAAAGTCATATCATTGATCAATAAAACCTCACTGAAATCCGCTAAGATATTTGTTTTTATCATCATAAGCTTTTTATATATCCCATCTAACAAAAATAAATCCTTTCGTAATTTTTTTTCTCAAATAAATCAAAAGATAAAACTTTGTTATGATTGGTGTGAAAGGGAATACTCAGACAGCCAAGGGTTACTCTTCAACTTCTGGATGAAGTGTCCAGATCAGAAACTCTAGTCCACAACATATTGTATCATCACCATAAACCCTTCCACACACACCCAAAAAAAACACTTCAAAAAAAACATAAACTCACCAATTAAAAAGTCACACAGACACGTCTTATGATTTGCAGAAGACGAAAAAGCATATAAATACACAGACGAAACTGAGAACTAGGGTTTCCCTCGGCGGCTATAATTTATTTTAGCCTTTTCTTGACCCATTTAGTTTCACTGGGCCCATCTTACGTGACCCAACAGAGAACTTTAACTACTGTATAAACACACACACACCTTCCCTTACCATTCCTGTCTAAACCAGTCAACACTGAAAAAAAAAGACAAAACCCAAAAAGGGGAAAGAAAATATAAAACAAATAAAATGAAAATCGAACTCGTGTTCATACCTGCGGCGGAAATCGGCCATCTCCGATCAACCGTCGAGTTAGCGAAGCAACTCCTCAACGAAGACGATGGTCTTTCGATCACCGTACTCATCATCCCTCGCCCTTCCGCCGACGATTCCGACCACGTCACACCCCTTTTCACGCCGTCTCAAGAACGCCTCCGTCACGTCACCGTCTCCGCCGCGGATCACCCGCCCGACGCTCCTCTCGATCCTCAAACCTACATGGACAACCAAAAGCCGAAAGTGAGAGACGCGGTCTCCGGACTCCTCGATCCTACACGGAGGCTCGCCGGATTCGTCGTCGACATGTTCTGCACGTCGATGATGGAAGTAGCCGACGAGTTCGAAGTCCCGACGTATATGATGTACACGTCGAACGCCGCGTTTCTCGGGATCACGCTTCATCTCCAGCTAATGTTCGACGAGAAGAAGTATGACGTCAGCGAGCTGGACGACTCGGTCAACGAGCTGGAGTTTCCGTGTTTGACTCGTCCTTATCCTGTGAAGTGTCTTCCGTCTCTCTTCACCTCGAAGCAGTGGCTACCTTTCTTCTTTGACCAGGCGCGAAACTTCCGAAAATTGAAGGGTATTTTGGTAAATACCGTTGCTGAGCTGGAGCCTCACTCTCTGAAAATATTCTCCGGATGCGGTGAACTTCCTCAAGCGTATCCAGTGGGACCACTATTGCATCTCAAAAACGACGACGTAGAAGGGAAGCAATCGGACGTTTTACGGTGGCTCGACGAGCAGCCGGAGAGATCGGTCGTGTTCCTCTGTTTCGGGAGCATGGGAGGTTTCAACGAGGAGCAAACGAGAGAAATAGCCGTCGCATTGGAAAGAAGCGGTCACCGGTTTCTCTGGTCTCTCCGCCGCGGACCGGCTAATATAATGACGGAGCGTCCCGGAGACTACGCGGATCTGGAGGAAGTTTTACCGGAGGGATTCTTGGACCGGACGAGGGATAGAGGGAAGGTGATTATCGGATGGGCTCCGCAAGTGGCGGTGCTAGCTAAGCCGGCGGTCGGGAGTTTCGTGACTCACTGCGGATG
Source organism: Raphanus raphanistrum subsp. raphanistrum (assembly GCA_019706035.1). Taxonomy (NCBI): domain Eukaryota; kingdom Viridiplantae; phylum Streptophyta; class Magnoliopsida; order Brassicales; family Brassicaceae; genus Raphanus; species Raphanus raphanistrum. Next base: position 18,230,010 of record CM033983.1, on the reverse strand, counting down.
GAACTCGGTGCTCGAGAGCTTGTGGTACGGCGTCCCGATGGTGACGTGGCCGCTCTACGCGGAGCAGAAGATAAACGCGTTCGAGTTGGTGGAGGAGCTTGGATTGGCGGTGGAGATACGGAGGTTCTTTAAAGGGGATTTGCTGTCCGGAGAGATGGAGATGTTCTCGGCGGAGGATGTAGAGAGAGCGGTGAGGCGTGTGATGGAGGAAGGTAGTGACGTCAGGAACAGAGTGAAGCTGATGGCTGAGAAGTGCCACGTGGCGGTAGAGGATGGCGGATCTTCGCAGGTGGCTTTGCGGAAGTTTATTCGAGACGTGGTCGAAAATGTTCTGGTCTAATTGTGGAGGCAAGAGCATAGTTTATGCACCGTTTATACTAATTTCCCACTTTGGATATACCGTTACGTATGTTACATTTCTTGAATAAGGTTTTGATGGTGTATATGTATCGTTAAGAATACTAATCAAAAAAACAATGTACCGTTAAGAATAATAATAATCGAAATTGTATTGACTCTTCGGCTTAACTTCTTTCTCAAAAGTCAATGGTGAATACGCCTTTTACATATATGACTCCTTCAGAAGTATTTTTGTATACTGTGATCTTAAATTTGTCTAGCCATTCATTATCATGGCATCTTCTTCTTCTTCGCCTCGCAACTCGAGATACAACGTCTTCGCGAGCTTCCACGGCCTAACATGGGAGGAATACAAGTCTATGACTTTCACTCACATGGTGAGTGTAACAGGTCATAGACATTAATTCCTTGCATAATACATACAAATGTTGCTAGCAAGTAAAGAAAATGGACTACTGTGTGTTTTCAGGTTATCAAAGAGACGCTTCGGTTCACTAGTGCACAACCTACGGTACATAGAATACCTACTGAGATGCTCAAGTTGGAGGTTGGTTAACCATTCATTATATGTTGCATAATAATTTGCTATCATCACATCTAACGATCGATAATCGTGTGTACGTACTTGGGTGATAATCGTGTGTACGTACTTGTACCCATATAAGCATAACACATGAACACATTTTATGTTTCTTTTTAGTCACGGTACATTTTCCAAGGATTACATTCCGTTTGGAGCTGGTGCCACGCTTTGTGTAGGGTCTGAGTTTGCAAAGTGTATAATCGCTGTGTTTCTCCATCATTTGTCTAGATTCAGGTTATCTAATATATTAGTTGTTATATTTTTCATAAGATATTTTTATAACTTTTTTATCAAAAAGAAAGATATTTTTATAACTGATTTTTTTTTGGGTCAGGTGGTCCTTGAACCCGAAAACTAGAGTTCTTCGAAGGTATATGCTTCTGTTTCCGGCTGGTTGAAAAAGTCGAGATTGCAAAGCAACTAAGTGATCGGAGTTGATTTTCTTCTCATATATGTTTGGTTTTCTTCTCATATCTGTTACAAGAAGCAGGATGCCATATAAACAATTGAGGCTTCCTGTATAATAATTTGGCAATGTTTGTATGATTATTTAGTGTTCGGTTTTATTAGGATAGATGGTTATGGTTAATACTGGTTATTGTTAAACCGTTGGTATAAGTTTCCTTTTGCTTATTCCATCATATATATATTGAACCATTGTATAGTTTTGACGAATTCATTCAATAAGATCGACTTATTTCAATATGGTATCAGAGACGAAAACGAATTTTTCCGCCATTTTCTTGGAATCGTGAGCTCTTTCTCATCATGAGTGTTCCGATCTCCTTCTTCCTCATTGATTCCTTCGTTTCTCTTCTGTTATTGACTCTCGATCTCATCTCTTTCATCTCCTTTCTCGCCGTTATCGTCGTTGCTGAGCTCCGATCTCATCTTTACTGAGTTTCAGCTTCCGATCTTCGGTTATTGATCGTCTATAGCTCCGATCTTGCTTCTCTTTGCAATCTGAGCTTCCGTTACTTCGTTTCGATTGATTACTTCCATCTGCGTTTGATCGTTGTTCGTTATCGATGGATTCACCTAATCGCTCTACAAATCCAAATCGTCCTCCTGTTGATCACTACGACAATCCGTTCTTCCTCCATAACTCCGATCATGCTGGACTTGCTCTGGTCACTGATCGCCTTGCTTCTGGAGCTGACTTTCATTCTTGGCGACGCTCAGTTCGTATGGCTCTCAACGTCAGAAACAAACTCGGCTTTGTGGATGGTACAATTTTAAAACCTCCTGATAATCATAAAGACTCTGGTGCTTGGTCTAGGTGCAATGACATGGTCTCTACTTGGTTAATGAACTCTGTATCCAAGAAGATAGGCCAGAGTTTACTTTTCATGACGACTGCTGAGAGTATGTGGAAGAACTTGATGTCTCGCTTCAAACAGGATGATGCTCCAAGAATCTATGAGATTGAACAAAAATTGTGTAATCTACAACAAGGTTCTCTTGACATCAGCACGTACTACACAGAGTTGATCACTTTATGGGAAGAGTATCAAAACTACATTGATCTCCCTGTGTGTACTTGTGGTAAATGTGAGTGTCATGCTGCTATTTCATGGGAGAAGCTTCAACAACGAAATCGAGTTATGAAGTTCTTGATGGGACTTAATGAAGCCTATGATGCTACTCGCCGTCATATACTCATGTTGAAGCCAATTCCATCTCTTGAAGAAGTCTTTAACATGGTGACACAGGATGAGCGACAGAAGAACATTAAGCCACTAACTAAAGTTGACAATGTGGTTTTCCAGAACTCTGCTTCTGATGATATTTCTGGTTATAATGGTCCTACTGAGAATGCAGCATACGCAGCTATGAACAACAACTACCGAGGTAAGCCTCGTCCTATCTGCACCCATTGTGGAGTTGCAGGTCATATTGTTCAAAAATGCTTCAAGATTCTCGGCTATCCGCCTGGACATCGTTATCACAATGCTAATTCTCAGAGGACTTCGTCTCAGAATGGTCAGTCTGGTTCTTATCAACAGCGACCACCTCAGACGAGAACTAATCTGCCATCAGCTAGCTCATATCAGAAGACCAACAGTGTTGCTAATGTTTCAGTTGCGTCTTCTCCAACTTCCTCTACTACGTTGGATTTGAGCTCATTTCATCCTGATCAAGTTCAACATTTGATTCAACAGTTACAGTCTCTTGCGAAAGTTTCAGATACTGGTCCTTCACAATCTATTGCTCAGTCCTCTATCACAGACAAAGGTGTCATGGCAGTCCAATCTTCGAGTGGTACTTTCCCTTTTCCTTCTACTAGCCTTCGATATGAAAATCATTCTCTTACTTTCCAACATCAAACTTTAGCTTCTCTTTCTGATCACTTACCCCCGGGTTCATGGATCATTGATAGTGGAGCAACAACTCATGTTTGTTCTGACTTGTCTATGTTTAGTACAGTCACCAATGTTGCAGGTGTTACAGTCTCTCTTCCTAATGGAACTAAAGAACCCATTACTCATACTGGCACTGTGCATCTATCTGATTCATTGATCTTACATGATGTTTTACATGTTCCTTCTTTTCGTTTTAATCTTTTAAGTGTTAGTAGTTTGATGCATCATGATCACCACTCTGCTCATTTCTATTTTGATTCTTGCTATATCCAGGAGCATACTCAGGACTTGATGATTGGTAGAGGTTCTTTGCTTCACAATCTTTACATACTGGACACAAATATATCATCTTCTTCATCTTCTTCGTCATTGCGTTTCTGTGGATCCTTGAAGGTTGATGGTTCTCTTTGGCATCAACGCCTTGGACATCCATCCTCTGCCAAGTTACAACATATGTCTCCTCAAATTTGGCTTGATAAGTCTTCTTCTATTGATTTGGTTAGTTGTCCTGTATGTCCTTTAGCTAAACAAAAGAAACTTCCTTTTCCGAGTCAAAATAACATGTCTGGTTCTGCTTTTGATCTTGTTCATATGGATATTTGGGGTCCGTTTGCTGTTGAGTCTGTAGAGGGTTATAAGTACTTTCTTACTATTGTAGATGATCACACTCGTGTAACATGGCTTTATATGTTGAAATCAAAAAGTGATGTTTCTTCTATCCTGCCTTCTTTTGTTAATCTCATTCGCACTCAATACAAAGCCAATATCAAAATGATTAGGACTGATAATGCTCCAGAACTTGCCTTCTCAAATCTGATTCGTGATTATGGTATTATCCATCAGTTCTCTTGTGCATATACTCCACAACAAAACTCTGTTGTGGAGAGGAAACATCAGCACTTGTTAAATGTGGCTAGAGCATTAATGTTTCAATCAAAGATGTCTTTAGAATATTGGAGTGATTGTGTTTTAACTGCTGTATTCTTGATAAACCGTACTCCTTCTTTGCTATTAAGCAAGATTAGTCCTTTTGAAAAACTCACTGGTAAGAAACCTGATTATCATTTCTTAAGATCATTTGGCTGCTTATGCTATGTTTCAACTCTTGATAAAGAACGTCATAAGTTTACTCCAAGAGCAAGACCATGTGTTTTCTTAGGGTATCCTTCGGGTTTCAAAGGTTACAAAGTTCTCGATTTAGAATCTCGTTCTGTTTCTGTTTCACGTAATGTGATATTTCATGAAACTGATTTCCCTTTTGCAACTCTTGATTCTGAATCTCATCCTGATAAGGTTTTTACAAAATATATCTTACCTTTGCCTGTTCCTGACATAATAGATACTTTTGTTCCATTACATTCTCATTCATCTACTTCATCAACATCTCATTCATCTACATCTCGTTCATCTGCATTTATTCCACCACCATTGGTTCCTAATGTTCCATCTGAGAGAGAGACTGTGATTCCTACAGCAGAGGTTCATGTATTATCCACAGCAAGGCCTCGACGACATGGTAAAGCTCCTAGCTATCTTCTTGATTACCATTGTTCTCTTGTCTCTATGGAAAAAGCCCTTTCTTCTCACTTTGTTTCAAACATTATATCATCTTCTTCTCTTCCTTCATACACCAACCCTCGTTATCCCATTGCTTCTGTTCTGTCTTATGACAACATCAAACCCACTTTCAAAAATGATGTTCTTACTTGCTCGTTGGAAACTGCCCCTACCTCTTTTAAACAAGCCATCAAGTCTGTGGTTTGGACGAAAGCAATGAATGTGGAGTTCCAGGGTATGGCTATCAATAAGACTTTCTCTGTTGTCTCACTTCCTCCGGGAAAGAATGTTGTGGGATGTCGATGGATTTATACTATTAAGTACAAAGCAGATGGTTCAGTTGAACGTCCTAAAGCACGTCTTGTGGCTAAAGGGTTCACGCAGCAAGAAGGTCTTGACTATACTGATACGTTTTCTCCAGTTGCGAAGATGACTAGTGTTAAACTTCTCTTGAGCTTAGCTGCGAATCATGGCTGGTCTATCTCTCAAATGGATGTTACAAATGCTTTCTTGCATAGCTACTTGGACGAGGAGATTTATATGAGTCTTCCTTTGGGTTATACACCAGCTCCGGGTGAAGTATTGCCACCAAATCCAGTGTGTAAGCTACATAAATCCATCTATGGCCTGAAGCAAGCATCCCGTCAATGGTACAATTGCTTCTCCTCTGTTCTTCTTGCCGATGGTTTTGAAGCTTCTCCAGCAGATAATTCCCTCTTTGTCAAGTTCTCTGGATCTTCTTTCACGGCTCTATTGGTTTATGTTGATGACATCCTCATCGTGAGCAATGATGACAAAGCTGTGGCCTCTGTTAAAGAAGTTCTACATGGAGCTTTTAAAATCAAAGATCTTGGCCCTGCTCGCTTTTTCCTTGGCTTGGAGATAGCTCGCAATCACACTGGTATCTCTATCTCTCAACGTAAATATGCGTTGGATATTCTTGCTGACACAGGTTTCTTGGCATCCAAACCTTGTGCTGTACCGATGGATCCGTCGATACCTTTGAGTAAAGACACTGGTGTTCTGTTACCTGATGCAACACCTTATCGAGAGCTGATAGGACGTCTTTTATATCTCACCATTACCCGTCCTGACATCACCTATGCAGTTCATCGTCTCAGCCAGTTCTTATCTGCTCCAACTGATATCCACATGCAAGCTGCTCACCGAATCTTACGTTACCTGAAGTCTAATCCGGGTCAGGGTCTGTTCTATGCTTCAGATTCGGAAACTTGCTTAAACGCTTTTGTGGATGCTGATTGGGCAACCTGCCCAGATACACGCCGCTCTGTCACGGGTTTCTGCATCTATCTTGGCAACTCTCTGATTAGCTGGAAGAGCAAGAAACAACAAACCGTCAGCAGGAGCAGTACTGAAGCTGAATACAGAGGAATGGCACAAGTTACTTGCGAGCTCATTTGGCTTCAACAACTCCTCACTGATCTGAAGATCACAGTCAAGAACACTGCCAAACTCTTCTGCGACAACAAATCCGCCATTCACATCGCTACTAACCCCGTTTTCCACGAACGAATGAAACACATAGAGATCGACTGTCACACCATCCGCGATCAGGTTAAGCGTGGCTTCATCAAGCTGATTCATGTCTCTTCGAAGAATCAACATGCTGACATTCTGACAAAGCCACTGCAACCGGGTCCTTTTCACTATATTCTGTCCCTTATGTCCATTTCAAGCCTCTTCTCTCCTTCAACGGCATCACTTTCAGAGGCTTGAGGGGGGTATATTAGGATAGATGGTTATGGTTAATACCGGTTATTGTTAAACCGTTGGTATAAGTTTCCTTTTGCTTATTCCATCATATATATATTGAACCATTGTATAGTTTTGTCGAATTCATTCAATAAGATCGACTTATTTCAATAGGTTTACTTGAGAATCTTAAACAATTTATTGTCAAAAAAATTGGCCACAATGTTGTAGGGAATTGACAACAGATGAGTTTTAAAAGGTGAAATAGATATAACTGTTTTTGGTTACAATTTTGTCGTGGAATTTTGTTTGAAAAAAAAAATGCAAATGATTTGGGACTAGACCCAGTCACAATATAGTGTGACAATTTGGACTAATTAGTTACTTTTTTACTTAAGGTTTTATTCTTAAAGGAAGAAATATATTTTACAAATCCATCGGGACTAAGTCTTTTCTGGTATAGAACCTTAAGCAAAAAGGTAACTAATTAAAACCTTTAGTAGGTCAATCGGAATATAACTCTTCCTTTAAGATTAAAACCATCTACTGTTTGATTTACCCTTAAGTTGGTCAATCTGGAAAAGCATTGGCGATATTGAGTTGGATTACACCTCTCAGATCTTGGGCAGGTTCTTTAAACTATGTGATTCATCTCCAGGGCTCCAAAGCGAAGAAGAAACTAGTCTTCATGGCCAAACGTTCCAATCGTCGATATCGATTATCCGAGACCTGTTTTATTTCTCAACAAGTTCATAATATAGACTTTTTATGGCTCAGCTGAGAAAAGTCCACAAAAGGTCCTATAACTTAAAAGATTTATGTTTGTCAAAAAAAAAAAAACTTAAAAGGTTTATGACTAGCTTAAAAGAGACAAATTGGACTCAAGCTTATGCTATTCTTCAATCCCGGATGTCTACGTCCCCACCAAACTCAACTTGGCTACTCGACATCAGTTTCACCGGAATGATTCTTATTGTCCTTCATTTAAGTTTATATCTAATGCGCCAATGCTTTTCCGGATTGACCAACTAAAGGGGAAAGCAAACAGTAGATGCTCACAGCTTTTCTGAAAAATGTAGTTACCAAAATAAAATTTAAAATAGAGCTTGTTTAAATTTACAACAACACACAGAAATATTATATTGTTAATTTAAATTCAAAAGAAAATTTACATGTTTACATAAAGTGCAATTTTGTTTGAGTTTGCGATGTTATGTGGATTGATTGCAGAAAACACATAATGGATAGACTCCCAGCCCCAGCCAATATATTTGAGTTTCTTTAATAAGCTAAGTGTGTTTAACTCGTTGTATAACCTAAATATTTGTATAAACTGTTGGAATTACAATTGTAAAGATTAAAAAATTAACTTTTTCTCTGTGTTCTCTATTTCATACTTTTACCAATTTTCATTGTTTTTATCTTTTTTTTTGTGAGAAAGGGTTCATTGTTATGATCTTTTAATTATTTTTCATCAAGTTAATTTCATATTTTTAGATAGTGTTTCATCAATAAGTTTTTATTCTCTTTGTTTCTTCCGCATTCAATATATTTCATTCTCAATATATTTTCTAGATCTGATAATAGAACGTTCACATGTACAAGTGGTTGTTTCTATCATCAAAATATTATGTAGATGCACTTTTTTAATAACTTCATTGATCATATAAAATTTTAAATACTTCTTTTTCTTTGTAATGCTTATCAATTTTTTAAATTTATGCATACAATTTTTTTAAAAAAAAAATTGTAGTTTTTCAAACAAAACATTACTAAATTTTCTGTTTAATCACAATTCAACTAATAAAAATAATTTTAGAATATAAAAGTATTATATAACATACAAATTTAATAAATTTTACACTGAAAATTTAAAACAACATCCAATTTGAAATAAATGGTTTATCTAAACTGTTTTTTTAACAACTATTTTATTTATATAAATGTTAAAACTACATACAAAATCTCAAGAAAAATAAAACTAACAAACATAAAATAATACAAATACCACTGAAAATTTGAGAAAGTAGCGTTTAAAATTAACGTATTGGTCAAAAAAAAATTACAATCACGTTCTTCCGCACGCATCCGCATTTGTATCCACGTTCACTGTATTTATAGCCCTTTTTGGTAAACGAACTCTTCTTTACTTATCGCTAGATTTAGGCCACAAAAATAAATATATATGCACACCCGCCGGCAACCTCTTCCTTCCTTCCTAAATTCTTGTTGCGGTGACTTCATAAATAACTATGTGAAAATTTGTGTTACACGTAACCGAGTTTATAAAAAAATAATTGTTTGTAGTTGTTAAACTTAACTCATAACAGTGGAGAATTAATCTAGATCCTGATTGTTTACCACTTCTGATTCTTAGATTTTAATTTTGGGGTTTCTGTTTTTGGTTTTTAAACTTTTAGCTTTAATTTAAAATTGAGAAATTATCAAAACTACCATATTCACTTTGTATGTTCAGCTTAAGCACATTTACTTTTTTTTAAAGAGGTAAGTAAACAATTAAAACTTTAGGGTTAATTAATCTAGATTTATGATTTATACTTGAAAGGTGGGATTTAGGAATGTATGGTTTAGGATTTTTTATAAATATATGAATACCTAGTTTAAAAAAAAATAGATTCAAAAAGAATTTTTGAAAGGTGGAAGCCAACTTGGTCCAATGGTTTGACTAAGGGTTCATATAATGCTTCTACACCCGGAGGTCTGGGGTTCAAACCCCAGAAAATATCAAATTATGCAGCTTATGGAGAAACGGATTATAGGAGATCTTCAGCTTGGTGCAGGGCGTACCATCGAACATGGATCTCATAGGACGGCTCGAAGAGGTGCAGTCAGGCGTGTATTCTCACAAGATGGTAGAATTATCGGCTGTATAATCGTCTTTGTAATATTCTCATCATTGTAATAGCATAATTAATCGATAATAATCGATCCAGACGTTCAAAAAAAAAAGAATTTTTGAATTTCGAAAAGAAATTTACAAAAAGAAATTCAAAATTAAAAAAAAAATAAAAAGGCATAATTCAAAAAATATAAAATATAAATATTAAATTTTATATTTTATATTTTATAATTCATTTAAATAATTATTTATATTTTTATTAAACAAGAGTAAAGAGTCTCTGCTTTAAATAAGAAGATATTTTGAAAATGTCCATTTAATAAAGTTAAACATGATTAGTGGTACAAATAATGTGGTAACAATGAAATCTCCCCTTTTAAATTTTATATTTTAGTTTTCTGTAGATTTTTAGTTTTTAGAAAAATTTAAATGGTGTTGTTAAAAAAAAACTTAAATGGTAACTTAATTCTCATCTTTTAAGTATATTTAGTTACTATTTTGTATTAAAATTAAAGTTAATAAAATAAAATACTGTTTATTAGGAAAATGAAAAAAAATAAAATTACCACACTAGATTAAATATATTTATTTTCCTAAAATAATTTAGAAATATAAAAAATAGCTTAAATCCCATAAATGCATTTTTCATATCAAAGTCCATCCATCTATTTCATATAAATAAAATATTATAAAATATCAATAGTTAGATTTTTAAAGTATTATTAATTTTACACATATCAAATAGTGCACAATTAATAGTTAGTTTTTTAAACAAATACAAAATTAATATATTTTAAACTATGGTAAAAAGTGTAAAGTTTATTTAATTGAAATATTAAAAATAATAATTAATCTCTAGATTTTTAAAATATAAAATAGTTTACACTGTATATATACGTAATGGTTATAACTAACAAACTGAATTACTTTTTCAATAATCTTTACTGTACAATTTTTTTAAAAAATATTATGAAATAAACTTATCTAAACAAAAATATAAATTTTGATTTGTGAAAAAATCGTATTTATGAGATTTTGTTCATTTGTTTTATAAGATAGTAGATGTAATTTTAATTATTTATATAAAATAATTTATTTTCCAGCAAAATGAACGTGGTTGTTATCAAGGAAAAATCAGTGAAACAAGAATCTGGTTTTATGTATAAAATAGTGAAAAAGTTAAAAATTTAATCCTCCTTAAAATAAGAAACCTATTTACTTAGATGTGTATGGAATAAAAATTTGATTTTAGAAAAACAAAAACCATTTCAAAAACTAGAAACAATCAATATCCTAGTCTTTGGGTCTGATTAGTGATTGATGTACCTTTAAAAAGGTTATTTTAGTTTTACACTTTATTGCCGTAGAATTTTATGAAAACCCCAAAAATTGTTCTAGATATTTAGTTTTGTAAACACTTGTACAGCTGTAAGTTATTACAAAAGATGTGATTTTTAAAAAAATTATTAAAACTTAATTGTTGTAAATTTAGTGATGTATAAATAAATGGAGTTCTAGATCTTTTACAAAGTATTAATTACAATTCTAGTCTTCTTTTACAGCAACTTGTAGTTTGTTTAAATTCAAGCACAGCTGTTCTTTTTTTATAAAAAACAGCCACCATCTTAATGCAATGTATTATAGTATGGATAGTAGCAGACCTAAATAAATTTATCATGTTCATAATATAAAGATTTAAAGTATATATATTTACATATAATATAATACTACCCTAGTTAATGGTGAAATTTATATGAATTAGTTGGGGATATTGAAGTTTGAAATATCGGGTCCCCTTGCGTACCAACCAGAGAGCAGTTATTTTTAAAAAAAGTGTAGGCTCATACAAATCCTAAGCCGTAAAACCAACTCCAAAATAGTTGAATGCAATAAATAAATTAACATGGACTGAGATTCTTTCCCCCATAGTGGTGAACCTATTTCATTGGATGTTACAGAGGAGAAATCCAGTACCAGATAGAGCAAGCAGTGAGTCTCCGCTTTTATTTCAACTATCAAACAACTAATATTAAATACCTCTTTTCAATACAATAACAGCTGTCTTTCCTTATATACACAGTTACCATCTTCATTTGTGAAGATGTATGTACACAGAGAACTATTATAAAGAGAGTTCTTCCCTCAGATAAGTTTGCCACCCTAAACCCTAAAACGAAACATATCAAAAGTAGTTGAAAAGGGAGAAATAAAGTAATATGGTAGAGGTTTATGAATTCTGGACTATGCTAATTTCACTCGTAGTGATAAAGCTATGTCATTGGATCTATAAGTGGAGGAATCCAACAAGTAATGGAAAACTTCCTCCAGGGTCGATGGGTTTCCCAATCATCGGAGAGACGTTGGAGTTCATGAAGCCTCATGACGCTTTTCAGTTGCCAACATTCTTGACGAAGAAAATCCTCAGGTTATTTAACTTATGTGACCTAGTTGATTTCACTTGCATGAATTTGTCATGTATATTTTATTATGGTTTGTAGCAATAAACATACTGCCTTCTCTTCATTGCCCTAGCTTACAAAGCGTTTTTCCTTTTTACTTACAAATAAAATATTAGATATGGACCAGTGTTTCGGACAAGCTTATTTGGAGCCAGAGTTATTATCTCAACTGATATGGGATTGAACATGGAGATAGCAAAGACTAATCATGTTCCTGGTGCGCCGAAGAGCTTAGCGCGGTTCTTTGGGGAAAACAATTTGTTTGTAAAGAGTAAGGAATCCCATAAACATGTTCGGAACTTGACAACCCAGTTCCTAGGTTCACAAGGTTTGAGATTTAGGATGATAAAAAACATTGATTCTTTGGTTCGAACACACATGGAGTTAGGAGCTAAGAATGGTGGTCTTGATATCAAGGAAACATCCAGTAAGGTAAAAAGAAAAAAACTCATCCATTTGGAGCTGTATGTACAAAAAAAAAAAATCAACTAGATTAGTTAAGATGGATCATCTCATGTAAATATGTAATAAACATCTGTAAATGATACAGATCTTAATTGAATGTCTTGCGAGGAAAGTTATGGGTGATATGGAACCCCATGCAGCAAAAGAACTAACACAATGTTGGAGATGTTTTCCTAGAGGTTGGTTTCGTTTCTCATGGAGCATCCCTGGGAATGGTGTCTATAGAATGTTGAAGGTATGTGTTTTCTTGGTTCATATAATCTTAATACCTCTATATATGGAAAATGAATCGAGGCATGTTGTTTTATAACAGGCGAGAAATCAGATGATGAATTTACTAAAAGAGACTGTGTTGAAGAAGAGAGCAGCAGGAGAGGAGCTTGGGGAGTTCTTCAAAATCATATTTAGGGAAACAGAAGGAGGATCTGAAACGATGAGCATAGAGAATGCGATCGAGTACATATTTACTTTATTTGTTATTGCTAACGAGACAACGCCAGGAGTCCTTGCAGCTACTGTAAAGCTCATAAACGACAACCCTAAAGTCAAGCTGGAGTTGCAGAGAGAGCATAAGCGAATTGGACGGGATAAGACAGAGAAGGAAGACGCCAACCTAACATGGGAAGATTACAAATCAATGACTTTCACCCAGATGGTGAGCATATGCCAAAATCACACATCATAACTTTATATGGATATAAAATCACACACACACACACACACATATATATATATAGTCTAGTGGCTTATACTCGTATCATCCAATTTATAATTTACTCAGACTCAGCCCACTAAAATGCATGTTATTACAAAGTCATTCATTTGCCAGTTCAGTCAACGTCAATAGTTTAGTTGAAAGACATAACATCTTCATACAAACATGATATTTTGTGTCAGGATGATAAACGAGTCCTCTAAGGATCACATAGTATATAGTCTAGTGGTTTATATACTCATATAATTCAATGCATAATTACTCAGACTTAATCCATTGAAATGAATGTTATTCAAAATTATGCATTTGTGTCAGTTCATTCAACTCCAATAGTTTAGTTGAAATCCTATGAATCTTGACATATATAGCAGTCCATAAAAACATGATATTTTGTGTCAGGTGATAAATGAGTCTCTAAGGATCACAAGCACGGTGACTACAATGCTTAGAATAGTTGAACATGAAACACATGCTGGTGAATTACACAATTCCAGCTGGTTGGATCTTCATGGGCTTTCCTGGTGTCCATTTCAATCCAGAAAAGTATGAAGACCCTTTAGCATTTAATCCATGGCGTTGGGAGGTGATTCCATTTATTCTTTATACATTACTTCCTTACCCCAAATTAAATTCTACTTATCCGATTTATAAACTATTTTTCAGGGAAAAGACTTAAGTGTGATTCTCTCCAGGACTTACATGCCCTTTGGCGCTGGTTCTAGACTATGTTTAGGAGCTGAGTTTGCTAAGATGCAGATGGCCATTTTCATCCATCATTTGTGTAGATACACGTTCGTTTCTATCACCTAATGACTCGTGTTTAATTTTTTCTCTAGTTAAAGTTTTTACTAACTGACATATTACCCTATGGTTTGAAGGTGGTCGATGAAGACAGATACTACAGTACTTCGGAGGTTTATACTTATGTTTCCACGTGGATCTGATGTTCAGATCTCTGAAGACAGCTGAAGTGGATAATTCTGCTGGCTACTAGGTGGTTATATATCATTTGAGGTCGTTGGTTTGAAGCCCAAAATAAAGTAGTGGTACAAATATATATATATACCAGTCTCGTAATAGGTATCCTTCATTATGTTGTGTTTTTTTTGTATGTTTTTCTATTGAATTAATAAGAATTAAGAAGTAGGCTATAAGCATTTTGTATGAACAAGAATGCCTTTCCAAACAATTATGAATATATGCTTTCATCATTGAAGGATGTGGATTTAGGATTTAGTTTTAAGATTTTCACTTGTTTTTGATTAGGAACTTTGATTTTAAATTATAGCACTATATGATGCCTTCGTTTTTGTATTTAAATGTTTGTATTTGGATGCAGATGTTTAAATGTTGTTATTTTGAATATTTTTCACCTAGATGCTCCATTTAGCTACAACATCAAATGCATTAAAATTCTGAATATTTGAAATGCCAAAACTACAATATCAATGCAAATTCTGCATTTAAATTTCACAGACTTAAATACCATATAAAATAAATATAAACGGTAAATAGATTTACCTTAAATATTATAATTAAATATATTATATATTGTTTTAATTTTAAAAATATGTGTCATTAAAACCATAAAAGCACATTTCTGCACAAAATATTTTATCAGTACAACGACAAAAAGTCTGATTAGGTGCAACTGTAGATTTATATTTTTGCTCTAGAAATAATACTGTAGAATTTTATGCTGTAGCTGTAAGGTTTTAGCTGTGAATTTTTTTAAAAAGCATGATTGGTTAGTATTAACATTATGCATTTATGCTAAAATTAAATTCTATTATATTAAAAGTAAAACTAGAATTAAATAATAATATTTTAAAATTAAAATTTATAAGTTAATTAGTTATTTTAAAAATTATAAAATGATTATGATATAAGTTAGTACATGTAATTTTTATTTGTATATGTATGTGAAACATTTTTATTTATGTAATATATATATTTGTGCATAGTATTTGTAATATTTTGTGGAATATGTACGCAAGAAATATTATTATATTTATATTAGTGAAATATATTACTATATAGAAAAGGAAGTGTACGTGGATTGGCATAAAGGGGAGAAAATATTTTCAAAAGCAGTTGAAAAAGTGCTCTAGGAATTTAGCTCTCTACAGCCATAAAAGAAAATAAAAGATAGATATGGCTGTGAAATTAAAAAATTGAGCAAAGCTTGATTGATTTCATTCGAGTGCTGTGGGGAGAATTGAAGCTGTGTACAGCATTCACAGATTAAACCAATCACCCCCAAAATTGAAGATTTGCATTCTTTTTGCCAAATTCACAAAATTGTATTTTCCAATCTTTAAAATTTTCATAACTGTCACCCAAAATTTTCTTCTTCTTTATGTATACGAAGGATCAAATCAATGAGGTTTTGAAAAAAGGATATCTTAATTTTTTTTTTCTATTGAGATGGTTTTGATTGATTATAAGATAATTTTTAAAACTTTTTGTCTTTCAAATTCTAATAATCCTACAATTATAAAACTCAAAATCGAAGAAGAGGGATCATATCCATGAAACAACTAAAGGTAATGACTTGGTTAAGAATCCAAAATAATTAACACATATAAGATCATTTTTTACACTAGATTTTATAAATTTTAGAAATAAATATTATGGTTAAGTTGAATATATTGCACAAAAAAGTGATAATACTGCAACTAAATAATTTCTAAATAAAACTTTAATTAAAATAACATGAAAATATACAAACAAATACAACTAAAACTAAAAAAATTACCTAAAATTATCATATTTTGGTTTCTTAAGGATTTTCCAAGAAAATATTTATTTCCATTATAAAAAGAAGAGTGATTCAATTTATGTTTCGATGAATTTCGGTTCAGAATTCTGTTTTGGGTCGATTCGGTTGGGTTCGACTTCTTTATCCGGAAGTGTCGAATAGTGAACAGGCCTTAAAAGCCTTTGGGCCATCTAGGATTGGAATCCGCTACTAAGAGTGTTTGACAAGAGAGAAAGGAAGCTTGACGGTTGAAGACAGGAATATAATTCCGATTCCGAAGAATATATAAATATTGTTATGAACCGACTGGTTCAGGTGGATGTTTATCCAAAAGATACTTACTAGGCTTTGACCCATTAGTGGTCCATCTTGTAACTGGCCCATTAGGGTTTCAGACATTGTAATTCCCTATATAAGGAGCTCATATTCGACATTAATAAGACACACATTCACAACACGTTATCAGCACGAGCTAAGCTCAAAACCCTGGCAAAATTCGTAGGTTACCAAAAACTTTAAAAACTAGCCGCATCTTAAAACGGTCATATCTCCCTAACCGTAACGACCTATACGGCGAGCCACCTATCAATCTGAAGATCTCGACGAGACGAAGCCAGCGCCGCTAACCTCGCGAGGATCCGATCTCAGACGCGCCGGCACGCTCTATTTTAGTATGCGCCGTCAATTGCTCAAGAACCCTAATTTTGACTCAACTTCAAATCGATCGTTCTCCCAAACCGTAACGATTCAGAAGACGTGCGACATATAAATTTGAAGCTATTGAAGAGGAGAATCCAACGCCGCAGACCTCACCTCAATCCGTGATCAGACGCGTTCTCTACGACAGCTACAAGCCGCGCCGTCAAAATCAGAAACTAAACCTAAGGCTGCAAACTTCTCTTTCTAGTTTGTTTATAGCTGATTGTTTTTCATATTACTAACTTCTCTTTGATCAATTTGTTTAAGGAAAACAAAATCAGACCCAATGAGGTTAAAGAGAAGCCAAGGAGCAAAATCGATCGAGTTTAAGGTAAGTCATCAAACCCTAATTTTGATTGATCCGATTTTTATGGAAAATGTTTGAGGTTGAGATTAGAACTTCAGAGAACTCGTATACCCTAGTTGATGGAATCATTAGGTTGCTAGAAAGTTTCCATTTTTAGAAAATTTCTATTTCTAGAAAGTTTCCATTTTTAGAAAGTTTCTATTTCTAGAAAGTTTCCATTTTTAGAAAGTTTCTATTTCTAGAAAGTTTTCATTTTTAGAAAGTTTCTATTTCTAGAAAGTTTCCATTTCTAGAAAGTTTCCATTTTTAGAAAGTTTCCATTTCTAGAATTCTCTGGAAAACTTTTGAAATCAGTTCCTCAGAACATATTACTAAGATCTAGCTTATGAAACACTAAATATTTCAGATGTCGAATTCCTCCATCATAATCTCAGGAGAAAACTACTTGTAATATGTGCAATGGGCACAAGATATTAAAACCACACTTGAGTCTAATAAACTCAGTGAATGCATCACAGATGATAGCATCGCAAGAGAACTCCTGAACACTCGCCATCATATTTGTGAAAAACTCAAAAGTCTATATCTGACCGATGATCCCTCGAAGCTTTGGACAGATCTAGATAATAGAAATTATATCCAAGAGGTTATACATACCAAAACTTTACGAGAATGGATAAACCTCAGATTCTGAGACTATAAATCTGTGGGAGAATATAACTTTGCACTACTTAGAATAGTTTTCGAAATGAAACTATGTGGTGAGGTAGTGACTGATGAAGATATGTTGGAAAAGACATTCTCCACCTTTCACCCTACCAACTTATTGTTACTACAACAATATAGAGAAATGGGCTTCACTACCTATACATCTCTAATAGCAAGATTGTTGCAAGCTGAGCAAAATCATGAATTGCTAATGAACAGTAGTGAAAGAGAGTTTACGAGGCCAACTCCATTACCACCAGCTAATGCACTACCAGCCGAAAGGGCTGATCTAGAAACCAACCGTGTCAAGAGAGGATATGGACATGGGGGATGGTCTAAGTTGTGCAATAATTGTGGAATGGACAACCATTTGGCTAAGAGATGCAGAACTCCTAAGTATCTAGCTACTCTTTATCAGCAAAGCTTTAAAAGAAAAGCTAAGATGGTTCGGAAAGATGAAGGAAAATTGTCAAAGATGTTCTCATGGATCATGACAAGTGTGATCGTATGGATCACAAGAAAGGATGATCCAACAAAGCATAAGAGAATAGATCACCATATGGAGTAAGACATGTTCACTCGACATCAAGCCCTTAGTGTTCTTACTTAGTTATTTCACACCTTATTATTTTCCTTTTAAACATTATTCACTTCCTTTGGTTGCTATCTTTGAAAGAATCAATAAATAAAAGCTTTTATATCATAAACAAAACGTCCATTCATGTGAATACACTTATGATGTACAGTGGATCAAACCACAGACATCTTAAGACACAAAATCCACGATCAAATATCCTATTGCCTCAAAGGTACACAAAGAGAGGAGTGTACAATATAGAGGTCGTGTGCATTGTTTTCACATTTGAGGCTATGTACACAAAGAGAAGACGTGTACAATAATCATTCTTATAAGTGAAAGACTTAAGAATTGGTGAATGGATAGTTTCATAATGAATCCATGGGCAAAAGAAACAAAGTTTTTCCTTAAAGAGAAACCGCCCAAAAGAAGATTGTATGATGGCAAAGACTACAAGTCTTGGTAAAAGCTAAGTGAACTCACATCTGAAAGTATCCAAATATGATATGTCCATGGGGGTAAGTGTTAATCACTCCATGTAACATGAACATACACAATATTGAAACATCAAAGAGTTCACAAGAACAAAGATAGACTTATCCCATTCGGATTAAACCAAAGATAAAGGAAAACATGTTACTTCAAAATGTCCAAGTGAATATCGATTAAAGTGCTCATGTCCCAAAATGGTTTGATAAACATTATATGATCATGGAGAATGTAGAAAACATCTCATGACTCAATGTAGACGTGAAAATTCACAATGAAAGGAAAAGAATAGAAAAGAAGTAAACTAAAGGCAAAGGAAAAGGTCCCTTGGTCCCTTATAAATCGCCTTAAAGACTACATGTCTTGATATATGCCAATGAACTCACGTCCAAGTGCTTCATAAGCATGAAATGTCCATGAGGGTAAGTGTATAGCACTCCATGATACATGGACATACATAAGAATAGACGTGGATGAGAAGTAAAAGAAAGATGTTTCACCCTACAGTTGAAACTAAGAGCAAAGTTCCTTTCAAAGAAAAGACTATATGTCTTGATATGTTCACATCCTAAGCACTCAAAGAGTATGATATGTCCATGGGGGAAGAATAAGAATAAAACACACCTTTTATTCTACATGGACATACACACACAGAAGTGAACATTGATACCCATCCCATTAACTGAAACGGGTCAAAGGCCAGACACACCTCATCTTAGCACATAAAGAAGTGCCACTTATAAATTCTATCGCTCCACCACAGAAATATAAGATGAGAGGATGGGAATAGATGTTGGATATTATATAAGTTCCCCACGTTTCTAAGTACCTTGAGCCATCCACGGACAAGTTGTTTAAAGGCTAGGTACACGGATAGTCACCTCAGTGAATCCGAACATCCAACATTAAAGGGAAGCTGGATAATAGAAAATTATATGGAATCAAAACATCCTTATATTGGCAAGATCCTCAGACTCTAGAATGAGTTCTAGAAGTCCATAAAGTTTATACAAAAGCTAGCTTAATATAATTGCCAGATTCCTGACCCGAATAGAATGACTAAGTCATTTCTACCAGCTATGAATGCACCAAATAAGATTTGATGTTCAAGAGAACACAACCAAGTTGCTACTGAATCTAAACAAGTTAGATCAATAAGTTCTAAAGATAAGATCCCTCGGATATTAAAGTAAGGTGCAAATCCGTGGATGAGGGACTCCTAGACATAATCAAAATGTACATGTACAAAACTAAAACAGTGATCACGGATGAGGAACCATAAGAAATGGTTGTACCTAAGGTACCTAATGATGTTTGGGACGCCAAGCTTCAGGGTATTGAAGGACATAATAAAACCTCAATAAGATATGTCATGTCTAGGACACAAAGGAACAAACGAGTACTCGAAACTAATGATATAATATGCGCAATGTAGCACTTGAGATCATGAGATCAATGAGGATCATGAAACCCACGTCCACATGAATGCATTCAAACATATGAGATTAAGATCAAATAAGAAAGTAGACGTGGAGTTAAGGGAGGATAGGTCCCATAAGTATGGACACATTTAGATGCTAAACCAGTTGGACAGAAAACAGTCTTTGTGAAAGAAATTTCTATGGCGAGATACACTTAATGTAAGGCACGACCATATGCATAATATTAAGCATAGTCATGTGCACAAGGATTATCACAAAGACCAGGAATCAATTAAAAGGAGATAAGCTCCTTATGGTGGATGCAACAAACATTGAGATTCCTCGATAAGTCTGGCACATAAGAAAAACTTATACTTGCGGTTCAAGGATGTAAACCGCCTGATTATATAAGTCCACTGGAAAATATATATAAGTCTCAGAGGATATAGAGTTGTCTAATGCAACAAAGTTCTCGAGAACTAAAGTATACAAGAATATTTTGATCTAAAGAAAATATCCTAGGAACCTCTGGAGACACTTCCCAAAAGACTATCTAAAGAAATCATTGAAATGAATGTTTTGGGAAAGATTAAATTTGGGACAAACAAAGATTGTTTGGGACTACAAAGTGAGTATCTTAAATATACTTAAAGATGAAATCCTTGTGCATCAAATAAAGCAAAGATTAAAGATGTCAAAACGATAGGTATGAACCATTATGTAAAGCTTATAAGGTTCATTGACCCTAAATGCTTACTATAAAGTCTATGGCTCGCCCCACTGTATGGTAACATAGTCCCATAGTCTATATATCTGTACATAGACCCATTTGGTCATAAGGACGACAAGAAAGTTATGCCTTAGTCCGGATACAAGCCAATGCAAGACTCATGGTCGAATGGTTTTCACTTGGTCCGAGTACTGACCCATTTTATTCTAAGAAGGAACATGGTCATGAGACCATCTGAGATAGGTCACGGATCCTTTGATCCTAGATTGGACAGAGACATATATCCTTGGTCTAGAAAAGACTCAAGGCACATCCGGATGTAAATATTCACAAGTGAAACTATAGTTAAGTTTAAACTTAATACTATACATCTAAATAATTTCAAAGTGCAGTATGATCATATATGTTGTTAAATGATCAAACCATGAGGCATTGGAAATAAAGCCATACATGTCCCTTGCCAAAAGTGCCATTGGCGCCTTGCCTTAATGTGTTTGTTACACACATCCGAATATAAGCATTGAACTAAGCTTATGTTATTTCTAAATATAAAGGCAATGGGACAAGATTGAAATATCCTTTTACTAATGTTTGAGATTATTTTATACTAACCAAACCCAAAGATATGTTTGCTTGGTTTTGTTTTGATTATGATATAGGTTATAACATTGGATCCATACATGGATAGATCTCAAACAAGCAATATGCACACGTTGAAAAATAAAGATGAAGAAGTACAAGTCCAACCAAAGACATGTCAACCGGCTTCTTTACCATGTCTACAACAGCACCACGTCCATGAGACCTTCCTATCAGTCCAGGACGTGCACATTAGAAGACCAGCTCAGAGACTTGGCGCCCATGAAGTTACCACCAGTCTACTCATGCGCCAACCTCAAGAGCATATACGGAGGTACAAATCAGGGGAAGTGATACATGTTGTACTCTTTTTCCTTCACCATGTTTTTGTCCCGCTGGGTTTTCCTGGTAAGGTTTTAATGAGGCAACACCAAGTAATTGGTAAAGTGTATCACGAGCCCAAAAAGGATTTGGTATCTGGCGAACTCAAGATGGATTCAACATCCAGGGGAAGTGTTATGAACCGACTGGTTCAGGTGGATGTTTATCCAAAAGATACTTACTAGGCTTTGACCCATTAGTGGTCCATCTTGTAACTGGCCCATTAGGGTTTCAGACATTGTAATTCCCTATATAAGGAGCTCATATTCGACATTAATAAGACACACATTCACAACAAATATAACAAAACAAGGCGAAACAAAAAAAAAAATTAAATCAAAAAGAAAACCTAAACAAAATTATCAAACGATGGCGACGACGGAGATGAACGAGAACCTGATCACCTCCTTCCTCGAGATCACATCCTCCTCCCGAGAAGAAGCTACTTTCTTCCTCGAAAGCCACCGCTGGGATCTCGACGCCGCCGTCTCCACATTCCTCGACAACGACGCCGCCACAGCCTCCGCCGCCAGCCGCAAACGATCTCCCGACCGGTCCAAACCCTAGCTTACCCCCTCCTTCGATCCCCGCCGCGTCTACCTCACTCTCCGGACTACTCTCCGTCCGAATCCTCTCCTTCCCGCTCCCGATCTCCCTCTCCCCCTTCCCGCGACGCTCCCTACCGTCTCCGATCGAAAGCAGCCGCCTGCCTCCGAGAATCAAGGAGCTGGTAATCCCTCTGGGAGCAGGAACACTAGGAGCCGTCAGCAAGCTGGGAACATCCGTACGTTCGCCGATCTGAATCGTTCTCCCCGCCGACGGCGCGGGTAGTGACTCTGACTGAAGGGCAAGAGTACTACACCGGTGGACAGAGGAGGTAAAAATTGTGTAATCATCTTTCATTATTCAGTTAGATCCAATCATATATTTATATAAGTGAATGATCATAAACTGAGCAATGTGGAATCTTGATTGCTTAATCATGTTTTTAAGCTTTTATTATTCATTAATTGTGACTTGTGTGATTAGTGGGATGATGGTACAAGATCCTAAGAAACCAAAAGATGTTGATGCACTCTTTGAGCAAGCTAGGCTTTCAGCTGTGGACAGACCTGTTGAGCCATCGAGATCAGCAGCTTCCACGAGCTTCACTGGGGCTTCGAGGATGTTGTCTGGTGAGCCTGTTCCTGCCTCTGCTCCTCAGCAGCAGCAGCAACAGCAAGACCAGCCTCAGTTGGTTATGCACACCATCACTTTCTGGAGGAACGGTTTCACCGTTGATGATGGTCCTTTAAGGAGGGTCGAGGACCCCGAAAACGCTGACTTTATGGATGTAATATCCGATTTTTTTTCCTCTCTCGTTCAAGGTTTAGTACAACTCCATAGATGTTATATATGTTTATGTCTTTGCAGAGCATTGCGAGGTCAGAGTGCCCACGTGAACTTGAACCAGTAGATAGGAAGATCCGTGTTCATGTTGATCTCGTCAAGCGTGAAGACAACTACATAGTAAACATCTCATTCCCCTTGTCTCAGTAACACTGTACTTAACGTGTCAAAGTATTCTTCTTACTCTGTTATCTCTATGACTCGCAGGAACCACCAAAGCCCAAAAACTCATTCCAAGGTGTAGGAAGAACCCTAGGAGCCAGCGGATCCGGATCAGCTGCTGCTGGAGAACCACAATGCTCCACCCGCACAAATGAACACCGCGCCAGCACCATCACTAGGGCTAGTTGTGGACCAAGCAGGCGCCAACAACTTCGATCCAGCTAAGGTTGGCAGACGGGACACGCCTTGTGTCCAGGTTCAACAACCACCACACGGTGAGAGAGGTGCGTGGGTTCATCGACGCTTCGAGACCCGGCGGCTCCAGAGAGTACCAGTTGTTAACAATGGGGTTCCCTCCTAAACAGTTGACAGACTTGGACCAAACCATCGAGCAAGCCGGTATAGCTAACTCGGTCGTTCATCCAGAAGTTCTAATAGCTTTATTCAGATTTTAAGACCCATTCAGTTTTTTTTTTTTTAAGTGTTTGAGAACCTTTATCGATGATTCAACAACGTTAGGATTGGGATAATTTGAGAGAATCATCAAATCTCTTTTTCTTTTAAAATTCACCTTTTGTGCAAAATCAATTTCTTAGGCCTGTACAATTTCATTTCATTTTTATATTCCAAAGTTTGAATTGAAAATTCAATATTTGAAATGTGGTGACTCAACTACCGTTTCGTTTTAGACTTATTTTATAGCAGTAGCAGTAGTATAAAAGAAAAGAATAAAGCAATTATATGAGTTTGGGACTCTCGTGAATTTACGAATAGACCAGTTACTGCATAAACTCCACACACATATAGGCTTCCTAAAAATCAAGGTCAAAAAGGTAAATAGGCACACAACTTCCCATCTGTCGATTCTCATTTTTCTTGTTATCTTCAAAAACTTTATGCTGTATTTTGTAAAATTTTGATTAGTTTCCTCTGTTAATCGAAATCCAAAGGAAGCCAGAGAAGATTTACAGTGGAAAGGGAAGAGGAGGGAGGTAGAGAGAAAGCGAGAGTCGAGAGTCGAGAGGGACCTATTTTTGTTTCACTACAACCTTTTAAGTTGTTGCTCAAAATAAATACAACCTTTTAAGTCTTCAATTAGTGTTCTGTATCTTCCTAGATTAGCTGCTGTGCTTCGTTGCCCTGTCCCCTGCGTTCTCTCTTGCGCGATTTCAGGTTGGAAGAGAAAAAAAAAAAGAACTGCGAGTTTATCAGAAGATCATAATAGCTTGCTCGCACTTCTTAGGGTTTGAAATGGCCAGATCTCTCTCTCCTCCTCTCCTTAATTGTAAGCTCTCCCCCAAGTTCACATATTTTTCTATGCATCTCTTCTGACTTCAAATCTTTCCAATTCAAGTTCGCTGAGTTTCTGCTTCCTAATTTTGATTCTTGTGGTGTATGCAGGGCTGTTCAATGATTAGGGTTTTTTTCTCAATTAAGAAACAGGAACATGAGTTTAACTGGTTTTACACGACACAAGTGATTCTTGAGCAATCAAAAACAAGAGTGGTGTGTTCTGTCCCTTACTGGTAGTAAGATATGATCAAGCAGATATTTGGGAAACTACCCAAAAAACCTTCCAAATCATCATCATCCCATTCAAACGAACAAGGCGGTGGCGGCGGTGTTAACCCTCCTCCCACAACCTCAAACGGAACCACTCCCCCTCCTTCCTCAAACAGACCCAATGGTGCTCTTTACGAACCTCTCCCTAGCCTCAGAGACGTCCCCACCTCCGAGAAACCAACTCTATTCATCAAAAAACTCACCCTCTCCTGCGTCCTCTTCGACTTCACCGACCCTTCCAAGAACCTCAGAGAGAAAGACATCAAAAGACAGACCCTCCTCGACCTCGTCGACTACATCGCCACCGTCTCCACAAAGTTCACCGACGCCGCGATGCAAGAGATCGCCAAACTCGCCGTAACAAACCTCTTCAGAACCTTCCCTTCCGCTACCAACCACGAGAGCAACCTCCTCGAAACCACAACGCTCGATGGAGGAGACGACGAGGAGCTCGCCTTGGAGCCCGCCTGGCCTCATCCTCCAGCTCGTCTACGAGCTCCTCCTCAGATTCGTCGCCTCCTCCATGACCGACGCCAAGCTCGCCAAGCGCTACGTGGACCATTCTTTCGTCTTGAAGCTCTTGGAGCTCTTCGACTCCGTGGACCGGAGAGAGAGAGAGTATCTAAAAACCATCCTCCACCGTATATACGGCAAGTTCATGGTGCATCGTCCTTTCATTAGAAAGGCCATCAACAACATCTTCTACAGGTTCGTTTTCGAGACAGAGAGGCACAACGGCGTCGCGGAGTTGCTTGAGATCCTGGGAAGTATAATCAACGGTTTCGCGTTGCCGCTGAAAGAGGAGCACAAGCTTTTCTTGGTCAGGGCTTTGATGCCGCTGCACAGGCCTAAGTGCGCCGCTGCGTATCATCAGCAGCTTTGTTATTGCGTTGTTCAGTTCGTTGAGAAAGACTCGAAGCTCGCTGATACGGTCGTTAGAGGGCTTTTGAAGTATTGGCCTGTGACCAATAGTTCTAAGGAGGTTATGTTTCTTGGGGAGTTGGAAGAAGTCTTGGAAGCTACTCAAGGAGATGAGTTTCGACGGTGTATGGTTCCTCTGTTCCGTCGAATCGCTAGATGTCTCAACAGCTCACATTTTCAGGTAATCCGGTTCTGAGTTTGTGATTGTGTAAAAGTTGTTAGATTCAATGTTGGTTCTTTTGTTTTTGTTCAGGTGGCTGAAAGAGCTTTGTTTCTATGGAACAACGATCACATAAGGAACCTGATTACGCAAAACCATAAAGTGATAATGCCAATCGTGTTCCCGGCCATGGAGAGGAACATGTGTGGCCATTGGAACCAGGCGGTGAAGAATCTGACTTTGAATGTGAGGAAAGTATTGGCGGAGACGGACCAGGCTCTGTTTGATGAGTGTTTAGCCAAGTTTCGAGAAGATGAAGCGGGTAAAGCCGAGGTTGCAGCCAAACGAGAAGCAACGTGGAAGCTTTTGGAAGATTTGGCGGCTTCCAAATCCGTGAGCAATGAGGCAGTGATGGTCACAAGGTTTTCATCTTCGGTTACTATTACCACCTCAGGGAAAGCTTCTGGTAGTTGAACACTCTTTCTTGCTTCTTTGTTTTATCAATCAACAATACTTTCAGAAGATCAAGTAGAGTTGTTAAATTGTTTATTGATCCTGATCTCTTTTGTTAGCTCTTAGAGGTGAAAGAACAATGTCTTGTAAGAAATATGGTTCCATAGATTATAGTTCTTGAGAGGAATGTTATTTGTAATGTATTGTGGAATGAAAGTGATCTATAAGTCTGTTTTGGTGAGAAAACAGATGAATCGTATAAACAGTAACGATTTTATCAAATTCATTCGAAATTATTATTTCTTTGTTCTTAGCCAATGAGTGGTGTTCAGTGACATTTGTCAAAGGACATCACAACAAGCCAGCCAACTTAGTTTTACAAAGTCAAAGTCAACTTGTTTATTTGGTTCCATTTCAAAGTACAAGTTGTAACCTGTTGGCATGACGTTTATTCAAAGATTCCTTGTTTGCTAAAAGGACTTTAAATTAACCCAATTTGCAAATACTATATTTCTTTTTCTTGGCATTATATATTGCAAGGTTCAACATGTCCCAAATTTTATTTAAAGATAATTATCTCAACAAGTTTTGGATATGTAAGCAAATAGAACTTTTTTTTTTAATATATATTTAACCATATTTAATACGGTCCTTTTAGAATGGAATATTATTGTTTAACAAAAATTCATTAATTTATAAGACTGTTTTATCGTGTTTCCTATTTTTTGTTCTTTATGTTTCAAGTTGGATCTATCAAGTAATTCTTCCGTTTCAAAATAATATATATTCAAAAAATTTCATACTTTTTAATAAAATATATTAAATCTTAATTATAAATGCATAGTTTTCTGTAATTTTATATTTTCTATATTTTTAAACGAATAAAACTTTACAGAATACAATTAATGTTTTTGAACTTCACAATTTTTAGTTATTAGTTAACAAAAATTGCATTAAAAATATAAAAATATATTTTTAAAACAATTTTTTTTCTAGAACATGCATCTTTTTGAAACGGAAAGAGTATTATATATTCATTATTTTTTTTTTTTTGCTAAACTTTAAATATCATATAAGAAGGAAAGATTTTACAAAAGTAGCATCTTAAGTTCGAAACCATCTCGGCAAAAAGAAAGGAAAAAACAAGATGGATCACAAGAGATAAACTAAAGACTAGAGGCCTAACACATCCACATAGTCATAAGATTTCGGAAGCATTTCTTCTTTCTCTTTGAAGAGATAATATTCTTCATTTCTTTATCAATCATCCTGAACACAGCAGCAGCCGGGATGGTGATGTGATTGTGAATCAGGTTGTTTCGTTGCTTCCATAGATGAAACGCCACAGATTGCGCAGCTTTATCAATCATCCTGAACACAGCAGCAGACTGGTTCTATTCATTATCTTTTACCAAATCAAACTTAGCAATATTTTTGTAGCTAATTAAATAAGTTTATTTTAAAATGATAAAATTGCACTATTTTATTATTTTCGCTATACTCTTTATGAAAAAATCTTAAAAGTATTGTTTTTACGACATCATCACGTTATTCTTTTTTACTTCTAAGAAATCGTAAATAATTAAAAATAATAATTGAGAATCTACTACTATTTATAATAGATATCATGAAATTGAATAATGATGACCGTTTTTCCTCGCAGATTGAATAATGAACAACTATATAAACGGTTGTTAAAAGAATGAACAACTATAGAAAAAATATTGGAAAAGGAAACCAAATATATAAAGGGGTCAAAGAGACTTATAACCCACGAAGAACCAGAACGAAAACAAACAACAAAATCAGAATTAAAGAGACCGATCTTCTCTCTTTCTCTCTTTCTCTCTTTCTCTCTTTCTCTCCCTCTTGTCCCTATGGAAACCCAACTCTCAAACGCAGACACTGATTCCCTCCAGCAACTCTTAAATTTGAGCCTCGGAGCTAAAGACAGCACCACCAAAATCGTCGTCAACGGATCACGATCCGCAAACTCCACCAATAATCCACAGTACCAGCTTTTGGACATCGAGTTCGTGGAGAAGATCTTGAACTACAAGTTCAAAGACAAGAGTTTGCTGCTGCAAGCGTTCACAGACGCTACTTTCGATGAAAACTGTGTTTCGTATGAACGCCTTGAGTTCTTAGGAGACACAGTCTTAAATATGGTTATAACCAAATATTTATATAATCGCTACGGTGATTGTTCTCCAGGTTTGTTGACCAATCTCCGAGCGGTCAACGTTGATACAGAGAAACTTGCTCGAGTCGCCGTAAAACACAACCTCCATCGCTGTCTCCGTCATAAAAAACCCTTGCTTGACGACCAAGTAAGTTTCTTTCTTAAAACCCTATAGTCATCGTTAGTTTTTCCTATTTGCTCTTTAAATTTCATTTATTACCTTCTGATCATGCTAAATTACTATTGGTTGATTGAATGATTAGGGATAAATAGTAAATCCACGTCAATTATGTCCTAGTCACGACAATATAGTCCTCCATGGCGTCCATGACTCCATGTACAACTTGTCAATTTATCAGTAATGATTTTCTTTTTCAAAAGTACTTTCACAAACAAATGTCAAAGTTGACATTTTTTATTGTTATATAAAGAGTGTTATTTTAAAATTTTAGTACAATTTACAATTACTTATATAATTATACAATACATTAATTTTATAAATAATTTTATTTATTTAAAATATTATTGATTATTTAAGTATAATTAATAAGATTTTAATCGGTGTGAAAAGTGTAAAACTCAAACTTTCTATGAAAAATAAAAGAGTATAATATATTATTATGAGTTGACTTCTGGTCTAAAATCATGAATAACACAATCCATTATTCAATTTCATCCATAGCTTGTGATTCTTTTAAACGCGCATCATTTTATTATGTTCTTCATGGAGAATTAGTATAATGCATCTAGAAACATAAAAGTGAAAGAGGACATCATAATTGGACAGGAATTGTTCTTTGGCCAAACTATCTGGTTCCTTGTTCTGGATTCTAGGCTAGAATCCATTTGAATTTCCAAACTGCATGTGAACCCTTTTTTTTTGCTCAATGTTAATGTGTTTAAACATGTAAATAGTCTCATAAGAAAGGATATCATGTCAAAAAAGACTAATAATATACATGCAGATTTTGGAATTTACAAAAGCAATGGAAAAATATCCATTACATTCGCGTGGTCTATTGAAAGTCCCTAAATCTCTAGCAGACATAGTAGAGTCTACCATTGGAGCTCTATACACCGACTGTGACTCCTTCGAGACCGTGTGGAAGGTAACTTTATATATGCGTGATATCTTCTCATAAGTATTCTTTAATTAGAGTAATAATTACTATCTACTAATTGATGAATTTGTGTTTGATATTTTAAACATACATAAGGTGGTAATCCCATTGTTGGAGCCGATAATATCTTTAGATAAACTGGAGAACCATCCAATGACAGAACTCCATGAAATGTGTCAGAAGAAGAATTTGAAATTGAGGTTCGACGACAGTACTTGGGAAGTTGACAAAAGGGTTCTTGTCTTTATTGAGGAACATCTGGTTGGACGTGGACATCATCTAGCCAAGAAAGACAGTGCTAAAAATTGCGCTGCAAAAGATGCTCTCGACAATTTTTCCTGTTTCTTTACAATGATGTAATATCATATATTAAATTTGTATGAATTCTCTTGTAAAGATTGTATTATTTCTTTCTATTTGAATCAACATGAATAAAATTGGGCTACTAGCCCACCATGTCAAATTTTATATACTGTAAAACTTAAAAGGTAGCAATTGTTGATTCATGGCCAATTAGTTAGTTTTTTTTTTTTTAAAAGCACTACATTTTCAATTTCCTGAAGTGAATTTGAACATGTCGTGTTTTTTTTCTAAGCCACATGACTAACCAAGAATAAACTGTTTATCTCATTATTTCTGAAGCCCACATATATTGAAATGAGTTTTGAAGAGTTGCAACAGAGGAGAAACATAAAACTCCGTTAGAAAGGCCCACAAGTATTGTTACGATAGATAGCTTTGTCGATTAAAATCTATGCTTGATTGGCTTGTATCTAGGACCAGCACTATATGGTATTACTAGGGTAAACCCGCCCTACGGGCGGGCGGATAGACAAACTATAAGTATAATTTTATTTTAAAATTTTAATTTACTTTTAATTAAAACAGCATCAATGTGATTAAGTATTTTAGAACAATTTTACAAATTTTATAAATTATATATTTGCCTAATTATAATAAAATATTGAAATAAATTTATTTACTTTATTTTAATGTTAGTTTTAGTCTAACTCACAAAAAAATCTTAAAATTAAAGTCAACTGGAGCATAGTTATTTTCTCTATTAGTTATATGTTTGTTTCATGAATTAACTTGTTTTATGTACATGATCATTTAAAACAAATGATTTGAAATACCACTAACAAACTTCTTGTTGATGTGAACACCAATGTCACCGAGTACTTTATTTCCAGATGCATCTTTTGCATTTGTATTCTCAAGAAAACTCTGCAATAATCAAAGTAGGGGAGAGGAGGTCAACGTTCTCTTTCATTGAGAGGTTTTGAGTTCAGAGTTTTGTTACCTGTCCTGCTCCTTCCGCAAAGCAAACTACAGCAGAGCCTATTGTTTCGATAAGGTAGTTCAGATGTTTCAGTACACCATCAGGTCCATGGAGTTTGAAAGGAACCTTTACAAATTAGAAAGACTTTTAGTTATAAACAAAATATCTTTCTCTGTGTTTCTGACAATTTAAGATAAAAACAGAACGTACCTCGGGAAAGAGACAAATGTCGACTTGTCCGCTGGCTAAGGATGCTTGCATGGCGATGAATCCACTGCTACGACCCATCAGTTTCACAACACCTATGCCATGATATGCACTATCTGCCTGATCACAATGACCATACAAATCAAAAGAAACATCTTTTTTAATTAATCTGTTTTAAAAGAGTGTAATTATTTTTGCTTGAAAGTACCTACCTCGATGTATGCAGAGTTTATAGCTCGTTGTGCTTCTTCAACAGCAGTGCAAACCCAAATGTTTTATCCATATGCAAAATATTATTGTCTATGGTTTTAGGTACACCAACCACGGCTACCTTCATCCTTCTTTTGAGACACTGAAAACAGTGAAAAATAGAGTGTGATAAGAGTAAATCAAAGCAAAAAACTTTGTTCAATGGATACAGTTTTTGTCTTAATAAGTAGCAACCTCATTGGGTATAGCATTGGCACCAGCATGTTTTCCACTACCACCAAGGACAAAAAGCATATTGATTCCTCTCCACCATGCTGTCAACGATCTCAGTAACAGTCGGTCCTCGGCATGAAACCCCGAGCAAACTTCCACCGGAAAGATGAATGTTCTGCACCACTTTCCTTGACAGCTAAACAATCAAAGTCCAATATATGTTCTTTTTTTGGTGGTATTTATTTACCTGCTCATTAGAGCCAGAGGCGAACGTGTTGAGTTCTCCAACTAATTCAAATTTTTTTTATTCCTTCCATGGTATCAACACATGTGAAAACCTCTCCTGCTGCACTGCACAGAAACATATCTTTGCCAAATATTAACAAATATTTAAATTTAAGTTCAAGCCGAAACAGTTTGAGATGTTACCTGCTTGCGACCTTTTTGATGGCAGCAATGTTGGTGTCAAAGTAAAATTTGTTGCTAGTGTGGAGTTCAGATATAAGTTGCCTGCAGAAGCAAAAATGTTTCCTAGACTATGTTAAAATGTAAAATATTTGTTTGGAAAGTAATGTCGTGATTTTTTTTATCTTCTCAAACGCAACAACACCTAGTGCCCACCTAACATAGCAAATCAATAGGAGGATAGAAATGAAAAGGATAGAAATAGGAAACAAAAGAAACTGGATATGCAAGTCAGTATGATTCAAGAATGATACAGAAAATCCAAAATTATTAATTAGAAACGAAAAAAAGAAAAAAAAAATACGTACTAAGCATTCAAACCATATTCATATGTAGCTAAAACAACAAATCATATTCAGATGCAATTTAAAAGCGCATGTAAGAAGAGTAGATAAGTCCAGCCTTTTGACTATTGAGTACATAATCATACCTTTATTATTTGCGATAAGTAAAAATCATCATGTAGACGACTGAAGAACAGACTCTCTTCTTTTTTAGAATCCTTTTCTTGCCTTTGGGAATATCCTCCTCTCTCCTTCATGCTCTTGTACTGCCTCCTTCTCAAAACTTTATGTCACTTTTTAAATCACCGTAGCTGTCGCTTTTGCGTTCAGTGACCAACACTGATGATGAAACGATCGTCAAGAAGGAGACGAAGCAATATGGTGGAAGGTTTCCAAGTGTAACATGTAAGATGGAGAAGGTCACTGAGTCATATATGACAGAAGCGGTAGCCATGAAAACTTTCTTCAGATCTAGAGATGTGTAACAGAGAGATGTGAAGATCAACATTCGCAGAAGAGATGTACCGACCTATTTATACACGATAACACCGACTGAACAAATCAATTGATTAGAATTAAAAACAGAGGATTAAAGACCTAGCAATAACAACGAATTCAGTTACAGAAACTGGATCGTCTCCACCGATCGAAGTGAAACGAAGAACACAAAGGGGATCAACACACGGATTAGGGTTTGTCGTCGAGTCAAGTTGTGTCTGGGCCGCACAAAAAATGGTCACAAACAGAACGTGAGATGAGGCCCAAATACAGCCTGAGCGGAAGAGAAAATAAGAGACGCTGCGTTTCATTAAAGAGGACACGTGTTGGCACACAGATGAACCAATTTCTGACGTGTAATCATACGTGGACATTGCGGGAGAGAGGAAAAGGTTTCTTTATATATAAAGATATTGGTTGTCCGGTGAAGAATTCGATGGAATCAAGTAACGCGTTTATTTCAGCTATGCTATTTGCTTTATCCTCCAAACCTCATTTTGCAACATTTACTCAAAACTCCCTTCGGATGTTTCAGATAACTGAAGGAGAAAGAGATTGAGAACATGGACAAAAGTCCATAGTGTTTGTAGCTTTTGTATCTAACATATGCGGGGAGCAGCGGTTTGTGCTCAAACTCAACAGTCAAGATAATCCGGCATTGCCATATGTCGAGTGGGGGTCGGAGCCATGGGACATTTACTATGATAATCTGGCATTGCCGTATGTTGACATTAAGATTAGTATGAACATAGTCGCCATCGCATACTTCTTTCTCATCTTCTTCTTCATGATCTTAATAGCATTTGTACAGTCACTCAGCCAACATCCAAGGGATAGAGAAGGCTTTCCCTTTCTTGAAGCCTCTTATAGAAGTGTATGTCCATGTCTATCTTCATGAATACATCAGTTTGTTCAGTTTCTTTGGGTCTTTGTGAACCTCTTACGTTTCTTTGGGTCTTTACGAACCTATTACGTCATCCAAGGCTTCCTTCCTGGGATCTCTTGAAGATCCTTCTACTTTTCGTCCCAAGAATGTTGATGCAAATAGGTTCTACAACTTCCTTTAGTGGGCCTATTAGGCCTGAACTTGTATATCCGTGATATATACTTAGGTTAAGCGATTACGTCTGCATCCAAGTCCAATTCACGTGTTGAATACGTGAGGAGAACTATATCTCAGCAGCTCTTCAAGCCCAAATGAAATTTGGCTTCACGTAGGACTACATTCCCCATCCGGAGCAGCATTCGGAAGACTATGAAGATTGTTGTGCAAACAATGCGCTTGTGAAACCATAGATTAAGCTCACAATAGCGTAGACAACACGCTCCACCATACCACAAAATGGTGATGCACAAGCTGGGGCTCCATGTACAATTTTGTTTCTGGTGAAGAACGACAACGTGTACAACGTCTCAAAACGGAACTTGCGAACTGCTGTCAAGAACACGTATGGTGATGGAGGCATACTAGAGACGACTCAAAAAGTTTTTTGGTCGAGTTTATCTGATTACCAACGAGCCAAAACACCAGCAGAAATACAAAAGGAACGTGGAGAGGATAAGCTCCATCAGTTTCTTATGGGCTTACATATACGTATACCTGTTTTTGGAGCAGTGAAAAATCAAACTTTCTCAAAATATAATAGTACATAGTACTATAGTTATGTAAATTATATAATGCAATTGATAATATATATGCATAATTTATTTTATTGATATGATTTTGTTATCTAAATATTTTATTTTAATAATTTGTTATTTTGAAGTTTAAAAAATTGTTTTGATTATATAAAATATAATCCTTTATTTTTCCATTGACAGATTTTTATGCTAACTCATAATTATTACTTTTTCTTAATTTTATTTTAGAGAAATTATGACAATTTTATTTTTATTTAGTAGCCATATTAATAATTAAATAAAATTGGAAAACATTCTATTTAAGACTTTGGTATTGAAAATATCTGTACATTTCAATAAATATGATTTCTAATCACTTAAAATAAAATTAACAAAATATAAAAAAATATAGTTATGATTTTGCGTATAAAATTGGATAAACCAAATAAACTTTACATTTTTATAAACAGAAATACTAAAAACAAAAAAAAAACGAATCAAAATTGGAATTAAACACCCTTAATTTTTAATGTTTTTCTTACAATAACTTTTTAAAATACATAATAATGCAAGGTACATTGATTAGTGTTAGAAAGTTGCCATGATGGTCCACTATTGTTTTTGGACTTATTGTAAAAGATAGAGTATCTCGTGGCCATCTTGATTTGAGTACAAATGCGTCAGTATATAGAGTCAAGTCAATTACTGACTTGGGACCATATGTTTTGTTTCCATGCTCTGTAAAAACGTTCGCAGACTTCTCTCTCACTCTCAGTGAAAGCTTCTTGAATTTTTTTTTTTTTGAACTTTAGCTTCTTGAAATCTTCATATGTATATGTTCATATACAAACCGTAGAATTATGTAGTTGAATCTTGCAAAACCCTGTTCTCTAACGAAAGAAAGTATTTTAATTTTAAAATGTGTGTGTCGAGAAATCTAGCTAGTTCTCATATAAGGTTTTCTTGTGTTGATGTTTAGGTCAGTGACATGAATATATATGTACAAAAGTTTGTAACTACATAGTATATCTTAATAACAAAGTAAATGATAAGATACATATTTACATAATCCACACTAGGCGATACACGAACATATGGAATATACCTCCCTCACTTTCAAGTTAAATCCTGCATATCACAAATTTCCATCTTATCAAGAAATGTCTCAAACTTCCAACTTCCAAGCGCTTTTGTTGAGATCTCGCCCAGCTGAGACTGAGCATAGTATCCTGAATGATTTTATCACACACAAAATAGTAATCAGTTTCCAATATTGTGAAACACATGATTGACACTTATATAAGTAGCTGCATGATTATCGCAGTAAAGAGGAAATAGAGATCTAAAATTCACGTCAAGAGGGTGAAAAAGACCACATAACCAGATGAGATGATCTATGATTAAGCATTTTATCACGCTATGCAAAATTATACCACAATCAAATAAATGTTATCATAACATTTTATAATCGAATTCACAGAAGTAACTAGAGACCTATAATACTATGAACATACAAAAATTTCTAATTTCTCTAATTTAAGCAAATAAAAGAAGCTTGAAGTTAAACTAAGCAAAATGAAAATTCAACAAAAATCAAATGAAAGTCAACTGACGAAAATGCAAGAAAGACAAGTTCTTGAGATAATGATATTTACTACAATGATCAAATATTAACTTTTAATACTAACACAATCAATCATTGATAATCCTTAAGCCTATGATCACCAATTTAAACTATTCCACTTATGTGACAATAATGCTAACCAAGTTCTTAACATCAACTTTTATTGGTTGATTACCATCAAGCATACATGAATCACAAGTTCTAATAGCCACTAAAGAATCCTAGCATCAACTTCCATTTTCTAAGCAAGTAAAGCTCATTGATTGGTTATTCAAGTATTTATTGAATACCTTTTTAAACATGAAATCACCTAAAATGTCAATTGACAAAGATCGAATCTAACTTAGCATTAACACATCAATTAAGTAAGGATCTTATATATTAAGCACCAAGCTTTTTGCTTCTGTGGAAACCGTGGCACCCATCTCATAGCGGCCTTGGCTTTGGCGTTGTAACTAAACCGATGTCGATCGGTGATATCTTCTTTGCAACATAATTGATATGCATCCAGTAATGCGATCATAACTATATCAATACAGCTCCTTCAAATTACTTGATACCACTTCCATTGAAAAATTAATTCAATTTTTTTTGTTGTATCAAAAGATGAGCTTCAAAATCTATCTTTTAGACCTTCATCCACATTGATCTTTCAATCATTTGTACCTTAATCCATTCTAAACCAATAGAACCACTCTAAAACCTGAAAATATACAAATGCATATGCAAATTCAATATAAACTCCTAAATAGAATCTACTTGGATAACTTTATATTGCATCTAAGATAGTATGTATTCTTAAAGGGAAAATGAAATCAAATTTTGAAGTTGTTATAAATATATGACTAACGGATTGTAAATTATTCATTTACATAATAATATAAAATTATAAACAGTTATTTGTCTGAACGTTTTTACTCTTAAATTATTTGCTTTCTTCGAGTTTCGATTTGCGTTTTTAAAAAAAAATTAATATCATATCCTTTCAGTGAAAAAAGGTTCTACGAAAAGAAAAATGATTGTTCGTTTCTTTCAGACATACAATTGCGTAGTGTTCCGAGTATGTATTTTTTTTTTTTTTTGAAAGCCCTTTTTCAAAAAAAAAAAAATGTATGTTTTTTTTGAGCAACAGTTCTGAGTATGGACCGGATGAGATAGTCCACTTGGTAAGGGTTTTGGGGGCCAATTGTCATGTCCCCGGGTTCGACGCCAGGTGGGAGGAACTACTCTTCTGTGTCACTAGCGATACTGGATGTTGGGCCTTGTCCTCAGTCCAGGTAATGCTCTCCCGGGTGAAGTGGACCACTGCCTGACCGGGCCTTGGGGAATGACCCACGAAGTGGGGAACCCCAGAATTATCAAAAAAAAAAAAAAAAAAAAAAAAAACAGTTCTGAGTATGTATGTTGGACCTAAAAATGAAGCGCTGTAGTAAACAGTACGGGGTGGTTAGAGTAACGATAGACACGTGTTTTTTGATTTTTATTTCCGAGAAAGATATTTACGTTGTAACAACTTCCAAGTGACACAGGTACACACACTGATCTTTTTCGATTGTCTCCATCAGCAACATAGCTATTACATATGTATCACATACATGTGATCGCTAATTTTTCACTGATTTTTTCTCTTTCTTTTTATATTTGGACCCATGCACAATGTTTCTTTTGATCAACTTCAATTCCCTTATAACGTAAACGCAGATGCATAAGTTTTTGGAGCAAGCGATGTTCTAGGCGGGCTTGTGTCGATGTCTTCGCTGGTTTCATATGAAAATAAATAAATATAAAACTCTTATTTTCAAAAGAATTAAAACTACTATTTTATAATATATTCTTTACGTTTATCCTTTCTTTTCTTTTTTGACGACCGTTTATCCTTTCTTTGACATCTGCATTAAGAACATCTTCAATCTCCATTGGAATATTAAGCATGAGGTTTTAACTTATAACTTTGAAAAGCTCACGAAAATTGTTTGAAAATCAATGTTTTAACATACATACTCAGCGTATTCATTGGTAGGACGAGTATTTTATAGTATTTATACCATAAATGGTATCAACAAAAACTGATTCGGAGTCATGAGGAGACTACGGCCTAAAGTCCAAACTCCTCCTAATTAACCAAGAAAATCAATGTTTGTAGAAATATTTTTAAAAACTATTTTATATTTTCTATACATTTTTGTGAAGTAATAATGATAATTTTAAACTTTAAAAGTAATTATATTATTTAACTAATATTAACTAAAAATTATGAAAATAGTTAATTCCAAAATAATATATTTATTACAATATTAATATATTTTTAATACGTGCGAAAACATCAACACGTAAATATTTTTGAAATATAATGAGCACTAATATAGTTTTATCTATTATAAACTTAATATTTTAATCAAATTTATTAAAAAGTTATATTATTGGTTTGCGAAATTTATTAGCTGTTATGATGGGAGATGCTAGAAGAAAAAATAAATAAATTTATCTATATATTTACAGACGCAAACGCAACTAACAGTTCAGCCCAATATACATATAAATAATACTTTTTTCATATAAATATTTATGTTCGCTTTGTTTATATCTCTCACGATATCTACAACTCCATACACAACTTAAAAAAAAAAAGACATCTCCAAAAAAATTGTAAGGTCAGAAAGATATTCTTGAGAACAATGGCTTCTTCTTCACTGCCACCGCCACTACCATCGTCAACATCCCTAACATCACAACAATCATCACCACCGCCGTCTCAGCTTCCCATCCGTAAGATGCCGGGCTCGTACGGCTGGCCGTTGGTGGGACCGTTATCGGACCGTTTAGATTACTTCTGGTTCCAAGGACCGGATAAGTTTTTCAAGTCAAGATCAGAGAAGTACAAGAGCACTGTGTTCCGTACAAATATTCCTCCGGCGTTTCCTTTCTTAGGCAATGTTAATCCTAACATAGTCGCCGTCCTGGACGTCAAGTCTTTTAGCTATCTATTCGACATGGATCTGGTTGATAAAAGAGATGTTCTCATCGGAGATTTTAGACCTAGCCTCGATTTCTACGGTGGCATTCGTGTCGGAGTTTATCTTGACACCACCGAGCCAAAGCACGCGAAGGTTTCTATATACTTTCTGTTTTGCTAATTGCTAGTATATATCAAGTAATTAATACGGATACCGTTGAAAACGAGCTACGATATTTAACCTAATCTAGCCATTATAAATGAAACTAACTAAAACATTGAAGTAATTATTTGATTTTAAGCCTTTTTATCTACCAATCTACTATTTAGGTGTAGTTTTTAGAATATATTTCCTCGTTTTCAAATTAAGTGTAGTTACAAAAAATGTCATTGATGATTTTCATGCAGTTTTTACATAAATTTATTTCTTTGCCTCTAATTAAATTAAGAAAATTAATAAATATTATAATTTTTTCATAATTAAATAAAAGTAAAACTTAATATTTAACTATTTTCTTAATATGTATAAAAAACTTAAATGAAAGTTAATCTAAAACGGAATGAGTATTAACTAGATCGACGGTCTAGTGATTGCTACACTATAAATTATAGGGGTGGATGTCATTTCGGGTCCGGAATAGGTATTTCAGATTTTGTTAATGATTTTTATAAATTATTAAAGTTTATTGTTATTTAAAATGTGATATGTAAATAATATTTATGTTATTTAAAATATTCCAATAATCTAAAAACACACAGAATTAAATTAAAATATTTGTAGATGTTTTTACTATGATTATCTAATTTATTTGATATTATAAATATTTTTTTTTCATTTTACAGTTTCTACAGTCTATAAACAAAGATGTAGACTTTTTGTCTAAACTATATAAGAAAAAATTTTGCTTTGTTTTTTTTTTTGCTGTAGTTTTAAAAATAAAACTAAAACATGACTGGTAAAAATTACTCTTTCCGTTTCTAAAAATAAGATTTTCTAGATAATTCACGCATATTAAAAAACAATCAATTTTTTAGTTAAATTTTTTATTTATATTTATTTTACACTTGCCAATAACTATGAACCAATAATATTTAGTCAATTCAATTGTTTTCAATTAAGGTATTTTAAAAGTATCAAAAGGTACTTTAAAAATATAGAAAGTTTGTCATTATGGAATAAAACTAAAATCTAAAAGATCATATTTTCAGGAACGGAGATAATAATAGAAATTTGGTTTAGACTTTAACTTTCAAAAATAAATATACAAAATAATTGATAAAATTTAATGGTTTAGAAATAAATAAAGCTAAAATAGAAAGATAAAACTCAACCGATCTCACCCAATATATTTTAAATTGACATATTTCCCCATTCTCATTAATATTCAGTTGTGTTCATTTATGATTCCAAACGCCATTTAAGGCTGCTATTTATAGGCGCACACAGATCGAGTATTCAAAGCTTCTTATGTATTCCTGATTCGATTTAATTTATTAGATCATAATTTTTAGATCGAATTTGATATGTAGCCATCTAATATTTAATGTTCAGATATTCAGAAATTATTTATTTTTAACTAAATAATCGATTTGGTCAATTCAACTAATAAAATAATTTAAAAACAAAATATAAATATAAATAAAAATATTAAAAGAATTAGAAGTTAAAACTAATTAATAAATAATTAATGTAATAAATAAAGGTATATTAAACTTAAATATAAACATAAATTATATAATTTAAAAAATATTTAAAATAAACGATCAAATGAAGGTGTTCTTCAGAAGAAAAAAAATCGTCATATCAAAACTTGGTTCATTGATGCAGCTGACACAAACAAAAAATTACTTGAATATATTATATCTGCATATAACGACTACAAATGAGAATTGATATTATTTTCTACTCCTTCTGTTTCTGAATAAGTGTCATTTTAGAATTGTGCACACGGATTAA
Source organism: Raphanus raphanistrum subsp. raphanistrum (assembly GCA_019706035.1). Taxonomy (NCBI): domain Eukaryota; kingdom Viridiplantae; phylum Streptophyta; class Magnoliopsida; order Brassicales; family Brassicaceae; genus Raphanus; species Raphanus raphanistrum. Next base: position 18,189,019 of record CM033983.1, on the reverse strand, counting down.
GAAATCATTAAATTTTGCATATTTTCCATACAAAAACATCATTACCCATACATCTCAACCAATAGAAAAATAAAATGCATAATAAAATTAATAAATTTTGCATTGAAATGCTAAAACGACACTTATTTTGCAACGAAAAAAATCTCTACAACGACACTTAATATAAAACAGAGGGATTAAAATATAAGTTTGTACTAAATTAGGACCCGCCCTAAAGGGCAGAAATTGATTTGTCAAATTTCAATTAATAATATATGGTATATATAATATGTGTATATAATATTATATATATTTTGTGTAACATTTATATATATATATACATATTAGACATATATATAATATTTTATTAAATATATATAGAATTTAATAGTGTTATAATTTGTGTTGTACTTGTTATTAGTTTGTATTTAATCTTCTTTCATTTCTAGTATAATAATTTGCTTTGTCACACCTTTTACCTTTTAACACACATAGTTATGCCTTTTTTCAAAAAAAAAACTTATACACATAGTCTCGTAAAATGTAATATATAAAAAACATATTTAAAAAATCTATTAACCATATGCCACCATTATTTGGTTGTTTGAACAAAAAAAATTCATGTTCTTGCATAACTGTGTATGTTGTGATATGATGTAGGTGAATAGTAAATATATGGAAGTAAAGTTAGTGATACGAACATGAGCCTACGTTGGTCTATGCCACAATTATTTGGTTTTTGGAAGATCAATGAGCATAAGCATACACGGTCTTTGTATGCTTACGTTGTAAATGAGTCGGATATTTTTTCTCTTATGTCTGGAATGATATGGAACTCGTTGATTTAAGAGTAGTTCAGTTTTATATGATCTAATTATACTAAGAGATTAACCAAAAATATTATAAAAGTGTTACTGGTTAGGTTTAACTAATCTATGTTGGTTAAGATTTGGTTTAATTTAAGTTGGTAGGTTACATTGTATAAGAGGTATGATATATTCTAGCAACAACTATGAAATAGTCCAAAATTTAAATGAGAACTTCAAATAGTAGATAATCCCTAAATTAATAGATTAGATAGATAGATGCATAAGCATATATTATTTTGTTCCACAAAATGACAGATATCCGAATATTTCATATTATAATTTGCTTACCCTAGTTTTTGTTGTCATCCTTGGGAGGAGTAATATGTCGAAATGTAGTATAAAAGTATAAAACTATTAATACTTTGAAGCAAAACCTTTCCAATCATTTGTAAAAAAAAAGGTTTAATCATGCCAGGTCAAAAGCTTTGCCATGGAGATACTAAAACGAAGCTCGGAGGTATGGCTACGAGAGCTTCTCTCAAACCTCGACAAGTTCTGGGAAACCGTAGAATCCGACATTTCCAAAAACCCCGACGGCGCTTCTTACCTCATCGGTCTCCAACGCTGCATGTTCAACTTCCTCTCCACCGCTATGACCGGCGCAAACCCTTCCGTGTCGCCCGACATCGCCGAGAACGGTTGGAAGATGCTCGACAAATGGCTCGCGATCCAGGTCATCCCCACCACCAAGATCGGCATTCTCCAGCCGCTCGAAGAGATCTTCCTCCACTCCTGGGCTTACCCTTTCTTCCTAGTCGCCGGAGATTACAAGAAGCTCTACGACTTCATCAGCGAGAACGCGGGAGACGTCATCCGGTTGGGCGACGAGGAGTACGGGTTGACCCGGGACGAGACGGTCCATAACCTCCTCTTCAACTTGGGTTTCAACGCGTACGGGGGATTTTCCATCTTTTTACCGTCTCTGATCGGAAAAATCGCCGGAGATACTTCCGGTCTCCAGGAGAGGCTGAGGACCGAGGTGAGGAAGGTCTGCGGGTCCGGTTCGGTTCTGAATTTCAGGACGGTTAACGAGATGGAGCTGGTTAAGTCCGTGGTTTACGAAACGCTGCGTTTAAACCCGCCGGTTCCGCTGCAGTACGCGCGCGCGAGGGATGATTTCAAGATAAGCTCGCACGACGCCGTTTACGAGGTCAAGAAAGGAGAGCTCCTCTGCGGTTACCAGCCGCTGGTGATGAGAGACGCTAGCATCTTTGACGACCCGGAGGAGTTTAAACCGGATCGGTTTGTAGGTGAGACCGGGTCCAAGTTGCTTAATTATCTGTTCTGGTCTAATGGTCCACAAACCGGTACGCCGAGCGCGTCGAACAAACAGTGTGCAGCCAAAGAGATGGTTACTATCACGGCTGCCTTGATCATCGCCAATTTATTTCTCCGGTACGATAAAATTACCGGCGACTCCGGGAGTATCAAGACCGTTGTTAAAGCTACATGAGGAAGACTCATCACTTCCTCCACGGTCTCATATCATATGTTTATGTTTGGAGTGTCGAATAAGATTTAAACTAAAATAATGCGAACTGTAACAGAAATTGCCAGAGGTATTTTCTGTTAAGTTTATCTGGTAAGCGATATATAATATTTTTTATTTGGTTTTAGAAACTAGCAAAAGCGTATTTGCAAAAATATATTTTCTAAAACAAAGGGAACATCTTTTTTCTTACTAATTGTCCTTCATGTGTCTAAACAACACAAGAGTCAAAAGACAAATCTTATTAAAACAAACGAGCACACAACTTACCTACCATAATCAATTCCTAAAATTTCTTGGCAGGCGAAGACACATGTTAAGCTCTAGTTAAATAGAAACACGATGATCATAAGAATAGTCGCAGATACACCCGCTAAAGGGTTTAGTGCAGAGTCTCCACTCCTTGTCAATGGTCGTGGTTGATGAACCATACCGCCTGCCCCTCCGATCCCTCGCCCGCCTTCTTCTTCTCCATGCCCACCACTGCCTTCACCTCCTCCGCCGTGACCCCCTCCTCCGCCGTGACCACCACCGCCACCGCCACCGTGACCACCACCACCGCCACCCTTGGCAACCACGGTGGTAAACTTGAAGAGAAGCAGAATAATCATAAGCATGACTGCGCAATTTAGAGCAAAGTGTGCTCGGCTCTTCGTGATTCTCATGGTAATATCAAAGTGTGCACTATCTTTGATTCGTTGATTCTTACCTTAATACAGGAAAAAAAGAAGAAGGAAATTGTTATTGTGAGTAAGATGCTTCAGAAAGCCTCCACATAATAAGTAGGCAACATTTCATAAGAATATTGTTATTTTTTGTTTATTGTTGTACGAGGAAAAAGTTATACAAGTCCTATGATTGTCAACAAAGGAAAAAGTTATACAAGTCTTTAGTAACCATATTCGATTTTGTAAATTTTCTAAATATTATAACTTCATGTCCAAAATTAAAAACTAAGTACCCTCTCTTTTTATCCTATATAAAGGTTTTCAGAATCATTTTCTAGATCATGTAAATCATATACTACTTCAAACTTTATAACATTTTATATACCAACCAAAAGATGGAAACCATTACCGAGATTGCAGAATTCAAAGGCGAAACTTACTTGAAGAGATGGCTATAATTACCGTCCTTCTTGTATGGATTATAACCACTCATCGCATGGCCGTAAACATTGGCGAAACTCACATGAAGAGAAGAGACATGCAAACATTAATAGAAATGCAAGACAGAGTCATCATGTACCTTCCACCAAGAAAAAAGTCATCATGTAGCGACTATTAAAATAAAAGACACTATTATAAAGATCCAAACTAAAAGTATATGTATATATATACACACATTGTTAGATGTTACCATTTAGGTAAAAGTTATAAGGTTCGGAGTTTCATTGAGAGGATGTTAGATAAACACAAAATTTGATTTTTTTAACGAGTAAAATTCTCTGTAGAAAAAAAATTCTTTAAAATTCACTTATTTTGTTAACTCATTTCTGGTATTTCATATTTATAAATGAATTGTATATCAGTGGGTGTCTCTGACTTTTTTTGCTAGCTAAGTTTGAAATCAATATATTAAATAAATGTTAGAACAGCAAAAAGAAAAAAAATTATAGTGATTTGATATATAGCGAGAAGCATCTCGAATATGAAAGAACAATTAAATCAATTTTATTAGAAAAATGTCAAATTAATTAATCTGACTGTGGGGAATTTAGCTCAAATCCAACAGAATATTATATCGAAAATGGTTTAAACATCCATTAACATTATTTTGTCAGAAAAACTGATAGAATTATCCATCAGAAAATTATCACTAGTTCTTAAAAACTATTTTGTTATCAGAATATTTTTGGTATTTGCTTTGTGTTCTTGTAGTGTGATCATCATATTCTAATGACCAATATTTGCTTTAATCAACTTATTCTTAACTTACTAGAGGGGATTAGCATAACAAAATGTTAGGTATAGTACTAAAATACTAATTGTGGATTATCATAGATAAATATATAAAAAGTGTTAAGGTTCCTCTCTTTTCTTTCTTATTTCATTTAAAGCTAACAGCGTCATAGATATACAACATTTTCATAACAAATCATAACCGTTCATTTTAACACGTGTACGTCATCTAGTTGCAGGAGAATGAAAATAACTCGGCTCTCTTTTTTTCATCGAAGAACGTTCACGGAACAGCTTTGAGCCATGAAAAAACTGTATGGATACGCGAGCGTGAACATGAGCCACGTAGATCGCGCCACCGGGAAGGATATCGATCTGGAGATGGGAGACGGTGATGCGGCAAGGCTTTACCCAGAGCTAAGCTACGGAGAGAATCAGCTCTGATGGAGTTTCATCCATAAGGTCTACCGGATTCTCTCGGCTCAGCTCCTCTTCATCACGCTTATCTCCGCCTCCGTTGTCCTTAATCCTCCGGTCAACACATTGTTGACCGGATCTCCACGCCTTCTTCTCTTCTTCTGCATCACTCCCTTCGTCCGTGACTTTTCAGTCACTACATGATATTTTTCTGTGTTTTGATCTCGCTTATACAATATCGCGAATCATTTATTTACTTATCAATTACTATATGACATTTCCCCTACTTTGGTCTTACTCACACAATATCGCAAATCACTTATTTACTTATCAATCACTACATGACATTTTCCCTGCTTTGATCCTACTCACACAATAAATCACTTTTTTACTCACCTTGGAATAACTACATGATTTTTTCTTCGTGCTTTAACCTCACTCATACAATATCACGAATCACTTCATGATAATTCAACAATCATTTCATTACTCCAGCTCAACCATAAGGGTTTTATGAATATGTAAAATGGAAAGCTGGTAATAGTAGAATGCACAAAAAACCTTCCACGACTACTGCTATTACTCTTATTTCTGTAGACACTTTATTGCCTTGTTTTCTTGATGAAAATCCTACGGGTTGGATTGATTGTGTGTCCACGGGACAAATCATTTTTTCCCAGGTGCGCTTGATTGGGAAAAAGATATAGGGTGGTGAATATATCAACTTGCAGCATATGTGAAGGTATCACATGTTCTTCCTGGCTGTTCTCTCCCCAATCCTTCATGCTTATACTCAAACTTTCGAGGGACTCGTTCTCTTCTCTCTTCTTCGTTCTGAGTTGGTTTGCAAACCATGGAAGAACAACCTTCTAAGTCGAGAGTGGAGTTACATGAACAGCCGTCTGATGGAATAACCGTATCTCTGCTATGGTCAACAAGCTCTGGTCCGAACTGAAAAGGTAATGTATTTTGATAACATAAATAGTACAATTAATTATTAAAACAATTTCCATATATCATAAACACGGATGTTACAACTACATCCTTCCAAGATTAAAGGCTCATCACGCATTTACCTTTTCAAAACAAATGCGCAAACTGGATAGGAGACACAAGGGAGCATAGACTCAAAAACCTCTTCTAATACATTCAACACTTGGAACTTTGATATAACTACTCAACAAACTCAACTCCTATAGCAAGCTTAGAACACTTCCAAGCTTTTATCTCCAAAGAAAACTCACAAGCTTCACCACTTATAACTTCTCCTACTCTAAATTCTTCTCTGAACTCTGTTTTCTACAAATCTCTGTTTTCATAGTTTCTCTTTTTCAACATAAAACAAGTCTAACTTAATTTGCTAAAGTGCAAGCTCTCAAAAGAAAAACCACCTTTGAACCTATAGATTTTACCATGCATATGTGTTAGTATTGATCCATGAAAACAGAGCAAAACAGAGTACAAAACAGAGTGGTTTCTCCAAAAGAAAAAAAAACAGTCTCCAAAACCAAATGGAAAAAGCACATGGAGGTGGTGGATGCATCAAACCGTTTCTGAACCAAAACAAAAAAAATTAATTATCGTTTTTTTTAGTGTGAACTTGTCACGACACATCCCATTTACATACACGTTTCTGAATACTCTCTCTCTCTCTCTCTCTCTCTCTCTCTAGCTGTCGGAGGGGAACATGAGAGGTCGTGATCTGATCAACGATTGCTTACCCGACGAACTCATCCTCGAATTCCTCCGCCGACTCGATTCGAAACCCACACGCGACGCTTGCTCCCTCGTCTGCAAACGATGGCTCCACCTCGAGCGATTCAGCCGCACCACTCTCCGCATCGGCGCCTCTTTCTCCCCCGACACCTTCGTCACCCTCCTCTCTCGCCGCTTCCTCCACGTCACCTCCATCCACGTCGACGAGCGTCTCTCCCTCTCCCTCCCTCCTCCTCCCACTCCTCCTCCCCTCGTATGTCTTATCGAATCCGATCGCATGCAAATTTTTTCTCTCTATTGGATCTGAATTGGGGGTTGAAATTAGGGTTTGTTCGATTCGTAAATTGATCTAGAAAGGATTGATTAAAGACAAAATCAATTGGTATATGCAGAAAAGGAAGCGTGGGAGTAACAAGTCATCATCGTCATCATCATCATCATCGCCTTCTTCGTCTAGTAAACGTCAGAAAGTGAGTAATAATAAGACACGTTATGGAGCTGAGAACGCTGAGACTTGCAGCTTGACTGATGCGGGCTTGATAGCTCTCGCGGATGGGTTTCCACGGATAGAGGACTTGAGTTTGATATGGTGCCCTAACGTTTCCAGCTTCGGTTTGCGTTCCCTTGCTCAGAGATGCACTTCCCTCAGATCTCTCGATCTACAGGTTTTGTTTCCATTTCTTATGTTGACGACACGTGGCATACGCTTATGATTGTGGTTCTTTTTAGGGTTGCTATGTTGGAGATGAAGGCTTAGCAGCTGTTGGGAAGTTCTGTACGAAGCTGGAAGAGCTGAACCTGCGGTTTTGCGAAGGGTTAACTGATGTTGGAGTTATTGGACTTGTTCTCGGTTGCGCCAGGTCCTTGAAGTCCGTCGGTGTTGCTGCCTCGGCGAAAGTGACGGATGCATCTCTGGAAGCAGTTGGTTCTCACTGTAACCTTCTCGAGGTGCTGTTTCTGGATTCCGAATGCATCCATGATAAAGGAGTTGTGGCGGTAGTTAAGGGATGCAGACGTTTGAAAAGTCTTAAGCTTCAGTGTGTCAACTTGACGGACGCGGCCTTCTCCGTGGTGGGAGACTTTTGTGTTTCGTTGGAGCGGTTGGCTTTGTATAGCTTTCAGCAATTTACTGACAAGTTAGTTAGTTAGTTAGTTACAATCTAATAATCCCTCACGCTTTTTGCGTAAGAGGATGATGATATTCTTATATGTTTTTTGTTTTTGTTTTTGTGTGTTCCAGGGGCATGAAGGCTATTGGTAAAGGGTGTAAGAATCTGAAAGATCTCACTCTAAGTGACTGCTACTTTGTGAGCTGCATTGGTTTAGAAGCTATTGCTCATGGCTGCAAGGAACTTACGCGTATTGAAATTAATGGATGTCACAACATTGGTACTCGTGGACTAGAGGCCATTGGAAAATCTTGCCCGTACGTTTTTCTTTCTTATTCTTGGTGACAACTATAACGCTGGATCATTGACTAAACCGTTCTTTTTTTTTTGGGGATGTATGCAGGCGCCTCACTGAGTTAGCTTTGTTATATTGCCAAAGGATTGGTAATTCGGCTCTTTACCAAATTGGAAAAGGGTGTAAATCCCTTGAAACACTTCAGTTAGTAGACTGCGCAGGCATTGGAGACACTGATTTGTGCAGTATTGCTAAAGGCTGTCGCAACCTCAAGAAGCTCCATATCCGCAGATGCTACGAGGCAAATAATCTTCTCCTTTTGAAATAATGGTTTCTCCTGTTCGGTAGACATACACACTCTTTTTCCTTCTTTTTTTGTAGATTGGAAACAAAGGTGTCATGGCCATTGGAAAGAATTGTAAATCACTAACCGAGCTTAGTCTCCGGTTTTGCGATAAGTGAGTCCTGCAACTCCTTTTTTTTAAAATCTTGTTTCTTATTAGTACCGGGGTGTAAGGTAAATCGTTTGGTTGGTTATAACCAGAGTTGGAGATGTAGCATTAGTCGCCGTTGGAAAAGGTTGCTCCTTTCTACAACAACTAAACGTTAGTGGTTGTCATCAAATTGGAGATGTTGGAATCTCAGCAATCGCCAAAGGCTGTCCTCAACTCACTCACCTAGACATTAGTGTACTTCAGGTAAACCAAACAACCTCTTACAGACAAAAGTGTGTGTGTTTGTTGTTATTGACATCACATGCTTGGGTTTGATCTCAAATCTAGAACGTTGGAGACATGACGTTGTCTGAGCTTGGAGAAGGATGTCCGATGCTGAAAGACTTGGTCTTGTCTCATTGCCACCATGTAACAGACAATGGTCTGAACCATCTGGTAAACAAATGCAAATTGCTGGAGACTTGCCACATGGTTTATTGTCCAGGGATCACTTCGGCTGGAGTGGCTACAGTCGTCTCGAGCTGTTCACACATCAAAAAGGTGTTAATAGAGAAATGGAAAGTGAGCGAGAGGACTATAAGGAGAGCTGGATCGATTCTCTCTTACCTCTGTATGGATCTCTAGATCGTAATTTTAAGGTCATATTTTGGAAGAATTGTAGTTGTGTTTTCTTTAACAAAGTCATACTCTAGTCCAAACTTATGTTGAGACAGTCCTTTTTTTTGTGAATGTTTTTAATGCTGTAATTTTATGCGGAGTCATAAGTTTGGTTGGGATCTACAAATGTGCAATCCAAATGCTGCAAAAACAGTGTGATCCTGAATCTCTATCACCTATGAACAGAACTCTTGATCTTTACGCAGAAGATGCTCAGCTTCACTGCCCTGAAACATTAACTCTATATGCTCTAGCTACCTCCCTTTTGTCTCTGGCACTAGAGGGCAGACAGGAGGGAGAAGATGAAGAAGCCTCATTGGACAGGAATGACATGGCCAGTAGGCCGCTGCAGACGCCACCCCACGCACCAGAGGCCTGTGCTTGTAGCCGTAGTGGGAAGATTTCAGACGTCAAGACGCACCAAACAGGACCCATTCCAATAGGGAAGAATGCAACATTCCCACAAACAAAGAGAAGGGCCAACGTTATGTGCAGAGGCGGTTCTTCTAACAAGTTAGGGGGATCAATTGATCCCACTAGATTTTTTTATTTCTTCTTTAACTATATAAAAGTTCAGTCGTTGATCTTCTATTAATCATGTATTGACCCTTTCGATTTCACATTTCTTAAAAGAATCTTCTTTTTTTTTCAACCAAAACAAATCCAATTTCTATTTCTATCTATAAGATATTAACTATATTTGTCACATTAATGTACGCATTTACTATATTAATGTTTTGTTTTAATGTTTTTATGAATATTCTCGATAAATAATCATAATTGAAATATAATAGTATATTTAATATAATTTTTTTCTTTCTCTGTTTTGTTTTTTTGAACACTATTTTTCTGTCAACACTAAAAGATACTTTAGTTAGTGTCTCTGTTTCTATCTTAACACTAACTAAAACGATCCTTGGAAGTTTTATGATAAACAAAATGGATATGAAGATCATCTGGACATAAAGCAACAAGATTTTTAATTTTCTAACCCATACATTATAACTAGAAAATAAAAGGATTAATGCATATGAAAATAAATGATAACAAATAGAACTATACCTTATTCAATATCAATGATTTTTTGTGTGTTTTTTGCCAATAAACTTAAAATTACACTTATTTTTTTTAACAATTTATTTAAAATCATAATATTATGAGAAAATATATATTTAATATATATGCACAAATATTGTTATGTTTTTTCATTTTTTATATACGTATTGTTTTGTATTGATATTTATATATAAACTGACCCTGATAAGATTTACTTTTGGATCCGCCACTGGTCATGTGCCAAAAATTTCTTGACCTAGTAATGTGAGAGTGATACTTAGACTACAGATTCACAGTCATTCCAACTGCGCGATCAGGAGGGTGGCTTGGAGTACGACTGTATGAACAACAGTTGGTTATATGGACATCGCGAGCAAAAGTTGGTGAAGCTAAAATCACATTTAATTAATATTTTCAATCGAATAACTATTTAAAACTGGTTAAAATAAATGAGTTTAGATGAATATTTGTTTCTATTAAAATTCCATTTAAACTCTCTTAAATCCTATTTTAATATCATGTATTTTGTTAATTGATAATTTCTATATATGCATAAAATATTTAAAATTTGAACAAATTAATGTTTATTTGAATAAATCCTAATTTCTTGGGCTGAGATGTAAATTATGTTGTTGTAATGTAATAATTTTTTTTTTAAAATATATAAAAGTTTATTATAATTAAATATTATACTGTAATAGTCGGCAAAAATAGTATATATTTTTTTCGTAATATTAGGGGTGAAAATAAAAAGTGAAACTGTTAGAAATGTTTTATTTTGTATTTCTTAACAAATATAAATTGTCTATAATATAATAATTATTTTTTATACTTATTACTCGATATTATGATGACTAATTAGCATATCATTATAGGAAAATATGTCAATATAATGTAACTGTATATATAATTAAAATAATGTGTTATATTAATCACATAAAAGGTGAAAATTCTATTAAAAAGGTTTAAGATTATTGAATAACACACAAAAAAACTGGATGGAATACTGTCCAAAGGAGTAAGACTAATTGTTATTAATATATAACTGTTGGCGAATATAAATATTAGAAATAAATAGCCACCGATAATTTTTGAGAAGATGTTACAAAATATGTATTGACTATTTGACTTAGTTACGAAATAAAGTTTGTTTGATTTTGATGCAGTTAGAAAATATATAATTTATCTTTTAAATAGATAATATAGAAAAATAATTGTCGAAAATAAACATTTACTGATAGGTCACAATCATAATTTAATATGATAGATTTATAATTGTCTAAATAATGTCAGTTCCCCTTCACGTAGGATATCTGTCACAGTCTGTGCATGAGAAATATATTAAAAACAGATAAATCATTGTCACAAATATTGTTGTTTTGCATATATATGACATATAATATATTTTTTTTCTGATTAAAAATATAGGATCTTGATTCCGGAGGATTATAAATTTATAAGAGAAAAAGTAAAGGAATTCAAATTATCAAAATTGAAAATTAGGGAATGTCGTATGCTAGAGAAGCCGACTCTTTGTTTTCTTGTAGAAACACTAGGATTTTTGTAACTTTCAATAACATAAAACTCTAGATATAACAATATTAAAGAAGTATATAACTAATATATGTATATGTTTAATATTCGATTATAAATTCCTAAATATAGCCTGTTTTTATGTTTTAAATAGAGGATATTATCTTATTTATAACATTTTCTTATAGTTATAGGACATTATTTTAGCATTTTAATATATACTAGATTTTGACCCGCCCTTTTAGAGGGCGGGACAATCGTTTTTGCTTTAAATTTATGCTCTTGTTCGATTTTTCATAAGTATGTTTAGGCATGAGTATCCGGGTTGAGATCGATTATCGTTAATAATTTTGGTTTTGGTCCGACATATATATATCAAATAATGTGGTACAGGATTGATTATTTTTTATTCGTTTTAGGGGCACGATAGAATTATGAGTTATATTCGGTTGTATAAAGTATTGATTTTTAATATTTGATATATTGACTAAAAACTTTAAAAATTTATAAACATTAAATAATATTAGGGTAACTATGTATAAACTTTTTGCTGATATTATTTTTATATAGAATAAATATAAATACAATCGACTATTTATTTATAAACAAATATGGTCATAAAAAGTGATATTGTATAATAAAAATGGTATGTGTAAAAAAATATGCTTAACAAAACAAATATATAAGAGAAAATATAAAAATACAAAATATAAATGCGAATGATTATTCAAGCCATTAATTTGGGCTTGTACATTGCCCAACACAAATATACTGACAAAAACAATCACATTATTTTTTCCATTTCTTTTCTTCAATTTTCAGACAACATGCGGTCTTAAAAAAAACAAATCATAAATTATATACTACACATATCATATTTATGTTATTAAGTGTAACTTAGGAATAAAGTGTGATTTTCTTTTTATGTTATAGGATAACATATTTTTTATCTTAACCTTAACTTTTCTTCAACATTATTTTTATAATGCTTATAATATTAATTCTTTATAATGTTTATTTTATAAATAAATAACATAACAATTACTATTATCAAGGAAAATGTTATAGTTTTAATTAAAATATATATGGTAATATATCTATTCAAGAAAAATAATAATAATGTTCATATCTTATATTTCCAATTGATTTTTGATGCTGAAGGGAATTGAAATGGGCCAAAGTATTTTATTATTAATGTTGAAGAAATGATCAAGATGGGCCGCAAAAATGACTCCAAAAAATATTGCATATCCCATATTATTACTATAATCACCTCAATATATAAGGGTCAGTATACATATGTTCGATTATTTTCGGATATCCATTCGGTTTCGGGTATTACCCGTTCGGGTTCGGATATCCAATCTCTCATAACTTAATATCCATTTGAGTATTTTGCTAATTCGATTTGGATTTTGGTTCGGGCTTTTATGGTCGGGTACGGGTGTAACTTCGGATATCATGTAAAGTGCCCATCCCTATAACCTAAGATCCGATATGAGATGATCCGATAAAAACCAAAAAAATAAATAATATTTTTTGAAATGTTTATTAAATAATTCATACTTCTTAATATTATATAAAACTGAAAAAAATAATCATTTAGACTTTAATGAGATTTGTATTATGTCATTTGAATAAAATAAAACAATGGTAATAAGAAACTTTATTATTGATATGAAAATATTATTTTCTTTTTTTGGTTACTAATAAGCTATGATAAGTTTGTATTTTTATTTATGTTAGATCTAAAAATTAATTTAAGATAATTCTAAAAAAAATTGAACACTCAAAATTGGCATATCATTATTATGTAAAAATGACATGCTAATATTTTTTTAATTTGCATGTATATTCTCATATCCAATCTTTAAAAATATTATAGATTGAAAAATGATATTCAAATTAAATGGAAAATATAATTTCCATAAAATTAAAATTATTATCATTCACAAAATATGGAAAATATTAATTACCATAGTTATAGAGAATATTCTATTTTTAGTTTAAATTAAATGTCAATGAGAGATACTTGTAAATATATTGATATGCAGGGGCAAAATTCTATTTTTTTAAAATAGGATTCTGCTTTAATAGTATAGATTTTAGTTTATTATTTTTGAAACTTATATAAATAATGGGTAATGGCACTTCGGTTATATTTTGATTTGATATGGGTTTGGTTCGGTTCGGTTTATTCATATACTTGCATTCTTTTTATGTTATGTTATCTTTGTTTCATGTAACCAATGAGGGTATAATATTTTCTGTACAGAACATAATCTGGATTTTCACCAAACAACGACATTAGTTATGCATCACCTTAGAGTCAAAAGGAGGCTTTTCAAGATTACCTTCATCAAACTGAATGCTAAGTAACATCATAACATGTAGATAAGATATTTCAAACTTGTTTGCCGTCGGAAATATTTTTGTTTTAAAGTTTTATAATATAAATTAAAATATAACATGTATACATTTTAAAATTTCAATTTTTACTGAATATTTTTAGTTAATTTTTTTTTAAAGAAGAAATTTTAACTTCTAGCAACCGCCTTCAATTTTGCTGGAATCAGCTTTTGATTTTAAGAGGTTTTGAACAGTTTGAAACGATTTATAATGTTTTCTATGAGTGTTTCAAAACGCCAACAACCACTACCAACCACAAAAACTGCGTTTGCGGGTGGTAGTGAAAAAAAAACAGTCTTGTCCTTAATAGAATGCCAAATATAATTAACAACTTTTTTTTTGTTAGCCATTTGAATTTTGAAGTTTATAAGTGGGAGTTTGTATTTTGGTGAGAATAATAGGTGTTATGTGGCTTGAATTATATTTGATTTATGTTTTAGAGTTTACGATTTGGTTAACTATGGTATAGGGTTTAGTACTTGTTTTATTATATGAAAATTATATAACCTATTTTATAAAATATGATAATTTTAGGAGATGATATGTTATATACTCCCTCCGTTCCTAAAAATATGATTTTTCTGGATTTTATTTTTGTTCCACAAAGAAAGATTTTCTATATTTTAAGGTACTTTTGTATACTTTTGAGGTACTTTTGTATACTTTTGAGGATCATTAATTATGAATATTTGAATTGATTAAATTTTATTGGTTGATAGTTATTGGAAATTGTATAAAACATAAATAGTAAACTAAAGTTGGCAAATATTTATTGTAGTCTTAATAAACGTGAAAACTCTAGAAAATCTTACTTTCAGGAACGGAGGGAGTATATCATAGACTAAGATTCCATGTATATTAATGAGTTTTCAGAAACACCTTATATTATATAGTTGATTATTATGATAATATGTATTAATGAGTATTCACCTAACCATTTATATAATGTAGCCATTGACTATTCTGGTTTGGTAATATATCGGCCAATGTATTCAATGTAACCTTTATTACCTATTAATGTTAGCAGTTTATTACCTTTTGGGAAGCTTCTAGCTACTGCTTTATCAAGGTGGAATGTCTAGTTGTAGCAGCTAGTACTAAGACTCTTTCTTCATCCTTTGTGCGCTCTCCGGTTTATCATGAATTCGTCTTCATCTTTAGCATAGCTTCATATTCTCCAGGATTCTCGCACCTCCCCAACATGCTATCAACCTAAATAATTTCGTTTTGAATCAAAAGATACCTAGAAGGCATAAGAAACTGTAGGGAGATCGTGATACAAATTAACATAAAGTTACAGGGAAGCATGTATTCAAAAAACGGAAAGCAAGGAAGAGCTCTGTTTTTAAAGTCTTGCAACATACCTCATCCACACAAAAAAACACGATTAGAGCTATATTACTTGCTAAAAAGAAAACAGCTTTCACGTGCTTCTCTCCCTCACCAAACCACTGCAAGAAAAATCTTTGTGTTAAATCCAATCTTACATGAAATATTACAGAGTCACGTCACTATTTTAAGAAGTATTTTCGAGGAAGCTACTTAGCAATCTGCACTATTTTCATGTGTAAAAAAATAAGAAAACAACAACACAAAACAGCCTTGATATATGAAACTGGAAGTTACATACTTGCTTATGTCCTCATGGACGATCAAGAAAGTGAGATTGGATTGTTTCCTTCTGGTGGATTACATACTTGCTCGTGATTGTTTCCTTCTGGTGGATTCAGTTACAGATCATGCTCCAAAAGAGCTTTCATTAGGTGCTCTGTCTCCACAATCTTCATCTCCAGATTCATGGCCGTCGTAGTCAAACCTGTTGCTCAGCCTCGTTCGTATAAGTCCACGATCATTCTCTCAGATTCGTCACCATCTGAACAACTGAATCTCTCAACCACTCGAGCTTTTCTAAATACAATTTCAATGTTTGAATACTTCAAATTCTCCGAGATTAACCACAAAAATTCACTCTAATTACTGAATACCACAAGAAGACGGGAGAGTACCTTCTTGCGCACTCATCCACCGATCGTGTCATTGCTACCTTGATTGCTTCGACTCCTCAATCCAACAGTCGTCGTCATATCCAGTCCGCCTTCAACCTCTAGAAAAAGCAACACCACATGGAACATGGCAAGGATGAATCATGAGAAAGATCAGGAGAAGATTTATAATAATGTTATTTAGATACTCAGATTCCTGTTAGATGCCGAAAGATATGAGATATTTAGAACAAACTTTTTGAAATTAGAATCGTAGAAAAGAAAGAAAATATTTCTTTTTTGAAACACAAGGAAGAAAAAAACATTTAATGAAAAGTATAACTTAAAAATAAGTCAGTGGCAAAAAATAGTAAATACTATTGAAAATCAAGGGCACCTGAAAAAAGGGCCTTGTGTTTTAATAGTATAGATTTTTTACTAAAGACTTATCTCCAGTCCAGCCACTTCTCACATGCCAACTTCTCAACAAAATTCCGCCTACGCCTTCCATTTCAAAGCATTCTTCCTGAGCTCCTCCACCTTTTCCCCACCCATTTGCTTCCAAAAGCTTCTCAGCCACTTCCTCCCTCGTCACAATCCTCTCATCCGCTGCTCCCCGGCCAAGCTTCACTCCCATCTTGAAAACATCACTCAGATAAACCGGGTTAGTGACTTGATCTCCAAACTGCGGAAAATAAACCACCGGAACTCCCCAAGTCAAAGCCTCCGTGGTCGATTCCACAGTGACTTACAAAACACGCAACAGAAGGATGAGCCAAGACTTGCTCCTGTTGACACCAGTCCACAATCTTCCCTTTACCGTTTAAGCTATATTTTAGTTTTAAAATAAATGCATTGATTAAAGAGAAATTAGGGTGTATATACACCATTTCGACCATAATTTGCGAAGTACCCGGTCACTATTACATGCACTGTACATTTTAATTTAATACCATATTAACCCTATGACATTACACACCTATATACTACTACCCTACCTTCCTACATAATCCTAGGTCATATTTTATGTCAGATCAAGGCTACACTAACACGTTAACAATATATATATTATAATTAATAATCACTTTTTTTACACCCAGAAAGAAGAGGGAGAGGAGAAATCAAGAAGACGACATTTTCAGATCTAACTAGAAAAGAAGAGACGCCACTCTCCGCAATCCAGTATCCAACTTCTCATAATCTGTAAGTAAAATCATAATATTCTCTAATTTTGCATTTCGATTTGATCTATCTTGTTGGTGTCTGCTACAAATAAAAAAGATGAAATCTGTCTGTCCCAAGCTAGTATTGCCCTTGCCTAGATAACTTGATGCTATTCAACTCGTCCTTATGGCCTCTGTCCCTTTGATTAAAGAAGTTGCTCAGCCTCTTGAACCTGTGATTTTGGTCGAGTCTGATAGCTGAGTCCGAGTGAGCGTCACATAATGTTGAAACTACTTATTTCCTTCACAACACCAAGTTTGGGAAGATCATATTTCCTTCATTCTCCGGCAGTTTTGGGCAGTTTGTCATCGTCCGTATGTTTAGAGTGAAGAATAAGTACAAGATTTGGTTTCTCACCTCCCCCGTATCATCCTAGAGCACGTTGAGATGATCAGAGTTCTAGAAGAATTTCTTGCCTATCATTGGGGCATACATCAAAATGTTAGATACTGTATATATTTGTTGATATTAGACCTTTAGCAGCTGTTTGTCTTTGCAGGATTTCAGTATATATTTGTTGTTACTAGTAAATGTAGCAACTATTAGTTGGTTTAGTAGCTATCAGGTTCTCTAGCATCTATTTGTATTAGTTATGTAGCAGATATTAGTTTGGGTAGCAGCTATCAGGTGTGTAGCATCTATTTGTGTTAGTTGTGTAGCAGCTATTAGTTTGGGTAGCAGCTATTAGTTTTATAGCATCTATCTGTGTTTGTAGCGCTTTGAGTATATATATATGATACTTGTTATCGTAGCAGCTACTAGTTTTTGTAGCATCTATTTGTGTTTGTAGCGCTTTGAGTATATATTTGTGATTCTTGTCATCGTAGCAGCTATGAGTTTGTGTAGCATCTATTTGTGTTTGTTGCAGCTATTTGTTTTGGAATATATATACCTAATTGTTGTGTTACCATACTTACGATCTATGAAATCATCTGTTGACGAATTATATTATATGTGTTTGTAGATTGATGTGATATCCATCATTGAGGATGGAACACACCCCTCTGAGGACCTGGTATGGGAGGATGAAACTGAGGATGATGCCATCGACAATCTTCTCCGACTAACAAAAGGAGGATATTTTTTTAAACACAATGTTCACTGGAGGACTGACTGCAGCTGACATGGTTAGTATTAGAGCAAATAAGAAACAAAAAGAGAAGGAGGCAAAAGAGAAGAAAGAGGCCAAAGAGAAGAGAGAAAGAGAGAGCACCCCGGGGTCACCTGAGACGGATGCTTCCGATGTTCTTTACCATAACCATATTGCAAACCTTGTTCAGTCCCATCTGAAGCCTAACATTGACAACGCTGTCGCAGCATAAGCGTAACTTCCAAGGGAATTAGTGGGTGTCAATAATAATATTTTTCATTATCTTATCAAAATATCCATAATATTTGTATGGTATAGGAATAATTACAAAATGGATGTAATCTCAGAAAGTTCCATCTAAGATATGTAGTAGACATTACAATCACTAGGTTTGTTTATACTATTTTCAGATTCTATCGTAAACTCTCTTTAATGCTACTATAGTAGAGGCTAAGGTTACCAATAGAACATTATCTCATAAAGTAACGTCCAAGAACACTAGTACACTTCATCTTAGTTGCTAATAGCTAATGTTGACCTATTTCATTTTGAATTACGCTAATAAACGAACGTAACAGAGAATAGCTGTATCAGCAATAATAAACCGTTATTGCCACCAGTTATTTAATTTACTTTATGTTTTCATGTTAAAAGCTAACAAATGAAAGCTCTTATGAATGGTAACTGATACGATAAGTAATTATGGCTAACAATTGAATGGTGCAGGTGTCAATGTAATCTCCAGCTGGATCTAATCAAGTATAGATGCCGACTTTGGTTGCAGGTCAACTATTAAACAACACTTTGATTGTAGGTCAACTATTAAAATAACACAGACATTTATAGTTACCAGATAAGATCAAACATTAACATTCAATATAAACTAATACGTTGTAAGATCACACATGCCACATACGTTGGGTTAATGCATACTTCATCTGCTACATACAGATTTTTTTAGATTTTTTCAGTTTTAGTGTACCTTACACAATTACCTAATAAAAGAAGTGTAAAAAGAAAATAATAGGATTGTACCTTACACAATGGTGTAACCAAACGAATGGCTGGAGAAGAAAATAGCTGGGACCCTACATCTCTATGCAATCCTACGATTGTACTGAAAAGATCTAACCAATTCTATCTCTCCTCATTCTTTCACTTAGCTATAGGGATATTTTTGGCAAGACACACAATAAGATACAGTGATCGTGGGTTTTGATGGCTTTAGGGTAGTTTCCTAATTTCGAGTCCATTACGGTATAATACACCAATTATCTCTTGATTAAATCTATAACATCACTATTTTAAATACAAAAAAAAAAAAATCTAAAACATCATTATTTAAAAATATGTAGGGTGTATATGTAAGGATCGATGCCAACGGTAGAAAAAAAGAATCAATACATATACGCAAAAAAATGAGAAGAACAATGATTACATAACATATGAGTACATCCATTTCTCAAAAGACTCATGACATATAGTTTTTATTTGCAATAAATTTACCATGAATATGGATTTATGTGAATTACACTTATGATGAACAATTTTACCCGATGAAAGTTTGAAACCAGGGGCGGACCCACTAAGGAAGGATTGGTGCCAAGTGACACCACAAAAACTTGAATAAAACTTTGATTTGTGCTTACATAACATATAAAATCAGTAGTTCAGATGGTATTTTACTCGTATTGAACCCAGAAAAAACTGGGGTTCGACTCCATCTTCCCTCCTTTTTGACACTTATTTTTTATTTACACAGATATTGACCCCACAGAAATTTAGTGCTGGGACCGCCACTGTTTGAAACACTAATAATGCAAAAGTGAAACCAAATACAGAACAAATAAACTTTGAGAAATTGCCAAAAATACCACTTTCATGATACCACTTTTCAATTATACACTAACCGACTATACCACTAAATTTTTAATGATCAAAATACCATTATACCCCTGACTAATAAACCTATTCTCTCTCCCACGATCTCTTCTTCACCGTGTTCTCCTAGCTCTTCTTCACCTTATTCGCCTAACTCGACATTTCCGGCGAGATTGGACCAGTCCGGTGAGAACCGTCGTCTTCTCGATCCATCATCCTAGCTACCGGATCCTTGATTACATTTCCGATTACTTGATCCTCTTGCGCGGATTGGTGATCCACTTCGGGAATCTGGTGCATCTCGAGGACTTGATCGCGAAGCTAGGGTTTCAGATCCCCGAACAGCTCAATCAGATCGTGAATGGAGATCGTCGATTCGTTACGCAATTCGAACCGCGTAGACTCCTCTCGATCTTCGCTTTTGTCTTCTCAGGTTTTGCCCTTCAAATTTTCTCTGTTTTAATCTAAAAACTTACATTAGAAACTAAAAAAATTTGCTGTGTTAAGGTTTTGGATCCTGTGAGAACTATGGTTGCTGGTTCTCTTCTTGAAGATGCTCGTCATTTAGCTCAACGTTACAGCCGCATGAGACAAGAAGCTGAGACTCATGTATTCCTCTTTTGATCAGGTAAAGAAAATGTTCCCCACCTTTGAACCAAGAATCTGATTTTTCTACTGATGAGTTTCTCACAGAGGTTTAAACTCACAGATAATTAATGAAGCTGCAAAGTTCAGATACCGAAGTGGTAACCAATTCAATTGTGGAGGTATGCTTTGTTTCTTTACTTGACATCAGTATCTCATTTACTCATTAGTTTCTCTTTTTAATATGGATCTTAATAGGACTTACTATAAGAGCACCGTATGGGGTGGTTGGTCATGGTGGACATTACCATTCAGAATCCCCTGAGGCTTTCTTCTGCCATGTCCTTGGTATTAAGGTTGTTGCTGTTGTCCTCTATCTGTGATCCAACCTGTTGTCTTCTTTGAACCAAAGGTACTCCTCTCTTTCTCTTACATACACCAAATCAGCCAGCTTCTCTTCTCAAGTGGTCTTGAAGATTTGTTATAGATTGCTTTCACTTTGGGGTTGCAGATAAGCCACGAAGCTCCAGTGACAGTAGGCTTTGGAATACCACAACAATCCTCGAACGTTGCTTCTTGAAGGTAAAGGAAGTTCATGGTTAAATTCATCTACAAAAGATCTTCTCTTAAAGTGGCTTGTTTCGTCTGCAGTTAGAAGCTCCAGTAAGCAGAGTTTGTGGTCTGGACACACCATTCCCTCTTGTGTTTGAGCCATTCTACATGCCCACCAAGAACAAGGCAAGTCTTATAAACCCTTATAAAAGACTTATAAACTCTTATAAATGAATTATAATTTTAATGAAGTATATCTCTCTTTGTCTCTTTTGATTTTGAAGAGTCCATGATTGTTGTTGGTTTGGACAAAGGGTCTAAGGGAAGGGAGATTGATTTCTCAGATCAGGTTTCATGATTGGTCAAAGAATAAACCTTTATGCTTTTATATAGTTTGATGCTAAAAGTTCAGGTTGGAGTGTTTGGTCAACAGCTCGAACTTGCAAAGGAGTTGAATAGACCTGCATCAATCCATTGTGTCTGTGCATTCGGTGATCTACTTGAGATAACAAAGTATGTTCTTTTGCTTCCTGCTGTGTGTACCTGAACAAAAGTGAATGTTTTTGTAGTCTTTTTTAATGTTCTTATGTAGTGTGATGCTGTGGAATACGCAGATCTGTGGGGCCTTTTCCTGCTGGACTCATCCTTCACTCGTACTTGGGCTCTGCTGAGATGGTTCCTGAGTTTGCAAAGCTCGGTGCTTATTTCTCTTTCTCTGGTTTTCTTATGTCCATGAGTGAGAAGAAAGCCAAGAAGATGTTGAGAGCAGTAAGATTTCAATATTTTATCTACACACAGATTACAGTTTTTCTAGATGGAATGGAATCTTGATTTCAGTTTTTTGCTTGGTAGGTTCCTTCTGATAGGATCTTACTAGAGACTGATTCACCTGAAGAAGGAGATCCTTCTCTGCCCGAAGAAGGAAACTCATCTCAGGATCTTGAGCCTAATGCTTCCAGTGGTGGCTCCATGAAGTTGCCGAAGGAAACACTTGATCACCCTACTAATATTCATACCGTATGTTTTGTTGTTGTTACTTCTTTACAGCTTTAACTCATATAACTATGGAATTTTAAGGTTCTAATCAGTTACGGTTAAAGGTACTTGTGTATGTAGCAGGGTTGTTGGACATGAAGAACGAAGAGTTTGCGGAGCTAAGCTATAGAAATGCTGTTCGGTTATTCTCTTACTCAGGTTCAAAGCTGCTTCTTGAGAGAGGTAAATCACTTCTTTTAGTGTTTCTCTTTTCATCTTTGTTTGGTCACAGAACAAGTGTTTGACAAGGATTTGTGTCTTTAGGTGCTGCTGATGTCTCTGGCCACATTCAAAACCATTCAGCAACACATGTATCATAAGTTCATAAGACACTGTAGTTCTGTTTGTCATTACTCTGTTACGAGTTGTTGGAGTTTGACTAGTGTTGTAGACTCAACTCTTCTCTTTGTATAAGACCTTTTATACATCAATGAGCAGAAAACCAATGACAAGACCAACTTTTTTAAAAGAGTATATAAGGTAGTTACTGCTCTCATTGCCAAAGTGCATACTTCATATTGTTTTTATAAACTTTTAATTGTTTGGATATCCTTATATATTATTTTATATACCTTTATAAATTGTATAAATTAATCTATAAACTGATTTATAAATGTTTAAAAACTAATTCAAGGGTTTAGAAGTTGATTTATTAATATTTATAAACTAATTTAAGGGTTTGTAAGCTGATATATAAAGGTATATAAACTAACTGATTAATTTTTCTATGTTAATGTACAAAAACGTTATAAAAAGATTCATAATGGTTTGTTTTATAATGTTTATAAAAACATTCTTCTTGTCTTTTCTTGCTCTATAAACTCTTCTAAATTGATTTATAAATACTTTTAAATTGATTTATAAACCCTTATAATTTGTTATGAAGATAATCAAATTCTTATAATCTTTTGAATAAACCCTTATAAATAGATTTATAAACTCTTATAAATAGATTTATATTTCATATATATTTGATCAACTCTTATAAATATTTTCTAAACCCATCTACACACACGAAAAAGCTCTTATAAACCCTTATAAGATGATATAAATCAATACAAAATTTATAAATGGTTTTATAAGCCTTTATAAATAGTTGTATAAATATTTAAATGGTTTTAGAAACCTTTATGTTTCTTATAAACCATATATAAACTCTTCAAACCCCATTAAAATCTTTTATAAACCCTTAAAAATCTTATTTAAATTTTTTTATAAACTTATTTAAGCCTTTTACAAACCCTTATAAATTCTATATAAAATCTTTATAAACATCTTTAAGCCATTTCGGCTTAAAGCCCAACACATGGATACACAAGATTAAATTCATAAAACTAAAGAACACGTGCAGGCTTTATAAAGAGATGATGATACGTGGTAGATTCTGAGGCACATGCAGACAACAAGCAAAACTCCACCGCTTCATAAATTTTACATACCTTTATAAATTATTTTATAATCATTTATAAAGGTGTATAAACTTTATAAATTATTTTTGTAAACTCTTATAAATTATTTACATACCCTTATAGATCCTTATAAATTATTAAACACACCATTATAAATTGTTTTATAAGACTTTCTAAATGATTATAGACTCTTTTAGATGATTTATAAACCTATACGACAGTGCCACTATGATCATGAAGCTCAAGGCTACTATTCATTCTATGTAAGGGACAGATGAGTTATGTTACTGAGAAGTTGCTAAGTATGCTCATATTGCTGCTGAAAAAGTGCCCAAGAGTCTTTACTGCCTTGATGTTCGTCTCACTTCTGAGTGGTTTCAGATATCAGAACATGGACAACCTCAAAGGAGTCACTGCTAAAATGGTGGAAAATTGGTTAATTTGGTGAATTACAAACTTTTATAAACCTTGTAAATTAATTTATAAACACTTATAGATAAACGTATAAACTCTTATAAATAGCTTATATATTCTTGTAAATAGTTTTATACACCCTTTTAAATAGTTTTATAAACCTTTATAAATAGTTATATACTTTTGCAAAGAGATGATGATATGTGGCAGATTGTGACGCACATGAGGACAGCAAGCAAGGCTCCACCGCTTCAGAAATTTTACATACTTTTATAAATTGTTTTATAATCCTTTATAATGGTGTATAAACTTTATAATTATTTTTGTAAACTAATATAAATTATTTACATACTCTTATAAACCCTTATATATTATTATACAAACCATTATAAATTGTTTTATAAAGCTTTCGTAAAGTTTTTATAAACCTTTATTAATAGTATACATACCCCTTATAAATTATTTATAAATTTTCATAACTTTCTTATAAACATTTATAAATGGTTTATAGATTTTTACCTTGTTTTATATGTCTTTATTAATGGTATATACTCTTACAAATAATTTTACATACCCTTATAAATTGTTTTATTATAATTTTTTATAATGGTGTTTAAAATTTATAAATTATTTTTATAAACCCTTAAATATTATTATAAACGTTGTAAACTGCTAAACAAAGAAACAGGCTTTTGATCATCAATCAAAAATCTTCCACGGAAGAAACAAAAGAAATTTAAAGAAGAAGAAGAAGAAGAAGAAGATATATATATATATATATATATATATATAAATACACGTGATTGAAATCACCCAGTTTCTGCATCACCTTAACCCCCTCGAAATCTATTTTCACAAAATCAACAACAACCATGAAATTGATTGTAACTGACTGTAAAATCGAATACACAGCTCACAAAAGTCACAATCCTGACCTGCTCATGGATGCAATAGCTCTCAAAGCAGGACCTGTCCCAAGAAGAAACGCCCGCACACGTTTCATAATGGATACCTCAGACTTCTGTGATTCTTCCAATTTCTTCGCTTTAGTTTGGCTTTAGCCAGACTCAGCCCTCCACTGTTTCATCACACTCCTCGGGAGAGGCTTCTTTGCTTTGTTGCAAAGTAATCTTTTCTCCCTTCTTATTATCATCATCACGCTTGTTGGCAGTTGCCACAGAAGACCACAAAGACTGTTGAACCGATCTATACCCCAACGACAAGTAAGAAAACTCTAACTTCCCAGCTCCTTCATCATCATCATCTACAACATCATTATTCATCACTCACACACAAGTAAAAGGTAACACCTTTCGCAACAAAACCCATAGATATATACATCTGAAACTTTACCATGAGGAGTAAAAGCGCTTGGCTTTATATCATCACTAACACCATCTTGCTGAGGAATGTAAAATTCTTCACTCTCATTCTGTATCGATATCGAAAGCTCCTGAAAACGTTATCAGGAACAATAATTAAAGCCCTGGAATCACCAACGTTAGCAACAAGTAAACGATCACCAACGAGAATAGCAGTAGATGCAGTGGAACCAGCGTCTACTGTGTCCTCAGCCACCGCCTCAGCCATCAACATCACAACCACCTCCAAACACATTACCGCCTGCTCCAAACTCCGAACCATCACAGCCTCCATTAAAGACTCGTAGCTTTCCAGCAACAAGCCGGCGGATCTCGACGGTTTTGAATCGCAATTCTCTTGAATCTCTTTCGTTGCCGATGTGTGAGACAAAGAGACGGCGGATCTCCACGGTTGATTCCTAGAGAAAAGATCGATCTCAAAAGGATCCATGATTGAAGCAAAATAGGGCGAGGATAGTATTGTCTTTTGCTCATTTGTTAAAGTGGTATTTGTGAAAATGTCATTTGATTGATGGTAAAAGTAAAAAGTGGTACCAAACAAAATGTAGTTATAAAATTTCCCCGTAAACTTTTGAACACTAATATGCAAAATTCAAAAAAAATAAAATAATAATTGAAACACAATAACACATTGGTCTAATGACCCTCCTTAACCTTGTATGCTCCCACACCTAACTTCTCCACAAACTCACTGAAATTCTTATCCGACGATCCCCCGGGAGCCACCGCCGCTTCCGCCTCCGCCTTCCATTTCAAAGCATTCTTCCTTAACTCCTCCGCCTTCTCCCCCACCGTCGCTTCCAAAAGCTTCTCCGCCACTTCTTCCCTCGGCACAACCCTCTCATCCGTAGCTCCACGGCCAAGCCTCACTCCTGTCTTAAAAACATCAACTAGATAAACCGCGTCGGTCACTTGATCTCCCCATTGAGGAAAACAAACCACGGGAACTCCCAAAGACAAAGCCTCCATCGTCGAGTTCCATCCACAGTGAGTGACGAAACACGCCACGGAAGGATGAGCCAGCACTTGCTCTTGCGGACACCAGTCCACAATCTTCCCGTTACCTTTCCCACTCTCTTCTTTTAGTTCTTGCGGCAAGACATGAGTCTCTAACTTCATATCATGCGGCGGAGGTCTAAACACCCATAAGAACGATAAACCCGTTTTCAAGACTCCGTGAGCGATCTCCTCGATCTGTTCTTGCTTCAGATAAGCAACCGTCCCGAACGAGATGTATACAACCGACGACCGGGGCCTCGAGTCTAGCCACTCGAGGCACCGATCTGCCGGTTTGCAGATGTCTCCGCTCACCTCAGAGGTCAACGTCTTAGCCACTTTGAAAAGCGGTCCAACGGTTTTGATCGGGCAGAGGTTCGACATGTAGTCGACCACTTCTTGCTCCAAGGCGTCGAAGGAGTCGACGAGGACGCAGAAGGGCTTGCTCAGATTCTCGAACTGTCCGAGAATCGCTTGTCGGAATCCCGCGAACCGCGAAGAAGGATGGAGGAAGCTAGGGATCTCGTCGTGCTTCAAGAGTGGGACGCAAGGAAGCTTCACGTCGAGCTCGGGCTCTGTTTCCGTCGGGAACGAAACGGAGCCGTTTTGGTAATGGTAATAAGCGGAGAAACAAGCGCACGACTGGACCCACAGCACTGCACAAGGAATGCTGAACTCTTCCGCCACGTGGCAGACCCATGGGATAAACGGGTTGTTGATCAGACACGAGACGGGCTCGTTCGCTTCCTCGTACCTCCTCACGAGTTTCGACACTTGTCGTTTCCCGACTTGCTCGAGGTGCGAGATGTAACAAATGAAATCACCTCTGCGGTCGTCGTCGTCAGCCCACTCTTCGTCGAAGAACTCAAACCGTATCGAACCGGAACCGACCGGTTTAAGCTCGCCGTCGACGATCTTGTTGGCTTGTTTCATTTTCTTGCCCCAAAGCTCGGTGGTGACGAAGGTAACGAGTGCTCCCTTTGAAGCAATCAGCTTGCCGAGACGAAGGAGAGGGTTGACGTGGCCTTGTCCTTGAAACGACACGAGCATTACATGAACTGGTGTTGGAGATGGCAAAGATTCGAACTCCATTCGCAAAATAGATCCCATTAATTGGTGAATAAATAAAATCAGGTTCGATTCGAATGATGTTGTTTATATGATAATAGATACTCGCATAGAAAGAGGTTATTACTTATTTATAGAAAACCTTGAACGCGTTTATTAAAAGCCTCAACACACATTGTATACAAACCTACTCACTTATTCTCGACCACATATCTTAACTAACCACCCTTGGCTCGCATTTCGCATTTATGTGTGATTTTTTTCTTTTTTTTGCCAAGTGACGTGTTATTATCTTGCCCATAGCTCCCATCATATAATATCAGTAAACGATTTTATAGTTGTGTGTATTTTTCAGTGTCATAGAATCCATTAGATGCTAAGGTCGTACGGTCGGTGAAGACCTAACCGGTAATAACTTTTTTTTTCTGTCACTGACCATAATAACTTAACTGGAAACTAATCGGGTTTAATTAGAATTTTGTTTCACATATTTATGTTTTATATATTCAATATATACTTAAAATATATTGGTTTTAATTTGTGACGACATTTAAAAAAAATGATTATGATGATTAACTCCTTCCTCTTTTGTTGTACCAATTAAACTGTAATTTTTGTTAAATCATTGACATTTTTTTTCTCGTGTATGTAAAGTTTTTTCTTTAATTTTTAACTTTTTAAAAAATTTGATGAGGACAAAATGACTAAAAACATATTTTATTTAATAAACTTTGGTGTTCATTTTTTCTTTAATGCAATGGGACCACTCAATACTAATGTCAAAGTATTTCTAAGATAATTTTCGAAAAATAATTATTGACACCTAATAACAACATCAGACTAGTGTATCTGCTATTCAGCTTATGAGAAAAATAATGTTTCTATGTTTTTACAAAAAAAAAAAGAAGATATTTTGTTTTTGTGCACGTTTTTTTATCATCCTTACACGAGGTTAACAATAAGCCTAGACATAGATTGAATATTAGCATATTTTTAGTATTTATCATTTATTTTGTATTTCACGAATATCTTATTTTTTATTTGATTTGCTTCACATACATACAGATATGCGGTTTTCTGGATATCAAAATTTTTATTTGATATTTACGAATATTCACAGATATTTACGGATACTTCACCATTTTGTTCAATACAAGTAAATTTAGAAAAAAATATCAATTAAATATCTTTTACATAATAAAAATATAAAATAAAAATTAATGGAACTATATGTTTTATAAAAATTTAAAATTAATATTTTTTCTTATAATTTTTTTTTAAGAAAAATTGTAGTTTTGTATAAAGATTTATATTCTTTTAATTTAATATTTTTATAAGTACCTTTTTAAAAAAACTTAATAAATTATATGTTAAATAATAATCATATAATATTTTACATTTAAAACTATATATTTAATCGTAGATATACATTTGTTTGTACAAAATTCGGAGCAGATCAGTTATCTGTTTCTAAATTTTTTTAGTATTTGTGATTTTTTAGTAATATATTTTTACAGTAAACTTTGATAATTTATAAAAAATATAAATATATATTATGTTAATTCATAAAAATTAATTATTTTATATAACATCATATATTTTGTATATTTTATTTTGAAATATTCTATAGCATATCGATTACAACTATAATAATTTTAACTACAAAAAATATTCTATAGCATATTTAAGTACAAAAAAAATCTCTGCAAAAAAAATTTCATAGTAACAACATTACACTTACAACTAACTTACCAACAATTAAACTTTTAAAGATAAACTTTTACTGTTATAATTGAACCAATATCACCATAATGTATCCAAACGAAGTTTTGATATATGGAAAATGTACAAATTCCAATATTTTTAAACCCGACCCATCTACGATCGAACCAATAACCTTGGTAATCTGATATATAATCCGGTTTGGATTTTTTCTAAATCCATTATTTAAAAATTCAATCACAAAAACCTAATAAAAAGACTCGACTACTGGCTGAACCAAAGGAAGAGTTTTATTTATTCTGTTCAAATATTAATTCTTACATAACGCAACACTATCCTAAAAAGTCATACATATCATGCTCGTGAACTTTCGAGGGTATCAAGCTTTTGGGTCTCCGCATCAATAACGTTGAAGGGGCACAAGTTGAAGAGGTACCTTTTTGACAATAGTGATATTACCAGTTTCTTCCATGTCAATGTCTCCAAAGTTCATTCCATCGGGCAATTCCCAATCGAAAAAGTAAAGCAAATTCATCAATCCTAGCTCCACAGTAGCAAGCGCCATTTGCATCGCAGGACACATCCTCCGACCAGAACCAAACGGTAACAACTCAAAATGTTGTCCTCTGAAGTCTACAGAACTATCAGAAAACCGTTCAGGGATGAAATTTTCAGGGTCGGTCCAACGTTCGGGGTCACGTCCGATTGTCCATACATTAATTTGAATTTGCGTTTTCGGGGGAATATCGTAGCCTTGGATCTTGACGTGAGACATTGTTTCTCTTGGGAGTATGAGTGGAAATGGTGGATGTAGTCTGAATGTTTCCTTGATTACGAGTGTCAAGTAATCAACTTTGCCTAGATCATCTTCAGTGATTATTTCCCTGTTGTCCCCAAGGGTGGTTCTAATCTTTTCCTGAGCTTTCTTCATTGCTCTAGGGTTTCTAACGAGTTCTGACATGGCCCAAATAATGGTTATAGCGCTTGTATCTATCCCCGCCAGAAATACATTCTGAAAATCATATAACAACACACATAATATCTTTAGTTTAATTAAATATCACTTGTTAAGCTAACCAAGATTTTGAGGGTTTTACCATGAGGATAGCCTTGACATTATCAATATTGAGTTTGAAAGAATCATCATTTCCTTGTCTATCCATCATATCCAACGTCAAAGAAACGATATCCGGCTCTTTCCTTCCTTCTGGCTTCAAGTGATCATCAATCACATACTGATAAAAAGCATCAAGCTCTTCACAGACTTTGTTGATCTTCTTGCGACGCTGAAACAACCAATCTAGGAATCTTCCAAGTGCACCAGGGAAAAAGTCAGAGAAAGTGAAAGTCCCTCCAGCTACAGTTGCTTCGGTAACAAGTTCTTCGATACTTTCTTGATCGATAACAGAGGCATACTCGATGAAGTTCTTCCCTAACGCTACTCTACAAATGATGCTTGCGGTCAGTGAGAAAATGGTTTTGCTTAAATCTACAGGAGATTTTCTCAAAGCAGATTCAGAAAGTTTCTTCACCACAAGTCCGACCTCTTCCTCTCTGATATACCTAAACGATTGAACCCTCCTAAGGCTAAAAAGCTCGATCACCGCGAGTTTCCGCACTTCCCGCCAGTACGCCCCGTATTGCGAAAAAGCGATGTCTTTGAAACCGTAAGTGATTTTTGCGCTCGCTGACGTCTTTGGTCTGCTGCAACATTCCAGGTCATGAGTTTTGAGAACTACTTCAGCTGCTTCACTCGATGAGATAACAACCACTGGAACCGACGCGAGACGGAGAAGCATCACTGGTCCGTGTTTCATGGATAGGTTATGAAAACATTTGTGTGGCAATCCCGCAAGATGGTGTAAGTTTCCGATGATTGGAAGACTTGAAGGGCTTGGAGGAAGATTATACTTTGAGTTTGTAATCTTTTTCAGAAAGATTAATGATACAAGAGTAAGAAGCAAAACCAAGAAGAAACAGAGCAAGATCGCCATTTTTTTCAACTTTGTTTTTGGTCGAGTATTCCGAAGAGCTTGTATATAATAAAGGACTCGATAGATGCCTATCATATTACGTGTACAAAATATAAAAAAGTATAGCGTGTTTGGTGTACACACTTTTAATATTATACTTAATAGACTTACTAGATAATTAACCAAATTTATATAAAAATTAATACTATACTTTACACACTTTTGACTTACTTGATTGAAGTGTTATATATAACTAACCAACATTTATATAAATATAACTTCTAAGAATAAGATATGAGTCTGTTTTCTACCTGTCTACAAAAAAAAAGTTTTAAAAGTTATAATATAAATCAACTATCAATCCATCTCACATTTGATAAATATTTACATACCTATGAAAATATTCGGGAAAAAACTGTAATCATAAAACATAACCGATAGTTTGATGTATCATATTCAAATATATTAAATAATATTAATATCAACTGACTTTTAGTTTGTTCTGTTTACAATTGATGTATTTGTATCATCTGAAACTATAAGTTATATATCATCTGAACAATATGAATATCAAATGAATTTAGTATTTTCTTTTTTTATCAATTTCAAATATATTAAATTATATATTATAATTTAATTATGAATAATAAATATAAAATTATTTTATTTAAAATATATTACTATAATATTTATTTTAATAAGTTTAAGTATATTGTAAAACATCTAAATATATGTTATTGAATATGTAAATAATATGTAACTATTTAATTTTATAATTTATAAAATAGTTAATAAATTGATTAAATTATTTTATACTTATTAATTGGTGTAGTAATTTAATAATGAATATGATTTATGTGTATATAGATATTAAAGAAGTGTTATTTCTTGTTCTTTAAATAAAAATAAATTAATATTCATTTATACTATTATTTAAAATTAATTACGATTTTTAGTTTTTAAAAGTAAAGATTCAAAATAATATATATTTATATTAATTAAAAAGATATCTACAGATATTATTAAAATACAATCCTAGAAAAGATACCTAAGTATATCTTTTAAAATGTCTTATTTTGAAAATATTTAGACAAAGTGTTAAATCAGAGTATATATTTAATAACTAAGGTTGTTGTATGCAAAATAATAAGAAGTTAAATAATAATACTATCAACTGTTAACCAGTCGATCAAGCTTTAAACCGATCTTATTATTTCATCATCAATTAATTAGTCAACAACTGATCAAGAAATTCTTCACTCACTGATTGCCATAAACCCGGTTAAACCAAATTGATTAATTCCGGTTATCAATCAAGGTTCTTCAATTTGGTTTTTAAGGCTAACCCTCACTGGGGAGGGAGAAGAAGAAGAGGAAGGATGGTGGGGTTTGAGAGCTACGTGGTTGTTCACAACATAGCAAAGCGGTGTGACGGAGGTGATCCTCGTCGGCCGCCGTGACTTCAACGCCTTCGGCAGCCATGGCTCCGCTTCTCACGTCCGTTTCCGCCACTTCCACTCCCTCATAGAAGCTCGCGACTATCTCAAGGTCTGATTTCAACACTTACTTACCCCTCTAATAAAAAAAGGAAGAGAAAGATTGTGATATATGTGGAGTTGAGATTGCAGATGGAGCTTCTGCGATCAACGAACATCCTTTTAAAAAAAACACTGCGTTTCTTCTTGGTAATGAGGTAATCTATGATCACTACATCACTTTTGATCATCAAGAGGACATGTAACATTAGTGGTTTGAAAAGATATGAGAGGTGATAATATTAGGGATTCTTCAGTGTGATGGGTTGTTTTGGTTCTTCATCTTTCTTTCATCTATGAACGTTGAAGGAACTAGTGGATCAATAGGAACACCAAACTTTGGTGTGACGATGACATTATGTGAGACTTGGTGAATCTATCATTACTAAATGTGATTTTTTTTTTTTGTTGTAGGGATCAGGTTTATCTGCCAAAGAGTATGAGATATGTGACTTCTTTGTATACATTCCTCAGTATGGCTGTGGCACTGCCTCCTTGAATGTCACTGTTGCAGCTTCTATTGTCTTGCATCATTTTGGAGGTACTTTTTCTCTGTTTTTTTTTTTTTTGTTTTTTTGCTAATTCTGATTTAAGATTGTAAGAAACTTTGTTAGAAAGCAGCAAACTTATGGAGAGTAGTAACTCTGTAAGATCATGAGATGTGTGACTATTCTAGTCGTTTCTTGCTTTTAAAATGCGATGTTTTTGTTACAGTTTGGGCTGGATTTTCTGAACGTGTCAGAGATGGAAGCAAGTTTATAGTCGCGGATAAACCCTTAAGGCAAGGGAAACGGAATATCTGTGCTGGTACACAAGAATCCATCGTCGAAGAGCGCAAGTTGAGGAAAGAAAGTGCAGAAAATGGCTTCTTTGATGAAGTTGGAAACGGGAATTCATCATCATCATCATCTGATCTTTTAAACGGTTTGTTCCTAAACGAATAGTTAAGTGTCTTTGAAAATAAGAACAATGTCTTGATTTTGGGTTCATAAAAGACAAAAGCTCCTCACACTTGTTGGTTCCTTAGTAGGTAACAAAGCCTCTATGATATTTGGTTTGCAAGAAGTTATAGTTACTTGAACCTATTTGTATGAGTATGAACATCTTTGAAGATGGTTTCAGGTGAAAGATTATTAATCTTCTTCTTAACAATTCCACTAGATTATGTGATCAATTTATTTTCATTTGTTATTTGATGCAAGTATAAAGCGTATGGACATGTTAAAATATCCCAACAGTATTCTTTCTTTTATTAACACTTCGGTTAATCCATGAAATTATTTTTTAGACAAAAAGTTAAAAAAAGCAATTTCTTTGATTTTCTTCCAAAAAT
This sequence comes from Raphanus raphanistrum subsp. raphanistrum, assembly GCA_019706035.1. NCBI lineage: Eukaryota > Viridiplantae > Streptophyta > Magnoliopsida > Brassicales > Brassicaceae > Raphanus > Raphanus raphanistrum. Next base: position 18,154,953 of record CM033983.1, on the reverse strand, counting down.
CTAGTTTTCATTTTTTATTCACAGAATAATGCCATCAAGATGTCATCATGCAACAACTTGAGCGGCTGCTAGCCTTGCAATAGGAACCCTGCAACCAAATACAAAAACAAAAATCCCCAAATTTACATCACATCAGATTTTTATTTAATGATACAATAATGATTTTGATATGAGCAGTAACTAAATAATATACCTGAAAGGAGAACAAGAGACATAGTCAAGTCCTACTTCAGCAAAGAATGCAACCGATGATGGCTCTCCTCCATGTTCTCCACACACTCCAACCTGTTTTATTAATTAACTCAGAATTCAGTCTGAAACTCTATAATGTGATTCAAATTCAATTCACAAACAAAACTTACCTTGAGGTTAGGCCTAGCCGCTCTTCCTTTTTCTGTGGCCATCTTGACAAGTTGCCCTACACCTCTTTGATCAAGAACCTGGTACAAAGCATATAAACAATACCTATCAAGATTTTACATTTTTGGAGAGAGAGAGAGAGAGACAGCAAATGAACTTCTCTACATTACCTCAAAAGGGTCGTTTTGTAAAATTCCTTTGGCGAGGTAAATCGGTAAAAACTTTGCAACATCGTCTCTACTGTACCCAAATGTCATCTGTGTCAAGTCATTTGTCCCAAACGAGAAAAACTCTGCCTCTTCCGCAATCTGTTAAAAAAAGAGAGAGTTTCTTCTACTTTAGCAATGTTGTTGTAATGCTTACACAATATATATAGTGTATAGACATTACTACATTTACCTCATCTGCAATGAGCGCGGCTCTTGGGATCTCAATCATTGTCCCAACCTTGTAGCTCACGGTATGACCCGTCTCAGCAAATACTTTCTTTGCAACGTTCCTGATTACATTAACTTGGTGTCCCAATTCCTGTCATTTTTTTCATCATTTCTTTTAAATGTTTCTTTGCACAAATAGTCTATATATGCTTGTTTTACGTACCTGAGGAGTTCCTACAAGTGGAACCATAAGCTCAGGAAGAACAGTAACCCCTTGTTTCTGCATCGACGCTGCTGCTTCGAAAATCGCACGTGCTTGCATTTCTGTTAACTCTGGATATGATATTCCAAGCCTGTAATATACAAAAACAATTAACCGGACTGTTGTTTTGTAATGAAGCCAATACAATAACCAAGGTGCAAAGAGAGAGAGAGAGAGAACCTGCAACCACGGAAACCAAGCATTGGGTTGACTTCAGAGAGTTTCTCAATCTGTGACAAGATGACATCTTCTTTCATGCCTGTTTCTTCAGCTACCTCGTGTACTATAGCATCCAAATCACCTTCAGGGAGAAACTCGTGAAGCGGAGGGTCTAACAAACGGATTGTTACTGGTAAACCTATAGGTTACAAGAACATCAAAGATTAATGCCTTGTTTCAAAAGTTCTACATTTTGAAAGAGAGACTCAAAAAATATGTTTACCGTCCATCGCAAGGAAGATCCCTTCGAAATCAGAACGTTGGTAAGGAAGCAAGACGTCTAGAGAAGCTTTCCTTTGCTCTGTTGTCACTGCCATTATCATCTTCCTCACTGCTTTGATCCTATCTGCGCCAAAGAACTTAACAACCAAAGCCAAACACAACATGAAGAACAACATGGACACATGGGATCAAGAACAGAGGAGTGTTAAGTTACCATATGCTCTGTTCTGCAAAGACCGATCCCTTCAGCGCCGTTCTTCCTAGCTGCAATGGCATCTTCAGGTGTATCCGCATTCGCCATAACCTTATTTGATCATCAAGACGTTAATATTACAAAAAGATTTAAAAATGTGAAAAAACATGTTAAATAAGAAACTCATACACACCTTGAGACGTCTGACAGAATCAGCCCAAGACATGAAAGTCTCAAGATCTGCACTTAAAGCCGGAGGAGCCAATGCTTGTTTCCCTAATATAACTTCGCCTGTTGTTCCGTTCATCGAGATCCATTCACCTTCATTTATCGTCAAATCTCCAATCAAAAGAACCTGCAAGTTTTTTCAAAAATATTTAAAAAAAAAATCTTAACTTGAGAAACAAGCTTCCCCAATTTTTTTTTGAAAAAACCCTAACTTGACAAACAATCAAAATAAAGAAAACCTTATGGTTCTCGTCGACGCGAATCTCTGAGCACCCAGCGATGCAACATTTCCCCCAACCACGAGCAACAACTGCCGCGTGTGACGTCATTCCTCCTCTCGCCGTTAGTATTCCTTCAGCCGCGTGCATGCCTCCAACATCTTCAGGGCTTGTCTCCGTTCGAACCTTTAAATCTCATGTCAAAGACTCATTCAGACATCGCAGTGTTGTTCCGGTTTATATTATTCAGACATTTTTATGAGTATTTATTTTATTTTACCAGAATCACGTTCTTGCCCTGAGAATGCCAAGCTTCGGCTTCCTCCGCCGTGAACACAACTTGTCCAACCGCCGCTCCTGGAGACGCTGGTAACCCCTTGGCCACCACTTTTTCACGGTACCCCGACACATCATGAAACTAACCCATCAAGAAAACAAAAACTTTGATTAGACTTGCCAAACCCTAATAACCTCTGTTTTGATCTCTAAACCCAAAAGAGCTAAAAAGAATTAAATCTTTTTGAGTCCTATATATATTATACGTTACCTGTGGGTGAAGAAGCTGATCAAGATGTTGAGGCTCCACCATTTTTATTGCAGTAGATTTATCTACAAGACCTTCACCTACCATATCAACTGCTATCTTCACCGCACCTTTACCCGTTCTCTTACCCGCTCTACACTGCAGCATCCACAATCTCTCCTCTTGTACCGTGAATTCGATATCCTGCAACACACATTTTGAGACCATTAATGTTCAGACTAAATAATTTGTCCTGTTTGCTTCATTAGTAACAAATAGAATTGTGTGTTGTATTTAACCATCATGTCTTTGTAATGCCCCTCTAAGATGTCGCAGTTCTCTACAAGTTCCGCGTAAGCCTGAGGCATTACTCTCTTCATTGTGTCCAAATCTTCTGGAGTTCTTATCCCAGCAACCACATCCTCTCCCTGTCCATAACATTTTGGGAGTTCATGAGTTTCCAATTTTAGAAACAACTGATCAATTGCGGTAGTTAGGTAGACAGACCTGAGCGTTGACGAGAAACTCGCCATAGAGCTTCTTCTCTCCGGTACTAGGGTTCCTGGTGAAGAGAACACCAGTTCCTGAAGTGTCTCCCATGTTTCCAAACACCATACACTGAATGTTCACCGCGGTTCCTTTCAGTCCACTTATCTGGTTAATGCTTCTGTACTTGATGGCTCTAGGGCTATCCCAAGAGTCGAATACCGCTTCAATGGCTAGCTCCAGTTGCTTCTTCGGTTCTGAAATTAACCCATCAAAAATGTTCAGTTAACTAATAACTGAATGTCATTATTTAAATCTCATGTCAATAAACATGAATCATATCTAACCTGAAGGAAACTCTTGACCCTTGACCTCCAAGTAAACGCTCTTGTACTGCTCAACCAATTCTTTGAGATCAGTGGCGCTTAACTCGGTGTCGTTTTTGACTCCTTTGCTCTCCTTCATGCTCTCCAGCTTCTCTTCAAACTTGGCGTGTGGAATCCCTAAGACCTTTATCGATCAAGAAAGCAAAGAAAAGGATCAGAGAGTTTCGTTTTGTACAAGTTATCTGGAGCTGTATAAAAACAGAGGACTTACAACATCACCGAACATATCAAGAAACCGCCGGAAAGAATCATAAGCGAAACGCTCTCCACTTTTGGCGGCTAGACCGACCACAACTTGGTCGTTTAAACCAAGGTTGAGTACGGTATCCATCATACCGGGCATAGAGATCTATAACACAAAGATAAATGGAAGACAAGCCAATGTTTTGTCTTTTTTTTTTTTTAAATACATATAAATTATGCTGACAACATAAAAAATAAAGATATTTTTACTTACGGCGGCGCCGGAGCGGACGGAGAGGAGGAGTGGCTTGGAGGGATCGGCGAGGGAAGCTCCAATGTCACGTTCAATGAAGCTAAGACCTTCTAGAATCTCTTCCCATAAACCTTCTGGAAGTTTCTTGCCAGCGACCTGATATTGCTGACAAGCCTCCGTTGATATGGTTAGTCCCGGCGGCACCGACAAGCCTATGCTTGCCATCTCCGCCAGGTTCGCTCCTTTACCTCCCAACTATTACATCAACATTTTTTATTAAAGAGATTGATGTATATAATACAGTTTGGTATAATGATACTGATTACATACCAAGGACTTCATGCCCTTGTTTCCTTCGCTTCTACCTTTTCCGAAGGTGAACACTCGCTGCATCATGTTGTTAATTTTTTTTTAGTTTTTAGTTTTTTTTTTTTTAATTGAATTTAGAATGCAGAAATGTTGAAAGTCAGGGAAGGGCATGTACGTGTATATATACTCAAAAGGTTGGATGAAGCAGATAAAACTAATGAATTCTATCCCACTTAAATTGGACATGACTAATTATCTATCAGCTAAATATAATGTTTGTAATTTAAACAAATAAAAATAGAAAATATTCAGACCAAACTGACAAGAAAATAAATGTTACAATTTTTCAAAAGAAATAATCATATACATTATATTTCTCTTATTAAGAAAATCATTTCTAAAGTATCAATTATTTTCTCATAATATAAAGTATTAAGTCGAAAGTTCATTCAGGATAGTTCATTATATATATATATATATATATATATATATATATATATATATATATATATATATATATATATATTTTTTTTTTTATGGAAACTATAAGGAAATTTGTTTTTGCATGGTACGTCAGCAAACAACATTTTATCTTCTCAAGAGATCATTCCAAAACTCCGACATTGAAATGCTAAAACTTATAGACGCTTCCGTTCGGTGACTCGTCATAGATGTGTCGTCAAACCAAACTATATCTCATATCTAATCACGCAAACAATTAACTATCTACCACCACTTTTCTTCGAAGATTCTTGTGTTACAATTTACGGAACGTGGCGTTGGAGGATCTACCAAGTGGCACAAGAATCTGATCAAAAGCACAAGCCCTTATGTTATCTATATGCATAGTCCACTCAAACAATTATTTAGCCATCAATTTGGACCAGGGATTCGTTAAAACCTAACTAGTTTACTAAGCCTGAGTTAGATGATCATCTTTACGGTTAACGTCTCTTTCAATTTATAATGATTTCGTGTGCCATTTTAACTTTCGACCGTTCCGTGTTTAAAGTAGAGTTATGGAACCAATCAACATCATTGCATCAACAATCCTCATTTTCACAAGACAAAACCAATGTCACGATTGCGTAACCCGTTTTGTGTTCTAACAATGAGAATAAACCAAGCATCCATCTCCGGTTTTACTCACCCACTGAGTTTAAATAAAATAATAAAAATTGAGCTGCTATGGTTTCGATCCAATGGTCGGTCAGAATTTTATTACGAATCTCAAGTTGAAACATAATAAGCGTAAAAAAAAAAACCAAGGAAGCCTAAGAAAATCGGTCTACAATCACAAGACACATAAAAAAGATGGATCAAAATGGAAGACTTACCTTTTTGGTTTGGGTAGCGGCCGGCTCGGACACAGGGCTAAGGATGGCTCGTGCCTTTACCTCACGATTCAAACCGGTTTTTGCTATGCTAAACCGTTGGCAATGGATTGTGCCAATTTTAGCAAACCGGCTTGATCCATTACCTAGCCGGTATGATCGACTAACCAATCGGTTTTCGCCAAGATGATCCGTACGGTGCACTCCATATCCTTGGAAGAGTTCTGGTGTTGTCTTCAGGATCATACTTTTCATTTTCCTAAAATATAAATCACTAAAATAAATAAAAATATATCTTCTCGTGAAGAGTTTTATAAGATATATATCTTTTTGCTCACGTGAAATAGAAATTGGTGTTTGATGTCTTGATGGTGAGCTATTAGTGAGAGTAGAAATGGCTGACGTTTTATATAAAAGAAGGTTCTCTGAGCTTAATTTATTTTATTTTTGTTGGTTCTTAATTATTAGATATATAGATGCTTGTGCTCTTGACAAAAAAAAAGATGCTTGTGCTGTGACAGATGTGAGAAAAACATAGATGAATAAACAAGAAAAAAAAAGACACAGAAATTTAATGTGATTTATCAATTGGCTATTTTCATAGATGAAAAGAAAATTTTATAGATGGAGAAATTACTTTTATAGATGGAGAAATTATAGAGATCTGTCTACAAAAAAGACAGATATGATTTTTCTACAGCTGCTGACTAGGTTTAGAAGAGTCACAGACTCACAAGATATATATAGTTGTGTCCCAAAAAACCCTAACACTAATGGATCTCAAATATTAAGGCCCAACAGATTCAAGACATTATTCAACAAATTTTCATTTTGACTTAAATCCTCCACAATTAAATGTATCAGAATGCACTTTTTCGTACTCAAACTACAAATATACTAGATTCTCTCTTTGCTCAGATGTTACGTCGAACTCGGATGTCAGAAGTCCCATCGGACCAGATGCTCCTAAAATTCATATGCCATTACTTGGGCCAAATGTTTTCTTCGAGCCAGATTTCCTTTAGAGCTAGATGCCCTTTAGAGTCTGACGTCCATCAAGGCGAGATTAACAACTTGAGATGTTCAGCAAATCAAGATAATGCTTGAACTTGATGTGAGGAACCAGCTTAATGAATATATCCACATGATTATCAGTTATTCCTACCTTTATAAGTAGTTTTCACATCAAGTTGCTTCAACTCCAGAATTAGAAGTCTCGGGCTACTCATCAGACGTCGATCGCTTGATATTTTCTTGAGGATCGATAGATCATGTGTTAACGAACATCGATTGGTAGATCCGATCTCTGCGATCACTTGATCCTGTGACTGGCGTGGATCGATTGCTCCCTGGTACTAGATCAGTTGATCTAGGGTAGTCCGACTGCACTTTCTGCAGCTCCACATGTTTGTCAAAATCCTCCTGCTCTGCTTTTGAAATGGACTCAGCTGAAATTTTGAGTATAGAACTCTCATCAAACACAATGTTCCTTTTAATTACAAATCGTTTCTTAGATGGAGACTAGACTCTGTATCTGTTGACACCATCTCCATAAACTATAAACACTCCCTTCTTTTCTCTTGGTTCCAGTTTTCTTTCATCAACATGATAATAAGCCGTGCAATGCAATCAAAGACTCTCAAAATAGAGTAATCAGCAGATCTGCCTAACCACACCTCATTAAGTATTCGACACTCAATGCCTGAATATGGTCCCAAATTAATCAAATAACAAGCCGTAATAACTGCTTGAGGCCAAAACTTATTCTCTAAACCATCATTAGACAGTATGTACCTCGCTCTCTCTCTAGAAATGTCTGGTTTATTCTCTCTACTCACCATTTTTCTGTGGTGTATATCTGATTGTATGTTGACTAGCAATTCCTGCATTCCTACAGAACTGATCGAACTATGATGAACAGAATTCTGAACCATTATCAGTACGAAACCTCTTAATTTTCTTCTCAGTTTGATTCTCCACCACTATCTTCCACTCCTTAAAACTGTTGAAAATTTCATTTTTATGCTTCGTGAATGTTATCCAAGTCTTCCTCGAATAATCACCAATCATTGACACAAAATACTTGTGACCCATTAGCGACTCCACCTTGGTGGGACCCCAAAAATCTGAATAGATATAATCCAGTGTGCTTTTTCTCTTATGAACAACCTTAGGAAACTTTTTTTGATGTAGCTTCCCAAACACACAGTGCTTACAAAATTCAAGACTTTTGGTCTTATGGCAACAAAGAACATCCTTTCGACAGAATCTGCATCCCACGCTCACCCATATGTCCAAGCCGCATATGTCACATCTTGTCCATATCTTCCTTGTGAACCTCTGGAGGTGCAACATTTGCTGAACCTGAAACCGTAGATTCTTCCAGCAGATACAAGGTACCATGAATGAAACCTCTGAAAATCACATATGAACCTTGTAGACACTCAGAACTCCATCTCCACCTGAATACTCGAAACCTCCGCTATCCAAAAGACTAACTAAGATTAAGTTCTTGACATAGATGGAACATGGCTAACTCCATTCAACGTGCAGACTTTACCATCATGTGTCATGAGCTTAGTAGAACCAATTCCAGCAATATCATAAGCAAAGTCATTCGCCATCTTGATCTTGCCAACAGTCATTGCCTCATATTCTGAGAACCATTCTCTCTTTGGACACATATGATAAGATGTGTCTGTGTCCAGGACCCACACATCTTTATGATGTGTTTTTCCATGAGCAACCAGCGCAATATCGTTATCAGACTTAACTTCATTCTCGGCTACAGCAGCAAAACCAGCTTGCTTCTTTTTCTTAGGGCAATTTAATTTCCAATGCCCTAAACCTTTTAGAAAGGAATTTTTGTCTTTTGACCTTTTTCCTTTTTCAAAGTTCTTTCCACCACCTACAAACAATATAGAAGCTTGGTCGTTTCTAACAGAACATGATGCCTTGTGTCGCAATTTCCTGTTATGAAGTGTTGACCTGACTTCCTCCAAACTTACTGTATTCTTACTCCCTATAAATGACTGAACAAAGTTCTCATAGGAGTTAGGCAGTAATACCAACAAAATCAGTGCCCGCATCCTCATCTCATAGGAGTTAGTCAATATTCCTCATATCTAACATAATGAAATTTTGTCTATCAAGATGATCCTGAATTTGTGTACCTTCATGCATCTTCAGAGCGAATATATGTTGTTTCAGAAATAACTTCTTAGTCAAAGACTTCGTCATGTATAGACTCTCTAACTCCAACCACAAACCAACTGCAATATCAACACCCAAAACTTTGATGATGATCTTATCTGCTAGACTCAACAAAATCGTTGAATGCGCCTTCTCTTTAGTAACCTCCATATCAGCTGTAACATGTTCAACATTCTTCCCTGACAACGGTGTTTAAAGACCTTCTTGCTTCAGCAACGCCTTTATCTTGATTTGCCAGAGACTGAAACTGTTTTTTTCCAGTAAACTTAATTGTCGATCTTCATGTTCATTCGAGACATCTTCTCACCAGATTCAGTCCGAAGCTCTGATACCAATTTATTATGATGGATGTGACAAAAAAGAGATTAACAAGTGAATAAACAATAAGGAAAGATATATAAATTTAATGTGGTTTACCGATTGATTACCTCCACGAACAAAGAAAAACTTTTATTGATGGAGGAATTACACAGATCTGTCTATGGGTCCAACTGGTAATACCAACTGAGAAAAAAATTGTAGGGAATAGCATGTTCTTTCCGGTTCCTGTCTTTTTTCACCAGTTACATGGAATTATAGCACGTTCCTTTTATTATGAGGAATTATAGTATAAATATATTCCATGTCAAATTAGATAAGGAACAATTTTTTTTTAATTAATTCCATATCATTCCTTTGGATTACTTTCCCTTTGATTCCTTTCATTTTTAATGTGGTCACCGGTTGGATCCTATATATATAAAACAGATCTGATTTTTATGGCTGCTGATTAAGTTTAGAGGAGGCACAATATATATATACATCTGAAAATCTTAGTATTAATTAATGAACCTCAAATAATAAGGTCTAACAGATCTAAAGCATTATTCAGCAGTTTGGTTTGACGAGTGACGTGAGTGGATGCTATATAGATGTGGTTATGATGAGTCAATGTGTCGATTCCATAGTTGTTATTCCTCCTCTATCAATGACCAGGTCCATATACATAAGTGGCTACGATTCAAATTAATATCTTAAAATTATTTGGTTGTTAATAATAATCAGACTCGAGAAAGTTATGAAGTCATGTATAATTCGCTTTCTGTTAAAAGAAATTGAATTCAACTGTAACTTATTTCTACATTATCTTTTATTGGTTTACTTTACACACGTTAATAAAATAATTAGGATCGATGGAGTGTACATGTATGAACCTAAAAGTGTTTGTAGCGGTGCTCGGTTGAAGGCGACTTGCCAGGTTCCAGGAGAGCTATGTGGCCATGCAACTTACTATTGTTTCGAAAAAAAACTTCCTATTATTTTCCTCAGCAACAACTTAACCAACCATATTTACAGTTTTCATGTATATATAATCTATATCACCATTTTAACAAGTTATTAAAAGTTTACTAAATTGGAGCTTGATATCTTTAATCTTTATATTCAAGCATGAATGACACATAGCTTGAATGCATTTTCAAGCTCTACAAAGTTATAGAAGCGTATGGCCATTACCAGTAAAAGGTTATAAATTCTGAGCAACCTAGAAGTGTCTTACACATTCATGCTCGAGTTAACTAATTAAGGGACCCAAATGTTTTGACCGAAAAAAAAAGGGACCCAAATGTTATGGTAGTATATGCCATATCACTCTATGGAACTTTCTGGTGATTTGTAACTAAAAAAAAAACTCATTATAATAGTGACTGTCACAGGGAAGATATGAACGAACGCTTCAAATTAAAATTTGCTAAAATCAAAATGATCCTTTTCTGTGCTCCAAGTTAACTTGTAATAATTATTGTAAGTTGCATAATGCGTATAGTCTCTAGAATCATTGGAAGTCTGACAATTAAAGAGTCCATGATAGATGTGACCTAGTATCACAAGTCTATAAATTTGTTCTAAAGTTGTTCTGTAACATGTGGCGTATGAATTGTCACATACCGGTCTTGTGATTTATAGTAGGTTATTCACGCTAAGTCTTATATAACTCACCACCAAATATATATGAGTGAGTAATTAAGAAAATGGTGTATCAGATACTTTCTCTTCCGGAGATGTGATCATCTCGTCATTTCGCATTCATGTACAAAACAATTCAATTTGATAGGCTGATCAAGAAAATATAGGAGTTTTAAATTCTAATGATGATACTTTTCTTGTTCGAATTGCTAATTGTAAGAAAATGATATTTAACTTCTTTGTCGATGCTTTTTAATTGTCTCTTTTCAGAAGGTCTTTATGAGCTAAAAGTCTGACCAATCACAGATCACAAATCTGGCTTACCCATTTCAACACCACACATTATGTCATATCACAAGTCACAACACACACAAAAGACAAAGCATACATGACCACATTCTCCCCCCACATCTATCAATTCACATGTTGAACCGGAATCTATCCAAACCGCGATTGTATTTTTAATTTGATTAAACCGGGTTTCTATTTTCTTAAACCGGGTCAGTGACATTCCTTAATTTTTGCGTGCATACATCATCTCAATCAATAAACACAGCAAGCCAAGAAATCAAGATTCGTTTTGATTTTGAACCTTCCATGCATGGAAACATGTTACATAGGATTCATGATAATCAATGTGTTTTTCACATTTCCACTGTAATCTTGCTCTTCCTCCACGCCCAATAGTTACCTCTTATAGGATCTAGACGACCAAGAATAGTACACACTACACACCAAAGCGGCCAAGCTGTAATCTGCTCCTTCATTTGCTAGAGCTTTCACCGAGTCTCTATGCTCGCTCCTTGGTCTCAATCCATCGCACAGAAGATCCAAAAGGGTGCTCAGAGCGTGTCCATGGAAGCAATCCGTGCGGGAAAGAACTCTCAAACAGACGGAAGAAACACCTGGATCACTAATCCAAGACTCTGTGCCCTCTCTGTAAAGAGCTTTCAGGTATCTCCACGAGCTATCGTTCCCAGGATTGCCTAAAATGGCCTTGGTTGTGTAGCTTACTTCAGGTTCTCTCATGCTTTTAGGCCACCCAACGAAGGAGATCTAGTAACAACGTAGTGCCTCTACCAGATTTAAAGGAAATTAAGTTATTCAAATAGGGTGAGAGAGAGTCTAGCATGTGTCATTCACAAATACCTGATTCCATGCAGAGTTGTTAAAGACGTCAGCTTCAAGGAGGTCGTGACAGTAGCCAAGCTCATTCTCCCATCCTCCTAATGCTTGTAGTGCCCACTACAGATTGGCGAGATGTGTCGGAGGAAATAGAGGATTTTAAGCCGCCGTCGTGGCCATCGGAGTAAGTGGCGAAGATTAGGGCTTCGGGGGCGTTTTCTTTGGAGAACATACTGCGGTTGTAGGCGGAGATGGGGGCGGCGAAGGTGACTCGAGCTCCGGTGATGGTCTCGGCGAGGCGTTTGGCGAGCTCGAGAGATGGGTTGATGTGGCCTTGTGCTCCAAATGTCACCAACAGAAAGTGTGGTCCGGTGATGAGTGACTTTGATGGATCATTATCGTTATTCATTTCTTTATTTTTTTGGTGTTTGTAGTTAATGAAAGACAATACACAAGTTTCGATTTATATAGAGACTATACTGACGAAGATCTAAGTGAATAGAGCTTATACTATTGAAAGGAAGAAGAAGAGTAGCAACCCGACTAAGTACATTGGACAACGCAATTTTGTGACGTTAGTGATGACGAAAATCTAAGAGAAAAAATGGTTTGGGCTCGTGGATACAAGTAGCAGTCGATGTGAGCTGTCGTAATAAATTATTGATATAAAACGAATGAGAATTTGACCCCAAAAAAAAAACGAATGAGAATATTCTAAACTTACGTGATATATATGAATTCTTTGACAATAATTTCCAAATCCTCAGTAGAGCTGACCGAAGACGGTGTTGAAGTGGCTTTCATCATTGACTCATCAAGTCTTGTATTTCCTGTCAAATTACAAGTAGGAAAGAGTCAAAGAAATATATGTTAAATTGTCAGGGGGATGTAAAAGTGAGTAGTTTTAATTCTTTAAAACAGAAGCAGAAGCAACTATGCTGTAACAAAGTTTTTTTTTTCTGAGAAAAAAATTGTTTGAATTTGGTAGTATCAAATACATAGAATAGATTTTATTTTCAAAAAACTGTGGTATATGGATTTGATTTAGTATATAAACTTGCTGTAACAAAGTTTATGTGCAATTGATCAACTTCCTAGGCCGGTTTCAAGTTTTAGGCATTCAAAGTGGTACAAGAGCCTAGAATGGATGGCGAATAGCCAAATTAAGGTTGAGCAATTTGAAAGACAAATTAAGAAAAAAGGTAGTGTGAATGTCTTGGTTCTAGAAAAAGGTACACGAAATCTTGTTGTTGAGATCTTTACCATCTCTGTATAACTACACTTTATCTCAGAGAATGTTACGAATGCATCAAAGTCTAAGTAAATAAATTAAAAGAGGTCAAGGAAACAAATGCTTGCCAGATTAGTGGTGCGGTTGTATCTTGTTCGTGTAGTACTAGAAAAGAAAGAGATATTCAACATAAATAATACAAACATATCAAGGTCCAAGTCCAACTCGAGAGTGGTTTGCTGATGATAGTGTAAGAAGGATGAACACATAGAGGACTGATAGAAATAATGGTGAAGAAGATGCGTTAGTTACTAAGTTTCAGGAAATAGATAATTTGTCTATATTTGATCAAATTATTAATTATTAATGGATTATAGACCCATGCTGCTCTTGGCACATGACTTTCTGAAGAGAGCGCTTGACAGCTTTTGTTTAAGTTTCATCAATTGTACCACTCAAAGTTTTTGTAGACGACGTATTCAAAGTTTTATATGAATGATAGACCAAATAATAACAATCTATAGGTGAAAGCCACAACTCACGCTGCATAGGAGATTAAAAGGTATAGGAAGACTGACAACCCTTTAGTGCCAATTCTGCTGAACTCAATATCGACCATGCAAATTTCTGAACCATAGGATGATAATATCATGCAACAGACAAGAAAAAAAGGTGAAACTCATTTGCCTGCATCATATTGAATCAAATGTTGTATGCCTATCTTGATCCTCACGATCAGTTGGATCACAATCTCTTTATGAAACTGATAAGTAAGGTGGTCGTCTTGCATAGCATAATGGCAAGAAGAACAATGTAGGCCAACTTTTCTAAGGAAAACATGTGCTCCTCAACAAGCAGCCATCACTATGTGTCTTGGAGACATTACTAATCCATCTTCACAAATCACAAGCACCGATCCTTGCACGGGCCATCCGATCGAGAGAGGTACCCGACTACTTAGAAGACAGGTTGGGTATGTTGAAGCCAATCTTAGTACGTTTCCGCTAACACGATGCACACTTCACATAAGCATAAGCAATTCTCCGAGAAAAATTCTTCCAAGTAGGAATATATAGTCGATAGAAAAATCTCTTTAGGAAAAATTATATCACGAGATTGTTTTTCTTTCAGGTTGGCCATGCAACATTTCGGGTCGTCGCACAGAGACAGAGATGCCATAAAGATGATAACAAATATTCTTCACAAGCACAAGCAGTGATCCAGTGAATGATATGTTGTCAACAGGGCCGGCACTGAATCAAGTTAAATGAAACATTTGTAACATACCTTCGAAATTTTTGAAAAAAAATTATATAAATTTTTTTTTATATAAACATTGCCACAAACCTCCAAAATTTCAGGGCGGGTCCTGGTTGTCAATGATCGACCAAGGTAAACTATTTTTCTGTTTTCTTTGTTTGTCGTTAAAAGACACGTTTAACTTAAATCATACTCCCTCCGTTTTCTTTTATATGACGTTTTAGAACATTTTTTTTTGTTTTGAAATACTTGACGTTTTGAAAAAGCCATGCAAAATCTAACGGTGAATGACTTTGTTTACCCTTACATTGTTATTATACATTTCGGTCAACAATCCAAATTCCAAGTAGAATAACACGTATTCTAAATGTTTTATGAGAGAAATAAATTTCCAACCAATTAAAAATTTAATAACTGAAGAAACAAATTAATAGTATTAGCACAATTGATTAAGAAATAGAAATTGGAATCAGTTACGTTTGACCAAATAGTAATGATAATGATGATCTACAATAAATTCTTAGCATTGAGAATATAAAGAAAAGGATAAAATTGGTATTGTATCAACAGCCTTAATCCAAGTGAAAGGTTCTAAAACGACATATATATCCGAACGGAGGGAGTATTTAGTTAAAAATTATGTGTTGTTCTAAGTAGAAATTGTGTTGTTATTGGTAACTACATGTCATTTACCCCTATTAATGCAACTCACCCTTCATTAACGTTTTATATCCATTTTAGATGATACCGTTAACAGAGGAGTTAATAAACTAAAGGAATCTTAGTTGAGATTTTCTCCGTCTAAAACTCAGTTAAATGGTTCTTTCCAATCTATTTTTAGTTGAAGAGTTTCATTGTTAAAATCCTTATTTTAATTATAAACGTGTTGTTTTTGAGTAACTATATATCGTTTTCTTTTTTTTAATAGAATTCAATATTTTTTTTTATGTCAAAAAACTATTATATTACTCAAATTTGAACTGGTCTGGATAACAAAATCGCAATAGAATTCAGTGTTCCAAATTAAAAATTTACAGCTATTTTATACAGTATTGTTAACGGAGGGTCAATACAGAATCTTAGTTGTGTTTTATGCCGAAAACAAAGTTAATTAATTTTTTCCGATCCAATTTTAATTTAAAGGATTTCCTGAAAATTTTCTACGTTTTACATCAGCATTAGTTTGATAAAAAGAAAAACAAAATTCAGAAATGGATTCCCACAGCTTTTATTTTTATGATTTATTTCTATTTATTTTTTATGTATTTATATAAAGTATGTTATATATTATATGGTAAAGCTGATGTTAGAAATTTGGTTGAGTTGAAACTATATAATGGTTACATTTTTATGGAATATTAGATTCTGTGTTAATTAATCAGAATAAATAATTAAAACAAAGATATTTGAAAGAGTATATTAAAAAACTATGCTCAAGTGACAGATTTTGGTGTATTACTCACTTAGATAGCTTAATGAAAAGATATTTTGTTTTAATGTATTAGTATACATATAATCTAAGCTAATAGTTTTTAAGAAATAATTTTTGTGTAATTACTTAAAACTTTAAATACGAAATTTAAAACTCATACATGTATATGAACCATAATTAATGTAGACAAATTTTTTTCAAGAGTATTAATTAGTTACGATTTTTTTCTTTATCAGCATATTTATTAAAAATATTCCTATTTTGTAAAAAAAAACTACATCTTTCTCACCTTTGGTACATTGGTTGTTGAAAACATTCGATGAATGAAAGCAACCATCATTTTATAGTTCTAAGAAATTATCATTTCACATTTCTATTTAAAAACCATATAATAAAAAAAGAAAACACAAAAGCAAAATAGGTAGCATATATCAATATCTATCCAAAACCTGGATTTTTTGGTTGACGTGGCCCAACCAAAATCTCAATTTCTCTGCGGATCACGCACCATCTCAGTATCTTCTGAACTTTTTCTCTCTGTTATTATATTCAAACACCGTTACATATCAACAAAGTCCATAATCTAAGAAATTGATCCTTTTGTCGTTTTATTTCATCACCCATTACAAAAAGTCTCCATCTTTTCTTCTTCAACCTTCCCACCACTGTCACCACCTTTCTTCTAAAGTATTGATTTTTCACTGTTCTTGATAACCTCTGTTTTTCTTTTCCTACTTAAATTCTCTTTGTTTCTGACAAATCTTTTGTCAAGTCCTCTTCTTTCCCCCCACTTTAATGGCTCTATCTGCATTTGCTTTTCCTTCTTACATAACAACCAAAGGAGGTTTAACAGATTCTTGTTGTAAATCAACTTCTCTGTCTTCCTCTCGATCTTTGTTTACAGATCTTCCATCGCCATGTCTGAGACCAAACAACTGTCATGTAAGATTCACTTCTCTGCTTGAATTAAATATGGTTTAGGAACCTTGTTGGAGTTCAGATCAACTGTTGATTTGTTGAGATTTGGTTAGTAACCCATTTTGTCAAAATCTAGAATTAAGTAATGGGTTGACAGAAGTCAAACAAATCAAGACCCTTTTTGTATGTTAGTTTATTGAAATTGGACCAATGATTATAAGTTGTGGAGAAAATGACAGCCTTTTTGTTCTTTATGTTGTGATGTGTGTTTTGTGTTAACAGTCAAACAGAAAGGCAAAAGTGAATGCTTCACTTGCAGAGAAGGGTGAATATTATTCAAACAGACCACCAACTCCATTACTTGACACAATCAATTACCCAATCCACATGAAAAATCTTTCCATCAAGGTAAAGAGAAACAAAAATGAATCACAGTCATCAAGCCCTTTGATCCATATCTTCTTTTTGATGCTATTTGGTTTATTATCTCATTGGCAGGAACTGAAACAACTTTCTGATGAGCTGAGATCAGATGTGATCTTCAACGTCTCCAAAACAGGTGGACATTTGGGGTCAAGCCTTGGTGTTGTGGAGCTCACTGTGGCTCTTCACTACATTTTCAACACTCCACAGGACAAGATTCTTTGGGACGTTGGTCATCAGTCTTACCCTCACAAGATTCTTACCGGGAGAAGAGGCAAGATGCCGACGATGAGGCAGACCAATGGTCTCTCCGGTTTCACTAAACGAGGGGAGAGCGAACACGATTGCTTTGGTACAGGACATAGCTCAACCACAATATCTGCTGGCTTAGGAATGGCGGTAGGAAGGGATTTGAAAGGGAAGAACAACAATGTGGTTGCTGTGATTGGTGATGGTGCTATGACGGCAGGGCAGGCTTACGAAGCAATGAACAACGCAGGGTATCTAGACTCTGATATGATCGTCATTCTTAACGACAACAAGCAAGTCTCGTTACCTACTGCCACTTTGGATGGACCGAGTCCACCTGTTGGAGCATTGAGCAGCGCTCTTAGTCGGTTGCAGTCAAATCCAGCTCTCAGAGAGTTGAGAGAAGTCGCAAAGGCAAGTATATACATAATTCCATTTCTTTATGAAGTGAATAAAGAATGTGTTGTTGTTGTGTTATAGGGTGTGACAAAGCAAATAGGTGGGCCAATGCATCAGTTGGCTGCTAAGGTAGATGAATACGCTAGAGGGATGATAAGCGGAACTGGATCAACACTGTTTGAAGAACTCGGTCTCTACTATATTGGACCAGTCGATGGACACAACATAGATGATTTGGTAGCCATTCTTAAAGAAGTTAAGAGTGCAAGAACCACAGGACCAGTGCTTATTCATGTCATAACTGAGAAAGGTCGTGGTTATCCTTACGCTGAGAGAGCTGATGACAAATACCATGGTAAAAATTGATTTATTTTTTTCGTTAATATCTCAAGGAGTGTGACACTTATATTGATTATTATTTATTTTTCTTTCAGGTGTTGTGAAGTTTGATCCAGCTACGGGTAAACAGTTCAAAACTACTAACAAGACTCAGTCTTACACAACGTACTTTGCGGAGGCGTTAGTGGCGGAAGCAGAGGTAGACAAAGACGTGGTTGCTATTCATGCAGCCATGGGAGGTGGGACAGGGTTGAATCTCTTCCAACGTCGCTTCCCAACTAGATGTTTCGATGTGGGAATAGCGGAACAGCACGCAGTTACTTTTGCTGCTGGTTTAGCATGTGAAGGCCTTAAGCCCTTCTGTGCAATCTATTCCTCTTTCATGCAGCGTGCTTATGACCAGGCAAGTTTCAACATTATTTAATCATTTTCATTTTCTAAAAAAACTAATAGAACATTTTTTTTTCTGTAGGTTGTACATGATGTTGATTTGCAGAAGTTACCGGTGAGATTTGCGATGGATAGAGCTGGACTAGTGGGAGCTGATGGTCCAACACACTGTGGAGCGTTTGATGTTACGTTTATGGCTTGTCTTCCTAACATGATAGTGATGGCTCCATCAGATGAAGCAGAGCTCTTCAACATTGTTGCAACCGCTGCTGCTATCGATGACCGTCCTTCTTGTTTCCGTTACCCTAGAGGTAACGGTATTGGCGTTGCGTTACCTCCAGGAAACAAAGGTGTTCCTATTGAGGTAATACAGCTTAAAACCTGGTCCTCACGTACCGCTCTCGCATCTCCTTTAATCATCTCTTTTTTTGAGTGTGTTTCAGGTTGGGAAAGGTAGGATCTTAAAAGAAGGAGAGAGGGTTGCTTTGCTGGGGTATGGCTCAGCGGTTCAGAGCTGTTTAGGAGCGGCTGTGATGCTCCAAGAACGTGGATTGAACGTAACCGTAGCAGATGCACGGTTCTGTAAGCCGTTGGACCGTGCTCTCATTCGCAGCTTAGCTAAGTCTCACGAGGTGCTGATCACGGTTGAAGAAGGTTCTATTGGAGGGTTTGGATCGCATGTGGTTCAGTTTCTTGCATTGGATGGTCTTCTCGATGGGAAGCTCAAGGTTACTTTACTTACAACTTTTACATAATATAGTTTGCTCTGTCTTTTTTTTCGAAATCTTTATGGTTTCTAATTTGCTGTTGTATTGTTTTTGTTACAGTGGAGACCAATGGTATTGCCTGATAGGTACATTGACCACGGTTCACCAGCTGATCAAATGGCTGAAGCTGGACTCATGCCGTCTCATATAGCAGCAACTGCGCTTAACTTAATCGGAGCACCAAGGGAAGCTCTGTATTGAGAGTATAAAACATATACAAGAAGCAAGTCATTTGGCTGAGATGGTAAAGACAATGTTTGCAAAGATTAGTTGTAATGTAACTTTGTTTAAGGAGTCTGATTTTGAGATCAAGCTGTACAACCATATCTAACATCTTTGTAAAAATCAAATATTCTCTCCCTTTTTTAATAGATGATGTTGCAGAATTCTTTTTTTTTTCAAATTATTTCGAGTTTTTAGTTTTCGATTTAAAGTTTATTAATTCTTATGTTATACTCCCTCCGTTTTATTTTACTTGTCGTTCTAGACTTCGACACACAGATTAATAAAATATTTAATTTTGTATATTTACTAGATAAAAACATCATTACCAATACATCTAACCAGATTTCAACTAATAGAAAAATAGATTAGATTAAAAAATCAATAAATTTTGTCTTGAAATCATAAAACGACATTTATTTTGAAACGAATTTTTTTCTCTAAAATGACATCTAATTTGAAACGGAGGGAGTAAGTTTTTTATATTTTGTAAATTATTTTTCTATTGGTTTAATTATGGTTGGTTAGGTAGTTATTGATGTTTTGTTTTAAAAATGTATAAATTGTTAATGTTTTATTAATTACTAGATTTTGACCCGCGCTTTTGAAGCGCGGGATATTTTACGATGAAAAATTTCACTAATAATTTAACAAATATTTTGGTTATTTTTAAAGAGTGTGTATTTAAAATATTTTTGCATTTAAATCAGTATTTTTAAATTCAATCCGATTGTGATTATACCGGTTAATCCGGAGATCTGACAATTCAATTTATGTTTTTAAAATATTCATATTAAAAAATCACTAAAACCCGAGACTAACCGATTGAACTGATGGATGACCGATATGTAATCTAATTAGATTTAAATTGTAATAGTTTCATAATTTGTAATCTTAAAATCGAAATTTTAAAGTTAACTATTTTGCAATTTATGAAATTATGACGTTTCTACAAAATTTTAAAAAGAAAATGATAGATATAAAATAACTAAGATTAATCTATCTTATTAAAACAGAAACATTTTGTTGGACCTAACATTTATTTTGTAAGTTTTTAAATTAAATACATCTTTATACTTTATAGTTAAACCTACATTAAATCACTAATGTTCATTTCTTTATACTACTATCCATGTTTTCAAACAATATACTTATTTCTTTATACTACTATCAATGTTTCCAAACAATATATTTTTATACTACTATCAATGTTTTCAAACAATACAATAATTAATCTTAGTTATTTTATATATATCATTTTCTCTTTAAAATTTTGTAGAAACGTTATAATTTCATAAATTGTAAAATAATAAACTTTAAAATTTGGATTATAAGATTACAAATTATGAAACTATTACAATTTAAATCCAATTAGATTACATATCGGTCATCCATCAGTTCAATCGGTTAGTCTCGGGTTTTAGTGATTTTTTTTAATATGTATATTTTAAAAACCTAAATTGAATTGTCAGATCTCCGGATTAACCGGTATAATCACAATCGGGTTGAATTTAAAAACACTGATTTAAATGCAAAAATATTTTAAATACACAGTCTTTAAAAATTACCAAAATATTTGTTAAATTATTAGTGAAATTTTTCATCGTAAAATATTCCGCGCTTCCAAAGCGCGGGTCAAAATCTAGTTATTGTATTATTTGGAAACATTGATAGTAGTATAAAAAATATATTGTTTGGAAACATTGATAGTAGTATAAAGAAATAAGTATATTGTTTGGAAACATGGATAGTAGTATAAAGAAAGGAACATTAGTGACTTAATGTATGTTTAACTATAAAGTATAAAGGTGTATTTAATTTAAAAACTTACAAAATAAATGTTAGGTCCAACAGAATGTTTCTGTTTTAATAAGATAGATGTACACACAATTTGAAAGCATCAGATAAAATAAAACGGAAGGGATACATTTGTCGTCTGTTTTTCATATAACCTTTGGTTTAGATGTCAGACAAGGAGTATTGGGAAACAATCCATAGACCACCGGCCGAGCCGGTAAACTGACTAATTCCTTACTCAACATTGAGCCAATCAGCCAAGGTTCGATCCAGACACATTAATGACATGTACCAAAACCTGTTTAGGTTCACTATGTATACATTTTTTAAATTACACTTACACACCTCCTTTCTTAAAAACCGGTTTAAAACAAACAATTTACAAAAAAAAAATCATAATTTTTTTATTTGAACAATAAGATGGGAAAAATAAGTGAATGAACAAGAGATGCAATACTTGCCATTCGGGATACTCTCGACTAGAAACTTTTTCTAATTGATTTAGATATTAAATGAAATGAAATGTAATGCCAAAAACCTTAGAAAAGTCTATTCTTTGACAAAAACTCTACGCTTACGATATAGTACACTTGGCGTTAGGGTTTTCGTCACTGAACATCATGTACTTCTCTAATTCCTTTTGCTCGTCACTGTTTGGTTCGAAAACCACTTCAGGTTGTGCATCATCCTCTTCTGTTTCAACTTTGAACCACTTCAGGTTGTGAATCCTCTTCGGTTTCTTCATCTTTCTCTTTAACAATCTCAGTTATTTCAGGTTCAGGATCTTTCTCTTCTTCCTTCACAATCTCCACATCTTTGCCTGTTACTTTTTTGAGTTTTTTTAACAACTTCTCCAGGTTAAAACTTGCAGAAACCGCAATCTTTTGATTCTCTGTATCCGTCGTACAAGATTCAACTCCTAATAATCATTTATATACACATCATGAAAACATAAATGTTACAACATACCATCATATTATCGTCAACTATATATATACATTTGAACTATGATAATGAAATATGTTGACAACAAAAACCAACAAATATAAATATGTTACTATCTACATATATAATTTAATGATATTAATGAAAATGAATATTTAAAATTACAAAAACTATTTCTTTTATATTATTTTTGAAAATTAATGACTAATGTATTTTTTAAAACATATTTTAAATTATTTAATTTATTTATATTTGTAGAACATAAATTTATATAGTGTGCACCATATCAAGTTATTTTTCGGATCTGCCCCTCATTCTACCTTTGAAGTTGGAAATAGCATCAATCATGTCTTTCTCGCATCTGTTACAATCTGGTATCCTCAATTCCACATCCAACTTACTAGAAAATATCGAAAAATAGTGAGTTGAAAACATGTTGCCCAAAAAGAAAAAGTGAGTTGAAAACATAATTTTCTTAAACATGTTACAAATATAAATTATGCTTACCTAGTAGTTCCTGAAAGCGAAAAGCAGCAATTCATCCTCTTATGTTTGAAATAGCCAGAGAGACCACATACGAAGTATATTCAGCATACAATATTTTCAAAAGCCTAAAACACTATATATATACATTTTAAGACATATTAAACAGAGATTAGAAAAACTATTATTTCAAACATATCACACATAAAGAATAACCAGAAAAGCAATTCATAGTATATTATTACCCAATCATTTATAAAGACCATATATGATTCATATATGTTTAATGTTTATATATTATTACAGGGAAGGTGGTCACAAAAATCTTCAACTTACAGATTTTATCCTTTTTTAACATAAACTTTGACTTAAACTACTTAAAACATTAAGGGGTGTGTATTGAATCTGAAATTTGAAGTGATTTGACTTTTAATGAGTTTTGAGATGATTGCAGGATAATTAGAGAATTTGGTGTGACTTTTGTTAAAACACTCTAAAATCTCATCTAAAACAGTGGGATTTAGATTTTTATTTTTATAACTAAGGAACTCTCCTCAGACACTCTAAAAACACTTAAAGTACTCTAAAATCTCCAACTTAAATTTTGTTCAATAACAGTAGATTTCAGAGTGTTTTATAAAATACCAAGTTCAATAACACTGGATTTTAAAATGTTTTTTAAAATTCACATTTGAATAACAGTAGATTTGTCATTTTAATACAAATCAATTAAAATTCAGAATTGAATACACCCCTTAAGTTCCTGTTGACTTCTATTTAAATTCTAAATTTTGTTTGACTGAGCCAAACCAGACACGTCTTTAAACTGTTAAACAGTCTTAGTTAACTTCTATCGAAGTCCAAACGATTTTGTGTGTCTTTCTCCTAAAAATCCTTAATACACAAACTGAGTTCAACTATCAACCCTAATTTTACAAAATCCCCAATTCTCTTTCAAGTTTTTCAAGTTCTTCTTCTTTCTCTGTCAGTTTCTCTATGGGTTTCTTTGTAGTCTAAAAAAACTCGCAAGATTACAACGTGTCGGAGTAAGCGTCAACAGAAACATGATGGTCAGGGGATTAAGAGGCACCGCTTGTTGGAGTCAATGGTAGGGTTGTAGTGACACCTAAAGTTGCAGATGTTGAAGCCGGAGATGGAGAAGTCATACATACTCCTCTGTCTCGAAGCCCAGTGATGAGAGGAGATAAATAGAAGGAGATGATGACCATGTATGTGAGGCAGACTTACAACTCCGCACAAGATTTTAAGCTTGCCATTTTAAAGTATTCTCTGAAGCTCGATACGAACACAACTCCAGTTTGTGTCATACCTTTTTTCTTTTCTTTTTTTAAAAAATTGGAAAGAAGATTCACAAGCACAAAAATCACAATCACAAAAAGGTTCACAAGGAGAAAGACAATCAAAATGTGAAGGATCACAAAGACAAGGTGTTTCACTACGATCATAGTTTGAACGCTTGTTCCCAAAAAAAAGTTTGAACGCTCAAATCAAAGACAGCTGCTTTCAGGGGCGGATGGAAGGCATAACGTACGGGGCACGTGCCCCCACTAACTTCTTAATTTTCTTCAAAAAATGCTGTAAAATGTTATAACGCCCTAATCCATATAAACATGTTGGTACTGTTGACCAAAAAAAACATGTTGGTTCTAAGTTTTGGATACGGCTCGGTATCGAGAAATTGTCGAAACTATCATATTTCTAGTACTACTTTCATGTTTACGTTAACAACATTTATCTTCACTTTTAAAAATATAAATAAACATTTATATATGATTAACTAATCTAAACTTAAGATTTAAAATTAAGAGATAAGATTTTGAAATATAAAGTTTAAGATTTTAATATATATTTTATTATACCTAATTAAAAATCAACTAATGTTATTGATAACAGATAAACAAGGGGAATTCGACCAAAAAAATCATGAACTTTGCACGAATTGCCATAATAAACACGAACATATTGGCTGGCCAAAAAAACACCGAACTATATTTAACTATAAACTTTCATCAGTAAATTATCGCTGACTCGCCAAATTAAACACACCGTTACAAAATGATTAAACGACGTTTGTAAAGATCGTTAAGTAAAACGACGTCGTTTTACCTACTTTTATCATCAAAAATATGTTGTTCGCGTGGATCGAACCCGAGAACTCATGGCCAAATGACGAGGTTTCTTGCCACTAGACTACTGTCACTTTTAAAAATATCCATAACATGTTTTCTTTTATTGAGTATCAAACAAATCTCAAAAATCTAAATTATTTTTTAAAAATTCCAAAAAATCTTAAAAATTCAAGAAAATTCTGAAAAGTAAAATTAAAATTGAAATTACAAATAACTTTTAAAAAAAAAATCAATACATTAAAAATTTCAAAAAATCTAAATTATTTTAAAAAATTTCCAAAAAATCTTAAAAATTCAAGAAAATTCTGAAAAGTAAAAATTAAATTGAAATTACAAATAAGTTTTTAAAAAAAAAAATCAATACATTAAAAATTTCAAAAAAATCTAAATTCTTTTTAAAAATTTCCAAAAAATCTGAAAAATTCAAGAAAATTCTGAAAAGTAAAATTAAAATTGAAATTACAAATAAGTTTTTTTAAAAAAAAATCAATACATTAATTTTTTTTAAAAAAATCTAAAATAATTAAAAAAATGCAACGAATTAAATTTAATGATTAAAAACTTGAAACATATTTTTAAATAAATTAACTTATGTAATATAAAATAAAAATGATATTTATCTCACTATAGATTTTAGTATGAATAATGTATTTAAGATAAAATAGACAAATGATAATTAAGATACAATAAACAAATGATATTATCACAAATGTTTTTTCTAAAATATGATAATAATTAAATGAAAACATATGTATTATTATATTTTATCACAAATATATTAATTTATAAAAAAAATTGTATGATTAATGTATTTAAGATAAAATGCTCAAATGATCTTAGATACATTAATTTTTATAAAAAAATTAATGTTTTGATTTTTTTTTAAATATTTATAATTTCAATTTTTATTTTACTTTTCAGAATTTTCTTGAATTTTTAAGATTTTTTGAAATTTTTTTAAAAAGAATTTAGATTTTTCTAGATTTGTTTGATACTCAATAAAACAAAACATGTTATGGATATTCTTAAAAGTGACAGTAGTCTAATGGCAAGAAGCTTTGTCATTTGGCCGTGAGTTCTCAGGTTCGACCCACACGAACAACATATTTTTGATAATAAAAGTAGGTAAAACGACGTCGTTTCATTCCATCTCAAAACGATGTCATTTTACTTAACGACTGATTAACCACCATTTTAACTGTTAGTTAACGGTATCTTAATCTGGTCGGTCAATGAAAGATTCTTAATAAACTGATAAAAGTCAACAAAATTTCAGACTTTTTTTTGTTAGTCTCGAGTCTATGTTTCTTTTGGTCATTCTCGCCATGTTCAGTGTTTTTTTGGCCGAATTCCCGATAAACAAGACACAGAGTTTGTGTATTCTCTCTAACACACTCATATTATTTCTTTTTTATGATACACAATTGTATCTACAAACCTTAACACTACTTATATACACGTATGTTTTTTTAATTTCTTTTTTATTGATTCGTCTTGCATCACATAATGAATGGATAAGAATATCGTAAGTCCTACTTTATTATTAACAATAATCTATAAAATTTTAAATGTAAGTGAAAAAGAAGGTCTCAAAAAAGAATGGAAGAAAAAACACAAAAACGACATATAAAAAAGAGGTGAAAAGAGTGAGGTTGGAAGAAAAATAAAGTGAGACTAGAGAACATATTGGAAAGAAAGAATCAGGTACATAGCAAAAAAAAAGAAGATAAAAGGGAAAAAAATTGTCAAATCCAAAGCAAAATTGTAATAAAATTATTTTTTTGTCACGATTTTAATAAAATTACCTTAGTGTCAATCAATGGGCAATCATCTAATATAGACTTCAATTTTGGATAATTCACTAAATCTTCCTTTTGGTAAGGTTCTCATATGTTCTCAAAGATAACTTTTTCTTGTTTTCCTTCCAATTTTCTTTTGTTTTTAACCTTTTAGTTATTAGATACCTATCGAAAACTTTGCGAAGGAGTTGCTCAAAGCGTAGACTCCGGATGGATTACGTCAAGATGGGTTAATCATTACACATTCGCTGTCGTGATCATTGCATTATATACACTTTCAACTTTCAGGGGACGATCTTCCGTCTTGGTTTATTCAAGACAAATTGGCTTAATTATTTTATTATTTTCTTTCTGATCTTCCCTTTTCCCTTTTCCCTAAAATAAATAATAATTGATGCCTTATGTATTATTACTTGCTGATTTTTTACGCATACAAACTATAAAAGTGCTCATCAGTTATTGAAGGCTGACTTAACTTCCTTATTAGAGCATCCACATTGGAAAAGGAAAATCCACGACGAATTACTTTTCATAAATGTTCTGAGATTAAAAAAAAAATATAGAAAAGAGAATAAAATAATACTCCCTCTGTTTCATAATAAGTATCATTCTGAGCTCATTTTTTTGTTACACAAAGAGTGTTACTTTACAATTCCAATGTAAATTATACTAATTTTCAGCTGAAAATTAATTGCAAACTGCATTGATTTTATAAATAATTTTATTTATCTAAAATACTATTGGTCAAAGAGGTATAATTAATTACAACTTACATATATTTCAACAACTTTCTTAATCTGTGTGAAAAATGTCACAACGACACTTTTTAAGAAACGGAGGGAGTATGAAAATATACTTTCATTTTTCATTCTCTTTCTTTTTCTTTTAGTCATGTGACTTTTTATAAATGACTCAGTAATTAAAATTTTAAAAATTAAAGAGTCCATACTAATCTCAAGTAGAAGTGTAATTTACAGATAGACCTTTCATCCGAATGTTCAAATTGGTTATAAGTATGGATTCATATATGTATTAGTGTCTAGAAATAATGTGATTTAGTTTGACGTAGTAGACGTATAATTTGTTATGCAAATTTGATAACACGTTTCAAATTCTTTTATTTACCACTTGGCCATCAAAATCCCGGAATATTGATATAAGAATAATAAGAGACGCATTTTAAGGGATACATCGATGTGAATACTCTTAGAACATAAGTATTGGTGAGATTCAGAGAGTCTCTTAGGGAGAGAAGGGACCACGAAAAGTAGAGATCTAGGAGGAAAGAGAAAAGAAAATCCCTTAATTAAAGGACATCTTTTACCGTATTCCGACCAAAAAAGAATAAAATAATAAAGTAAAGTCTTTTAATTTAGGGACTTACCCGAGTTTCACTAATAAAGATGCCCTTAGTCCTGAACAAAAAAAATTACTCAGTCCTATAATAGTATAATAGTATATTGACTAATCTACAATCTGCTAAGTTTAACGAATCATCAACGTATACTTATGAGATAAGAAAACGTCATAACTACGATAGGCTGACTTGATACCACGGTCGATGGATTGAAATTCGTCAGACCGAAGATTTAGTTATGTTCTTAATAGTTTGTATATTATCGTAGTCTATCAGTTTGATTTTATATTATTATTTTAATACATCCATGATTCATTTAAAATATGTTTGTAAATAAAATATCGAAAATATAATATGTCCAAGTTAAACGTTCAATTTTAACCGTTGTCGAAAACAAAAACGTTTAATTTTAACTAATTTGTATGAATTAGTTCAGTAATAAATTTTGGCATTATTAGTTTCTCAATCAATTATTGCAATGATGAACGCACTACGTTACGTACCTCGCAAGTTCAAGGTCCGATTAGTTTATAAATGTATCAGCTTAGCTAATTAGACTAAAACTATCGATACCATAAGCGATCACATTCGTTCCTCTCTTTTTTTAATAAAGATTATGGCATTATTGGTTTCTCAATCAATTATTATTACAACGATGAACGCATTAAGTTACGTACCTCGGAGGTTCAAGGTCCGTTTAGTTTATATATATATACATCGTTTAGCTTCTTTTTTTTCTCATCAAATGGCTATATACATCGTTTAGATAATTAGAGTCCAAATGCAAATTATTGAAATATATGGGTGACAAGGTGAGAACGATGTCTTTGTTTTATATTATAGAGCTAGGCTAGATCAGCTAGCCTTGCATCTATTTAAAATATCTACACAGTAAACAAAGCCCTACATAATACGAATACATATCCACAACTTCATTCAAACCTTTTTGGAAAAAGAAAAACAAAGCCAAATGACATCTTATAAGAGCATTCACAATTACTGAGAGTATCTCACAAGAGATTTTCATATAAATAATATTAACTTTTTAAACATAACTGAGTCAAAAATTTAAATTTAGTTGTAAAAATAGATTAAACTAGTTATCAAGTAAAATATATAATGAAAATATCTTATAATTTTATCGAATATCTCAAACAAGAACTTTGTATCTTTTCCTTTTATTTTTTTACTTTTTAAAGTAAATATTCTCTTGGAAACCAGAAATGTGTGTGCACTAATCAATCTATCATATACCAAAGGAAGGAAATAACATAAAATGTCAATTTCAGACTATCGTGTTTGATCGTAAATGTAAAAGGACGGTTGTCTCTTTTCGTCAATTGTATAGACAACATGTAATTGCATACATACATACAATTTAACGTAGTTTCACATTAACAAATACGCTACCAATAACATTGACCACCAATAAAGATGAGAACGCCAGAAGATGTGATTGTTACAGATATATTATGAACATATTGACTCTTAAGATATTCAAACATCGCTGCCGTGTCCGGAACACCCACCATCTTAATCCCATGACCTTACATTATAATAATATACAATTGTTATATTAATAATGACAATTCAATTATGTTTTCTTCTTCGAAACACACATACAAACAATATAAATACTCCTCTCAACGTACCAAAAATATCATCAACTCCCCATAACATAAAATCATCACATTTCCTAACCAATTCGAAGATATTTCCATATAGATGGGTTCCGATGAAATCAAATCGACGTTGGACACGGAGAAATCAACCGTGCCAGGAGGAAGCTGTACCACGTCAAAGAGTTGTTGGATGGTTCAAGTTGTGCTAAGGTTATTTCTGTTTGCAGCCACTTTGACATCAATTGTGGTGATGGTTACGAGTAAACAGACCAAGACTATTCCTGGAATTCCCATTCCTAGGGAAGCAAAGTTCACACACTCACCGGCTTTTATGTAAGTTCATCCTAATTATTCATGAATTAGTCAACTGTTCTCTTAGTCGAAACTGATTGATTGTCTTAATAATAATAAGTGACGGAGTTCTTATTTGATTGTATATCTCAGGGTCAAATAAATACAAAATATAGTTTATTTGGAATTACGTAAGAGTAACGTTGCAACTTGGCAAAGACGAACACTTAATTTGAAATATCGTTTATAGTTTAAGCATGGGTCTTAATTAGTAAACCATATATTAATCCGGTAATCCAACTTAGAAGGAAGTCATATCAAATTTGGATTGTGTAATACAATGATAATACTAGTATATAACTTAAATCTGGTCAATGTTTATATATATTTTTGTTTTTGGACAAAGTCAATGTTTATATACTTTCGAGATATAAGGAAGGATCCATCATACATAGATAATCATACATGTGTAACATACATATTGGAGCATCGTCAGGTTAAAGATATATATATTTAATAAATAACCATAATTCGTGCTCATAGAAAACGATAACCTTTATGCAATTGGAAGTAGTTTTTCTTTTTGACCAAATATATGGGAGTAGTTGGGATTTTTGAAACAGAGATTTTAGAAAGTCAAAAATGATTGCCCCAAAAGTTATTTAACGAAAACGGCCCAAAAGATATTAAATGTTTTTTTGAACTTTCAAAAATATTAAATGTTCAATCATGATAATGAAAGCATCTTCACACTAGAAGATTTTAACATTGTATACTTTGTTTATAGTATTGATTATTGAATAACCCAATCTCTTTATTTTTGTTAAAATGCAGATACTTTGTGGTAGCATTATCGGTGGCTTGCTTTTACAGCATTCTATCTACACTTGCCACCGTATCTGCTTTCAAGAAGCCTTCCTCTTGCTCTGCGATTCTCTTGCTTAATCTTGCCATTATGGACGCGGTAATTCCTCTTTATTAAACCGTATCTATTAACTTTCAAACCATAGAGAAATCAAATTGTTAAGTGACAAAAAAAAAAAAAGAGAAATCAAATTGTTATTTCCTAGTATATAGTAGGAAAGCCAAAACAATTGTTTAAAAAAAAATTTAGAAACCAAACAAAAAGTTGAACTTGGACTATTCTTGGGTCACTTGCACGAAATTTAAGCATCTCTATTAAAATGTATAATTTGGTATAAGAGACAAAATCACTGAATGGATGGCACAAAACTACAATAACACTACTAGTGTAACGTTTGTAACGTTTCTTTACTAACATAACGACAATTTTTTGGCAGGTGATGGTAGGTATAGTAGCTTCAGCGACCGGAGCATCAGGTGGAGTAGCGTACATTGGTCTGAAGGGCATCAAATACGTACAGTGGAGAGAAATCTGTGATTTCTACGACACGTTTTGCCGTCACGTCGGAGGCGCAGTCGCAGTCTCACTGGTTTCTTCTATCCTTCTCCTCCTCCTCTCCATCATCTCTGTCCTCTCCCTCTACAAGAGAATCCGCTGATTCATTCTCTCTGTCTTTGAATCTTTCATAGTCAACTCATATTGATCTCATTCTTGGTTTTGCTTTGGTGATCTGTCGAAGTTAATCTTTGTGTTTTTTAATTCTAGTAGTGTTGTCTTGTTTTCTTTGATTTTGTATAATTGTGTGTTTAGTTTATTTGTAAACCGATTTTTTAGTGAATATTTCCTTCATAGTTAAATGGTTCTTTGTCTCTTATTGATATTTATCGAACTGATGATCAGTTTTTAAATGTGTATTTACGGTTAGGGAAAAAATACCATTAGAGACAGTGAAAGACAGTATTAGCAAAATTAGTTGTTCGGGAAATAATTATGCTTTTTCGTATGTTATTTTGTTAAATAGAACCGATCGATCAGATGGACGATCCTGAATTGTTAAACAAACAAATTTCTGAATCTTTGGGACGATTAACTATATATATTCAAAGTTCGGCCAAATTTTGATTTGCTGACCATTGACCTTTTATACCAGCCATGCGGAAACTTTTAGAAATATTTGAAACTTTTTTTTAAATGTCAAGGAATGAATTTTATAAATCACTGTAAGATATATTGCATGACTGAGGTAGATTTCTTTGAACAGTCTTTTGCTAATATATTGGATAGCATTGGTGTTCTCTGTCAGTTTGTACAGGTCCGATGGATGAGCAAATGGACCTCTACCAAGGCACCAAGCCTTTTAGGGTGTATCATTCATTCTTATTCATTAAATTATATGCAATATTAAAGACATAGTTTGTAAAAAGTATAACTGAATTCCTCTTAGACCTTGATTGCCTGCTATGATTGATTCGATTAAGTTTGTTTTGTATGCATCGATCAGAAGAATAAGACAAAAACAAGACCATAAAAATTGTTTACCCTGTGTTCACCAATATGACAACTCATATGGGATGGAATCACAGTCCCTCAACTACATCAACTATCGCCTTCAATGGTGAAATTAACAACACTTCGTTAGAGTAGTCATCATTACTTGGCTTACGAAGGTTTAGACCATAATCCAAGCTATGAATTCATTTCACAGTACAAATTATCTAAAAATTAGCTAGAAGTTTGAAACCTTAACATACGTACAGATTTTTTAGTCTGGAAAACATCCACGACAGTATCAGATTCATAAGCACATGATTATGATAATATTTTAGATAATGAGTGCGTGTATGAAACTATAGTAACTCAAATTTCAGATATTAAAATCTCAATGAGTTATAATAAATATGGGTTACCCAACTGCCTAAAGATCCCCCACTTATTAGGAAACCGTTTCGCCAACTCATAAAAGTAGCAAACACGAAGACTATTTTATAAACAAATCTAAACTGACTTTGACTTCGATTGATATCACACAGAAATAAAAAGGGAAAATTGCGTAAAAATCTTGAAAGTGGTACCTACTGACACTTTAAATTTTGAAGTTTTTCGGCTAACACTTCAAACCTTTAACGTGACATTTATATCATAAAAACCTTCAACTTTGCTTATTTCTTCATCAAGTAAAAAAATGATCTGTTGAACAGGTAAATGTAATGATTTGTAGGTTTTTTTGAAAAAAAAATATTTAATTAATAAAATCAATAAAAATCATAAAATTAAATAAAAATCAGAAAATTAAAAAAAACTAGGTAACTAAATAAAAAATTCAGAAATGAAATAAAAATCGAAAAAATAAAATTCAGAAAATTAAATAAAATTCATAAAATTAAATAAAACTTCCAAAATAAGTAAGATTAAAATGGTGGTTTCTCACATAACCATTAGCAGTGATGTTTTGACATATTTCTAAAGATAGTTTCCGATATCATCCTTAAATCGTCATTTAAACGATAGATATATCAAGGTTTTTTAAAATGGTAGATACATTTGTTTTAAATGATGGTTGTCAAAATTGTTATAGACATATCTACCGTCATTTTTAACGATGATGTCGAAAACTATCGTCTGAGAGATGTCAAAAACGTCATTGTTAATAGTAATGTGAGAAACCACCAGCGTCATCAGTGATATGTTTAAAAAATTTATTGTCAACGATTATATGTGTTTTTTTAAAAAAAAATATTGTAATTAAAAAAACTAGTATGAATTTTTCAATTTTAAAAAAAAAAATCTGTGATTTTCTATAATTTTCTTTAATTTCTGAATTTTTATTTAATCTTATTTATTTTTGATATTTATTAATTTCTGAAATTTTATTTTTTAGTTTTGAATTTTTATTTAATATTTCTGAATTTTTATTTAGTTACCTGATTTTTTAATTTAATTTTTTATTTTTATTTATTTTATTAGTTGAATAA
Organism: Raphanus raphanistrum subsp. raphanistrum; assembly: GCA_019706035.1. Taxonomy (NCBI): domain Eukaryota; kingdom Viridiplantae; phylum Streptophyta; class Magnoliopsida; order Brassicales; family Brassicaceae; genus Raphanus; species Raphanus raphanistrum. The sequence continues at coordinate 18,121,207 of CM033983.1, read as the reverse complement.
ATTTTTTTTTCGAAAAAAACATACACATATTGACATTTACCTGTTTAACCACTCATTTTTTTACTTGATGGAAAAGTAAGTCAAGTTAAAAGTTTTTATATTACAAATGTCACTATGAAAATTTGAAGTAATAGCCAAAAAATTTAAAGGTTTAAAGTGTTATTAGGTGCTACTTTCAAGATTTTTTATGTCATTTTTTCAAAAAAAAATAAATAAAGATGCAATGAAAAACGGGTGCACGATTCTGTTATTTTTTTTTTGTTGTAAAAATCTTCCTTAATATAAAAATCACGATTCTGTTATTCTCTTATGGTTTTAACATGGCTGTCCCAAGATCTTTATTTTTTATTTCTGTTCAGGGGCTAGCAGTACTGTCATAGTCATAGACATAACGCCATAATCTTTTTGGCTTGATCTCTAATTTAAAAGGCATCGTTACATCGATTTTCAATTTTCAAATTATAAATGTATTTCATTTACTTCAAAATGTTAATGTCCCACTAATTCTCATGACCAGCCATGGAATCTCGAATGAACTCGCTAAATTCTATTATAAATTTCAGAATGAAAAGAAAAAAAATGAAGCATTTCCCTAAAACACTAGCTAAATTCTATTATATATAAGCATTCATGTCCATCCGGGCAGAATAAAGATTTCACTTTTAGATACGAATCAAATTATTCTAGATGGCTTTTTTTGCTTGATGAATTCTTGCACACGGGGTCAATCGACCATAGGTTTATAGATCGATTGATCCTTTGTATGTTTGAATATTTTATTATTTTTGCGAGTTCCTCATATGGTCGCCATCTTTGACATGTGGTCACAAATGGTCATAAATTTTGATCCCATTGTTAGATTGCCTTTAAACCATCTTTGACATGTGGTCTTTACAATTTTATTTTTATTTTTGAGTGTTCCACATATGGTTGCCATCCGTAGAACTTAAATTTATAAAAACAAATTTGAAATAATTATAAGATATATAAAAAGATTAATAATAATAAACAAAAAAAGTATTTAAGAATCATAAATGTGATATATAATTAATTGTAAAGATCAAAATGCAAATGAAAAGATGAAATTTAAAATTTAAAATTTTGATTAGTAAAACTTTAAATATGAAGATTTTTTGTCGGTGAATTATATTATTAAGCATTCAAGGCAAAAAGTTTTGTACAATGAGAAATAACAAAACAAATAACCAGTAGAGATCTAAAGTAAACTCACACATTTATTTTTCGTATGGATGACTAAAGATCTGTCATATAAAAATTATATATTTGCTTTTCGAGTAGAAGAATTTAAAGAGAGATAACCTCTATATTAATCTAAAATACTACGTTTCAGAATGAGTTGAAAATAATTGTCACTTTTTATTATTCTAATAAAAACTACCGAAATAAGACAACTCTCTATTTTGTTCTATTGATAATAACATAATCAAATAGATTATCTTTTGTAGAATTTCATGTTAACTTTCGAAGTAACTGTAGTTTAAAACAAAAACTCTATCATCATTAAATACGAAGTTTCAGTTTTCAAAACTTTAAATTTAAATTTTTGAAGTTTATTTTTAGAAAGTAAAACACTCTCTATATTTGAATGTATATTTGAAGTTATAAAGTTTCTATTTGAAATGTTGTTACGTAAATTTAGTGCTCTTGCATAAATTTAGTGATGGGCGTCTGACTTCCAAGTTCCTATTCCGTGTACTATTCTAGAACCGGATTGATATGGTACTCATCATTACCCTTCCGACAAGAAAATGAAATTCTGAAATGTAAATGATACCATCTAGATTTTTTTGTCCCTTTTGTAAAAGCTATGTCATTTAGAAACTTTTAGTACAGTATTAATATTCTATAAATTATACTTAAAACTTTTCTAAATTAATAGAATTTTATAATTCTAAATTGAGTTTTTAGTTTAATTAGTATATCGATAAATTAATAATTTTTATAAATTAATAAAAAATATAGTTTTGGTGCAGTTCTAACATTCTTAATTTATAGAAATTTTACTGTATATTTATTTTTAAAAGTATACGATCTAGTATATATTTTAAATTTAATTTTGTGGATTATAACATCAAAGACGAGCTATCAGTGTCTGCACTTGCCAACTGCCATGGTTGCATTAAGGGACAAAATCCCTTCAATACTTTCCTTCTTTTTCATTTATTTCGATATTAAATACCACTTTTTTTTAACAACGATAAATAGTGAAGATCATTTTTAATCTAACTCGAAAACACTATTTTAATATAGTTTTACATTAAAATTATCTTCAATTTAACTGCAAAAGTCACACAATTTTAATATAATAATATATTTTCATATCAAATTTGATGTAGTTATATTTACCACACTAAAATACTATTTTTACAACAATAAAATTAAACTATAATATATTTATTTTAGAGAAATTTCTATTCACTTATTTTATTAACAAAATATATAACTAAATAAATAATAAATAGTGTAGAATTTGATGCTACAATCGGAGAACAACTCTTTTTAATTCTAAAACTATAAATAATGTGCTTTTGACATTAAAATAATATTATGGGTTTAAGATATACTTACACCTTAGTTTTTATATTCCTTTTTCTTCTGAGAAAGATATTTTTCATTTTTAGAATGATAATTTTTAAAGGTGATATTTAATCATGAAATTTAAAAGAGTTTGAATCTAACCATAATTTCTTGTTATTCAATAAATAAACTTTAGCTGTGTTATAAATCTAGTGGTATTGGATCTGATATGTTCGAATCATTCATTATTAATTTAAAATTTTACTTTATTAAGTTAAGATTTTAAAAAGTTCATAAAATCTGCTGTTATTTATAACTAAAATGATTTTTGTATACGGGATCATCTAAAATAAATTCCAACATATTTTATTATTAAAAAAACTTCAAGATATATTGTCTAGATTTTAGAATTTTCACAGACAAAATTAATTTTAGATGATATAAATTTTTAAATCTTATAAATTGTACTTTAAACTAGATAATTTCGATAAAATTAGAAACAATGATATCATCATCAATGCAAATTTTTAAAACAATATGAATTTATTGCAAAGATCTGAATACTATAATATATCCTGAATAAAATTTGTTAAGTATATTATATTCATTCTAAAACTAGTTTCAGAAAATGAAAATTATCTTCAAAACAGTATTTTATTGCAATTAGTATTAATAACAGATAATAGATAAATACATATAATTTGAATTAATATATTTACTGGTACTTATTGTATCAATGAAGGCAACATCTATATTATTTCGAAGAATGGCCTAATTCAAACAATGAAAAATGTGGGAAAATAATGAAACACGAGAATCATATTATTATTAATTTTTTTGAGAAAGAACGAGAATCATATTATTATTATTTTTTGAAATCTAGAGAATCATATTATTCTGATATTTTATTTTAAATTTTATTATTAAACTCTATTTTTATTAACGTCCATTTTTCTTAAGTCCATTATATCAACGCCTATCCCATAACATGTACGTAGGAAGATGTTTTAAGATGTTTTAAATCCTTAATAGAAGCTAATCAAGCATTAGCTTGAGAACCAGTATTTTTAAAATTAACTTTAGGAAATCTGTTATTGAAGGTATGCATCAGATAAATGATGTGATAAATTACTTAAGTATGTATATGAAATATCATCTCTTTGTATATTTAATATAATATTAAATTTTAGCAAAGAAATGTCAAATACATGAAAAGAAAATAACATAGCATATTGAAAATTTCTTATCGAGTAAGACTACAATTCATGAAAATCATCAAATTTATTTTTATATTATATTTTTCAATATATATTGTATATATTTATTTATGTAATAATTTGTTTTACATAAATTCTGAATATTTACTTTGTAATCTCTATTTTTTATTAATAAATTTTGTTTATTTCTTGAAAAATAGACGGTAAAAGAATTGTTCAAAATATCGAGATTCAATATTAGTTTGTAGTGTATACATATCAATACCTTATTTGACACTTGCAATGAAACACCCTAATAAGTCACAAACTCCGCAAAGTCGTTCCTTCTCCCCAACTTTCGATGAATAATTTATTCACACTTTTGTTTTAACTTTTAAGTCGTTACTCTTTTACACGACTTGTTCACACTTCATTTTCCGGCCACGGATCTATATAATTTATTTTATTCGTAAGCTCAAGAATTTCTCTTGCGCCACATAAACTCAAAACCACGTAGACATCATTATTACTATCCACACTTGAGGTGTGTTATGTAAACGTATACCTTTTTTGGAAACAGTTAGCGTAACCATTCTGGCAAAATAATAGTAGTATATAATATACTCGAGAGCTTGAGAAGTTGGGAAAAGGCAATCATTTTTTACTCATTTCTCTGTCTCTCTGTCTCTCTATCTCTCTTTTTCTCAGTGAGACGCAATGGAACAGGAGCGCAAGAACAATATGAACGGGATGGAAATGGAAAAAGGAAAGAGGGAGAGTGGGTCGAGAAAAGGTCTTGAATTAACGATGAGAGTGTTGGCTTTGGTTCTTACAATGGTTGCTGCAACAGTACTTGGTGTCGCAAAACAAACAAAGGTTGTGTCTATTAAGCTTATTCCAACTTTGCCTCCTCTTGATGTCTCTACAACAGCCAGAGCTTCTTACTTGTCTGCCTTTGTGTAAGCCTCTCTCTATTCTTTCGCATTTCCACATACGACCATGATTGTTACAAACACAACTTTTACATGCGTTAACTAAAACCAAAAAATCAAAATTTAAAATTCTGGATAAGTTTTTCTTTTCTTAATCATTCAATAATACGGAACCATTCTTAAATATAAAATTTAAAATTAGTTATCGTTTTTAACATCTTCGACCTTTTGTAAGAAAAGTCCTCATGAAGAGCACGGATATAGACACTGGTTAAAGTGGTGACTAAAGGCAGCATTTTTGCAAGAGTGGACAAAACATCAGTTAAATTTGATTTGATTTGATCTATTATTCGCTTCAATTCAATCCAAAAAATCTGGATATTTTTATTCGTAATCAAAACAGATAATACGGAGCAAAATCACGAATACTCATTTAAAAAAACGGATATTCGATCCGATCCTTAATGTATATATGCATACTAGGTGATTTTTCCGTGCTGCACGGGTATAAATATTTATATACTCCCTCTTTTTTTATTGTAGGTAGTTTTAGCAAAAATAGTTTGTTTCACAATGTAAGTAGTTTACATATTTCAACGTAACTTTTCATTTATTGGATATTGTATGACCAATGAAATAATGCTAGGTTTTTAATAATTGGTTGAATTGATTGATTAAATAATTTTGTTTTAAAAAATAACAACTCCAAAATATTTGTGCTTTTAACCAAAACTACTTACAATTAAAAACAGAGGGAGTAGTAAATACATTATAATATTTTATTTACACTATGATAGTTTATTAATATTTTTTATTTTTTTATTTATTCTGTTATTTATATTGTAATCAATATGCATGGTTTGTTTTAAATAACTTTGCGTTATTTTAATTAGATTATAATTTTGGATATATAATATCTCGACTGTTTGGTTATTATTTGGATATATTATATAGCATTTATTTTTTACGATTCAACTAAGATATTTTGTTATAGAGATTAAAATTTTGATTAATTTTGTTATTTTTATATAGTTTGATTCTTGCCTTAAATTTGTATATATATATATATATATATATATATATTTGGTCGGATTATGTATAATTTAATATATGTTGTTTTAAAAATTAAATAGTAAAAGTAAACTAAAGTGTTGATCGGTTCAAAATTATATCTTAATTGTAATAGTTGGTTAATATATTTGTAGTATAATTTGAGAATTTTATATTTATTTAGTAAAATGTCGAGAATAAATGATAATATATTATTTTTATTTATTGTTTGACTTTGTATAAAATAATTTGAATTGGTCTAGTTACTCATTTGTGGGTATATTGTGTTATATATTTCCGTTAAATTCAAGTATAACTATTTCTAATCTTATTCAACCAAATTATATTCACTATATTCATTGCATTAGTTTGGTTTTCATATTAGATGTGTATATATATTTATGAATTGACTATTTGTAAATAGCCTATGCTTATGTTAATTTTATAGTACTTGGTAATTTGGAATATGATAATTATCACAAATAAAATTATAAAAATATAATGATAATAGGTATGAAATTTCATGAAAATATAATTGATACATTCGAAAAAAGAATATTAGTTCTTTATATTAATATCAAGATTATTTTTCTAAAATTTTCTATTTATGAAATCAAATTATATATAAAAATTATTTTGGTTTAAGTTTATAAATATTTTCTTTATCATACATGTTATTTGAAAAATATAAAAGGGAACATAAAAAGATTAAATTAAATTTTATTCATTAAAGAAATCTTAGTTTATACTATTTAAATTATTTTGTAATAATATGAGAAATATATTAATTTAAATAAAATGCTTAATACTTTTAAAAATATATATTATATTGTGAAGATTATTTTTAAAAAGGGAAGATTATATTTTTTTTACTTTAAAATTAAGATTATTTTGTGAAATTTTCTTATTATGAATTACACTATATATAAAAGATATTTTCGTTTTTAAATTAATATATTTTCTTTATATATAGGTTATTTGAAGAAAAAAAAGGAAACCTAAATAGAAAAGAAAAAAAAAATGTTTAATAATGATAATTAGATATATTTGATTCGTTAATGGTATCATCATAATCAACCACCGTGAGAGTTAACGTGAGCGCGACACGTAGGAAACTGATTTTTCAAATAATATTATAGAGATCAACTTATATATAATTAATAAAAATTGATATAAAACTGATAATTTTGAAAAATTATAGCTAAACAGTATTTATAAAATTTGTAAATACATAAGAAATTAATTATTTTACGTTTACTTTTTATAAATTTTTTAAAATTGTATAAAATTTCGAAAATTTAAAGTAATAAATTTTGTATAATTATAAAAAATATAATTAAATAATATTTCGAAATTAGCAATGTTCATATTTGAATATTTTTATTTTAATGAAGATCTTTGAGTTATTACCATATTCTAATTTTTTTACCAAAAATATAAATCAACATAAATGTAATATATGAGTTATTACTACATAATTAATAAAAATGATATAATACCGATAATTTTGAAAAAGTATAGCTAAACAATATTTATAAAATTTGTAAAAATATAAGAAATTAATGATTTTAGGTTTATTTTTTTATAAATTTTTAAAAATTCTATAAAATTTCGAAAATTTAAAGTAATAAAATTGTATAGTTATAAAAATATAATTAAATAAGATTTCGAAATTAGTAATGTTCATATTTGAATATTTTATTTTAAGGAGGATCTATGTATTATTACCATATTCTAAAAAGTTTACCAAAAATATAAATCAACATAAATGTAATATATGAGTTATTACTATATTCTAAAAAATTTACCAAAAATATAAATTTACATTAAATATAGTTGTCCATGTCATATTTTTCATATGCCATGTCATCAAATTTAGTAGACATGTCACTTTTTTTTGCGAAACTGATTCTGAAGAGGACATGTGGCAAAATCACTTCGCAAATATAGTATAGGGGATACATGTATATATAATTTTATATCTCTATATAAACTTTTAGTTATTTAATCCACTAAATTAATTATTTGGTCATTAAACTTTTAAAAGTATGTAGTTTTTAATATTTTATAATGAATTACTATTATTTTTATATTAAATTTTCTTTTTCTTTTAATGTTTTCAAAAATGATTTTTCATTATTTTTTACCGGATCGACGGATTAAATCGGATATCCGATAAAATATTCTGGTTTTTTTAGATGTCCGTAACACCGAAAATTTGGAAAATTACGAATCAAAATCGAAAAATATGGAACGGATCGGATCACCGATATCCTTAAAATTTTGAATATCAGCTCTGTGCTCACCCCTATTATTTGCATCTTTTTCCGTTACTTAATTTATATATATTCCAGTTTTTAATTACAAGTAAAATATTGTTCAAATTGGTTATAGCTGCGGTTTGATCTGAATTAGTAAACAGGGATAAATGCTCACCGCTCAGTCACTACAATACATGTCGTGTTCATGTACATATCTGGAAATGTTACAGCTACGGATAAAGTGACAGATCTGATACACTGCATGTATTGCATGCACATAAGGAATGCTGATTTTTCTTAATTACCGTGAATTACTGATTTTATGTGTTATATGTCAGTGTATAACAGTCATACAGGTGTCCACATATACGTGCACAAATACACATAGGCCTGCGATTTTTGTCCGAACCGAATAGGCCGAACCAGACCGAACCGGTTTTTTCGGTTTTCGGTTCAGTTCGGTTTTCAATTCGGTTCAATTCGGTATAAGTTTAAAATTAATTCGGTTATCGGTTCGGTTCGGTTTTCGATTTTTTAAAAAAAAATAAATATTGTAAAAACCGAAAATAACCGAAAATAATTGATAATAATCGATAATAACCGAAAACCCGAACCGAAAATAACCGAATAACCCAAAAATAACCGAAACTAACCGAAATAACCGAATTTAACCGAAAATATCCGAATATTTTGGAAATCTATACCGAAATTAACCGAAATTTTTTAAAATCAGTTATTTTCGAAAATAAATTTGAAAACCAAAAAAACCAATAACCGAACCGAACCGAAATTTCATTCGGTTTATTTCGGATTCTTTTTTTAAAACTTCGGTTAACCGAAAACCGACGGTTTGGTTCGGTTCGGTTTCGGAAAACCGAAGTCGCATGCCTATACACATACATGTAGAACAATATAAATCATGATAAATCATTGACAGATAGATAGTTTACAGTTAATTTTGTAATTAGTTTAATCATATCATAAATGTCCAACCACCGCGAAAAAAAAATCAAAACAGAAATGTTGGTCCATTGAAAATTTAATGTACAATAACTGTAGCTGGCATGACGAGCAATAAATAAATAACATTTTAATAATTAAAAACCAAGACAAATTCATTGATTGCTGTTAAAATACAGAAATTAAGCAGTATACTGTATATGATTACACAAATGCTGTAGGTACAACATTTCTGCAAACGCTATAGCTTGCGGTTACGCAGCAATCTCGATAGCGGTTCTGATGATCTGCAAAGGCAGAAGAAGCAAAGGGTTGTTAGTTGCGGTTTTGGTAGGAGATCTAGTAATGGTGGGTTTGCTATTTTCTGGCACTGGAGCCGCCGGTGCAATAGGGCTAATGGGTTCACAAGGGAATAAACATGTGATGTGGAAGAAAGTTTGTAACGTCTTTGGAAAGTTCTGTCACCAAGCTGCTGCTTCTGTTGCCATCACTCTTCTTGCTTCAATTGTCTTTATGCTTCTTGTTGTTCTTGATGCTATGAAGCTTCCTTAAAATTTAATACCCTAAAAACGAATGCTATTGCTGTTTCTAATTGTTTCTTGTCGTTTGTGATGTGTCAAGTCATTATCAACAATCATGTGTAATTGTCTATTTGCTTTTAATGTTTTATCAAATCGTATTCTTTAGCAAAAAGTAAGAATTCAAATCGTTTTCTTATGGTGTTACCATTTGTTCAATTTTCGTAAAATACTTTTTCTTCCCTTTAAACCATTTTCAATGTATTTTATTTTTTCTCTTCTAAAATATAAAAACTTTATAATAAAGATACAATATCCTCTAATGTATTTCTTTAAAATAATGATCTCTATTATAGAAGAAGAAATATTATCTCTTATCTCCTATCATTACTCGGAACTTATTCTAAATTCGGGTCAGAAAATATAGTATATTTTTGGATTAACCCATTCTATAGTAGTAAATGCGTTTTTTTTGGAATCGACCGGATCAATTGATAAGGCTTAAAAAAATAAAAAAAAAGAAGAAATATAAGTAGATTGGAACAATATCATCTCTAAATACTATTGTAGAAGTGAAAATATCAATGTGTTGGAAATGTTTTTACTATGTAGGATAAACATCCCACTAAAGTGAATATACAGAGATGACAGTTGTAACCATTGGCAATTTTACTAAAACTTTTCAAATGTTGTTTTACTATTCGAGGCTTACACCCAAAAAGGGGGACATTTCTTCTCATTATGGGCGAAGTCCCGAAAGGATACAGACCGGGACAAAGAGTAACCGTAGAATGCATGAAACTGATCAGTCGAACCATTTTCTGCTTACTTTTATCAAATTCACATATTCTAATACTAAAACATGCATTCACATCTTTATTTTCTCTACCAGTGGAACCTCTGTTTTATAAGCAAATTCCATAAGCTTCAGTTCACTCAAATAATAAAAATTCGACCGTTTTTTGTCGATCACAGTAGTCTCGTTACTAGTCACGTTAGACCAATCATACATTTTTCCGTTTCAATCAATACTTTTTTAAAAATAAAAGGCTAAAAGTTTTTTTTTTGACAAAGAAAGGCTAAAATTTTCAATCAATACAATACAACAGCTTTTAGTTTCAAATTTCTTTGTAGTATAATAATTAATAAAGAACAATCTGTTTATATATTTAAAAAGGTATTGTCTATTTGTCCCTCAATAATTTTATTTTAGGATGCCTCACATGTCTCTCTGACTAAATATAACATATCTATTCTATTAATAAAAAAACAGAAAACTAAATAATTTTAATTTCTTTTGAAAAAAATGGTATAGCCTTAAGTTTGGAACACCGAACAACATCTAAAAAGAAGAAAAAAAAGAAACATTTTCTAACAAAAGCGAATCACAACGCGAAAAAACCAACAATAACTGGAATTGGTTTATCGTTCACGTAAATCTGCCTCAATAAAGATCCATCAAAAAGATTCATCCTTTCCATCAACACATTGTTTTTTACTTCATAAAATCGTTAACTTATTTAATTACAGAAAAATGGGCTGTGGAAAATCGAAACACGATGTTGTTACGGGAAACACCAGGACGATCAGAAAACCCTTAGAATCTGAATCAGTGAAGGGTAAAGAAAATGAGACAATTAAAAAACAAGAAAGCTGCCAATGTCAGAAACCCACCGACGTGGCCGCTGCGGTTTCTGCAGACCGGCCAGATATCACCTTGGAAAACAATGCCAAGAAATCAAAGGAAAAAGAAGCTGAAGTAGATTGTGGTGAGAAGTCAGAGGAAAAGGAAACCACCATTTTGCCGCCGGTAATGGCCATAGTGCCAGAAAATATTGTGACGGAGGAAACATCCAACGACGTAAATGAGAGCGTATTGATTGTGGATGAACAAAATGGTACGTAAATAATATAATCTAATTACATGCTGATACTCTCTTCTTTGAAAACTAGATCGGACAAGAAAATCGTAAGTAAATTTTTTTTTTTTTTTTTTTGGTAATCAATCGTAAGTAAATTAGTTCATCTGTGACAATATTTTGAAAATAAGTATTTGACGAAGATCATGTTTGTTTTATATTATATCACGTTATTTACATTTTAAAATCACACGCAAGAAAATCATTTCCTACTTACATTTTGTCATTGTATGATTTTTTATGTTGTTTTGGTTTTCATTTGCAAAATTTAAACAAAATTTTGGTTATTTAACGAAAAAAGTCCTATATCTTGTCATAGTTTCTTCATTTCCATGCGGTTTATAATTTTGAAGTAATATGTTGCAGTTGTGAAACTAAGTCGATGTTTTACTGTAATTTTATATAGAAATTATACGGCTGATATAGATAATAAGTATATTTTCTCCTTCAGAGTTGTACTGTGTGTTGTGTAGAAAACATTGACGCATATGTTTTTTTTTGGTTTGAATAGCAGAAGAAGGTGATATTGAGCCGGTGGTCGAAGAGGAAAAAAGTATTGACGATAAAATTTCGGGTGACGGCGACGCTGAAATATCACCTCCCGAGACTGAAGAACTAAAACCAGATGTACAAACTCCGGTAACAACAGAATCAGAACTTCAAGATACTTTAACTACAGAGAATGTGGCCGTAGAAAACGTAGAAACTGCGTCCACAGAAAACGATGAAGTTCCAGTTTTAAAGGACGAAGATAAAGTTGATCATGTAGAGGTATAAAAGTTAAATTTATGGTAATTAGTTTGATACCATAGTTGTTATGATCTAAGAAATCTCTTACATAACTTGCCTATTCGTTTTGGGGTTGTGTAGGAAAATCTGGCAAAGGAAGTTGGGTCGGCATGAACAAAACAAACATATCGATTAACTTTAATCCATTTATAAAAACACTCGATGCACCACAAAATCCAATCTATTGTTTCTTTATTTAGTATTATATTTGAAAAACGATATTCAAGGGATTGTATTTTGTTTCGTTTAAACATATTTATAACTTTTGGTGGGAAAAACAAATTTTGAAACTTTATCAGTTTCATTAGCTATCAAAGGTATAAAATAACTACTTTATTTTGTATGGTTTTAATTTTATGATATATTAAGCGTTAACTATTAATTATATACAATCGTCCTATTCCAAAAAAACAACAACATAATATGCGTTAGGTGATTGTTATCTAGCTGGCCAGACGTGAAAATTAGCTGCAAGTTGTATACAAGATTATCAAATTAAAGATATTTTTGAATTTGGATCAATCCATCACTAAATTCTTCACTATCCATAACAAAGTTTTTTGGAAGTGATTGTTCAACCCCATTGTAGAATATTACATTCTAACTATTACGCCAAAGTGTGTAAAGAATTGGATTCTACCATATTAGCAATTTTGTTAGATTGTTACATATATATTCCATGTTATAGGACGGTACGGGCCAGTTGTGGAACAATTAAGATGTGATTTTGCATATTATGTACGTATATGTGTCGGTACGTGAATCACGTACGCTGAAAATCATAATAAACTTTTATCTTGATATGAGAATAACGACTCTTGAGATCAACATTGGGCCACCATTAAAATCATGAGTTTCTAAAATCATTGAAAGGCGCAAAATAAAAAATGTGACTTAGCATTTCAGTTGTTTTATTTTGGGATACTACTTGCCTGCTTCGCTATCAAATCCATCTTCGTAGCCATGAGTTTGACTTAACATAACTTTTATTCATAGAATAGGGAATAAAGCTCAAGTTGGATTGATTCTTGAGGCTTGACACCGTAATATTCGAACTTCATGCATGACGATAAGGCTAAAACGGAACCACATAGTTTACCTTTTTCTCACAAGTGGTCAGGATTATTAAGATAATATCATGCGATCTCTGATCTCACAAATATTGAAGAAGCAATGGAGCTGGAAACTTTTATATAAGACGTATCTAAAAGTTAAAACTATTTCAAAGGGGTGGCAACGATCAAATTTTTATGGAACATCGAATTTTCAGCACAACAATTTATAAAAATCAAGATTGAATGGCTAGCTTAGAATATTTTTGCCCATCATTTGAGTAAAATACCAGTTACAAAAATAATTAAATAGAACAAAAATCACAAAACATTGAACAATTATATTTAGCAAAAAAAAAAAAATTGAACAATTATATTTTTCACTTTGTCACAACATATAGTTATATCAGTACTTAGTTGCACAAAATAGTTATATTAGAAAATAAAAGTTTTTTTTTTGTAACTGATAGAAAATAAAAGTTCTTTCGTATCAAACTAAAAGATTGGAAGCTATCTTTAAATTATTCCAGTTTCAAGAATGTTTAACAAACTAAATAATGCGATATAAGAAAATGCGATACTGCAGTTCTTTTACAGCTCAATAAATTGAAAGACCGTACTACATATAAACATCACATGATTCGTCCGTATCATATTATTCTTCACAGCTAAGATTTTGTTATATCCTTTTATAAAAGAAGACTCAAACACTGTTTTGTCCATTTCACAGTTGATAACCTTTTTTGATCCTTTAGTTTGTAAGAGCCACGAGTAACTCAACCGACCATAACTCCAACTTTTTACATATTCCCACCATCTTAACATTCTTTTATTATTTTTTAAAAATGTGGAAACTCTTAATACTATTGAAAACCAGACACGTACATAATATCCCCAAAATAATAGAACCAAGGATTCGCATAGAATCTTCATTTTCAGTTGTCTGCATGCATTTGCGAAGTTGCTATATATAGGAACACTTATAGTCGATCTTAACACATCAACACACAAGAATTCAAAGTCACTTCTCTCATTTTGGTCCCAAATTTCCTAAAGCTTTCCAGTTTCCACATTTCCCCTTAAAATTTTCCATATCCTAAAAGGAAATTAATTCTTTCAAAAACCATAATTTTATCACCGATGGAGAAGCTACAAAAGATGGTATCCGAGAAACCTGTTGTGATCTTCAGCAAGAACTCGTGCTGCATGTCCCACTCAATCAAGACTCTCTTCGTCGACTTTGGCGTGAACCCAACGATCTATGAATTAGATGAGATCAACAGAGGTAAGGAGATAGAACAAGCACTAGCTCAGATAGGCTGCAGCCCGACTGTTCCTGTGGTGTTCATAGGAGCCCAACTCGTTGGTGGAGCCAATCAAGTCATGAGTCTTCATCTCAATCGCTCTCTCGTCCCAATGCTTAAGCGCGTTGGAGCGCTATGGGTTTGATAATAAACGCACACAATAGAAAAATCCGCATCAAGTCACTTAGTCACCTAGCCTAAGTATGTACCTTGCAAATTATTCTAATATTTTGTAAGAACAAGATGAAACTAAAAAAATTAGATCATCCACACATATATTTTAACTAAATCTTTCTGAGTTTTGATGAGATAAATTATGAATGTACCTATTTTTAAAACGTGCAATTATTAAAGGCAGCTTGAGTCTTTCCTATAGCATTTTCCTTCTCTTTTCTATATACATCTTTTAAAACTTCGGTGCTCAATCCCGATTAATATACATAGTGCAACCGAATGGCTCAATCCAATCGTAATTATAATCCAACTTTATCCTAAAATTTTGCTTAATATCGGTGTTTTTAGACCCGGACCGGATCGACAGTCGGACCGGATTAAACCATGAACCAACAACAATCCGGATTGAGTTAGTGTCAAAACTTAGCTAAAACTGAACCGATCTCCTATCGAACCGTCAAAAACTCCTATCGAACCGTCAAAAATCCATAAACCGACGATCCAATGAACCGACCTAACTTCAATTTATATATAAACCAAAATTTTGTTAGCAAAATAATTATTTTTTTCTTTTAAAGTAAAAATATGATCTACTAAAATTTAATAAAGTAGTGACTTTTATTTTTTTCTTTAGACGTTTCTACAATTCGTAAATCACAAGATTCACAAAGTTTAATTTTCATGTTAAATATTGTTTTTGTCTATTTCTCACTTTGTTTAGATTTTAATTGATGATCACTTGTTTTGAAAACTTTAATAATTGAAACATTAATGTCTGTGAAATTTATATTTCAAAGTATAATTTTTAACTAATGTTTGTATAATTTTTTAATAAGGTGATGAAGGTTTAAAATGATAAGATCTAAGAATTAAATTTAAATGTTCTTTTCATATTGATTTTAGATTTAAACTATTAAATTATTTTATTAACTTTGTTACATTTTAATAGTTATTTTAAGTTTTTCTAAACTTTATGACTAGTTAAACATTTTATTCGATATAATCTATTTTTGTAAAATATGTATATTATTTACAAAATATTATTAAATATGGTTTAGCCTCCGGTTTGAATCCGGTCGAACCACAATGACTCAAGATATTTTCGGTTAACTAGTCGGTCCTATTTTAAAACCACTGTTTAATATTAACAATATGTGCTTAATAAAATACATAATGTTAGTTTGAGTGACATCTATTTATGTAATCACACGTAATAGCATAATGTTTTTTTAATAGTATCGGAAAACCTTTAAAATTTTATATTTTTAAATAAAATTATAATTATGTATTTAACTTTATAGAAATTAATCCAGGCTACCATCCACAAGATAAAAATACAAGTCTTATGTATAATCCATGAGTTAATGATTCTTTATTTATGTAGTTTAGGAACATTTATGAAGATACAAATTTCTCTTTAAGGCAATTTCACTCTTTATACTTCTTTTTTTTTTTGCTAAAATATTTTCTATATTTTTATCATGATTATTTGATATGTTGATGGGGAATATAGGCAATCAATTTCAAAATGGGAATTAAACTACTCATATGAGAGTTTTTTGTCGGCCCAAGTTCCATTAAATGGAAAGCCCAATAAAGCAATGGAACGATCGTATCTTACATTAGTTAGTATATTACACTAATATATTACATAGTCATACCAATTATCATAATTTCTCAATTTGTTCTAATGTTTATTTATATTTTATGGTTATACAATTTCTTGGTTATTTTGACCAAGGTTGCATGGAAGCTTTGTCGGACGTACGCTTCTTGTTTGGAAATCGGAATCGGAATCGAAAGTTTGTGGAAGCTCTCGGAATCTCGCTTCCAATGCGCTTCCAAAAATACCTCTTTAAAAATACATTGGAAGCCTACAATTCTATTTTAGAATCACGCTTCCGTTTTTAAGAAAATACAATATCATAAATAAATAAAAATAGAAAAACATTGTTTTTATATAATAGTGAAATAGAGAATATAAATATACAAGCATTAAAACTAATACTATATATTGTCTTTATGCACTGAGGGTTTATTAGAGATATATAGTCTATATTCAAATATATTGTGTTAATTATTTACGAAATATTAAAAATAATTAGTAGAATAATTATTTTATATACTTAGTTTATGTATAGTTTCACGCTTTTAACATGAAATCATTTAAAATTATTATAAATGAATATTTTTTTATTTGAATCATATAATTGTTAGTTACCTTTGTAATCTTTTATATTTTAATATATGTATACAAACCAGAACATTGAAATATATGTATATTTTGACCCTATCTTACGGATACTTGCGAACAGATATTAGATTTTTGATAATGGCGGGGCAAACCAGAACATTGTGAAGGTCAAAAGAGCGAGAAGGGGAAACAATTTTACCATGACCAGAGTTCTGAACGGCAGCTACGGAACCATTACCAACGGTAACTGGAGTTATGGTGCTCATATTAAAAAGAGATTGTAGGTTACCTGCATTGGAGGTGATGTGCGTGGAGGCTCCGGAGTCCATGTACCATGCATTGTCTGGTTCCTGAAGGGTCATCGTATTGAATGCATGAGTAAGACCAGGAGGGAGTTGAGTCAACTGCGGAGTAGTTGTCAACTGCGCCATATGGGCTTGCTGATTCGTCGGTGAAGGATGAGACCCGAGGATGCCTTGGTGAGCAGGAGTCCCCGGCTGATGTTGGTACTGCTGGAGCGGGCCTGGTGAGTAAGGGGCGTATCCCGGAGGAGGGTATGCATAGTGTGGCGGTATTGGTGCATAAGCATGAGGCTGTTGGTTATAATACCAAGGCGAGCCATATGGATTCTGTTGCCAGTTGTTGTTGTAGCGTCCTCTGCCCCGAGATCGTCCGTTACCGCGATGACGACCTCTGTTTCCACGACCAGAGTTGTGGTGATTGTTGTTGTTGTTGGAGGGACGAGAATTGCCATCAGCGCCGGCGTAGAGAACCGTTGAGGACGACGAGTTGTCATGATGACGTGGTGAGGGTTTCACCTGTTTGGAGAGACGAGTCTCTTCCATCTGCAACATCGATCGAGCCTCGAGTAAAGTCGGAAACGGTGACTTGTGTTGGATCACGTTGATGATGGAGTCAAACTTGTCGGATAGCCCGTTTAGGAGATGCGAGACCAGAGCTCGTTCAGTCACTGGAGCATCAATGTTGGCAAGGAGATCGGCAGTGGTCTTCATCTTCTGGCAGTAGTCGTGCACAGAGAGGTCGCCGATGACCAACATGCGGAGATCGTTCTCTAGTTGGAGAGCACGAGCTTCCTTGTTGTCGCGAAAGAGATTCTCGATGGAGAGCCAGAGATCGCGTGCCGTAGCGTTCTTCTTGAGAACGGTATCGATGATGGAGTCGGAGATGGTGCCGTAGATCCACATCTTCACAAGTCCATCACGTTCCTTCCACTCTTTCTCCGATGCAGGAGTTGAAGAGGAGGAACCGTCAATGTGTTGTAAAACACCAAAGCTGACACAGTGGGTTTCAAAGAGTTCACGCCACTTGTCGTAGTTAAGCTTTGTCATGTCGAGAGAAATAGGGATGTACGCTTTGATTTGCGAGATCCCAAAGGGTTCGTCAATGGTCGATGCAAGAGCAGCCATTGTTTGTGAGTGGAGAGGGAGAAGATACGAAAGAGAGAGAGGAGAGAAGAGAAGAGAGCGGAGATAGGATCGATCGCTAGTAGTTTGGTGGCTAGGGTTTAGCGTCTGATACCATGTAAGATAGGAAACTCCGTATCTCGTATCATTATATGAGGAGAGTATATATAGTAAGTACAAGGAATGTTCTAGAGAGAATATCTAGGGTATCTATGAGATACACAATATCTAAACAATATATACTCTAACACATACATATATAAATATACGCTTCTGACACGTTTCTGCTTCCTAAGTTTTTTAAAAAATTAGCTTCTACGTTTCCACACGATTCCGCTTCCGTTTCCATGTAACATAGATTTTGACCCCAAAAAAAAAAAAATTATCGGTTATAAATCACACAGCAGCATGAGTGTGAGAGCGTAGACCAATGAATAAAAGGTTTCTACAAAATGTCCGTTTTGCCCCTGCGAACTCTTCGTTCCCCATCTCCCAAAACGATTTCTTCCATCTCAAAAGTAAAGCTTTCTTGGTTCACAAGCTTTCAGAATCTACCCATCTCTTTCTCACGAACTCATTGAAAAGTTCAATTCTCAAACTTGGGTTCGCGAGTGACACTTTCACTATAAATCGCCTCATAAACAGCTATGTCAAGCTCAGAGAAACCAACACTGCACGCAAGCTGTTCGATGAAATGCCTGAACCAAATGTTGTCTCCTGGACTTCGGTTATTTCTGGGTTTAACGACACGGGTCAACCTCAAACAGCTCTCTCTATGTTCCAACAAATGCATAAAGACAAATCTGTAGCTCCCAATGAGTTCACGTACGCGAGTGTCTTTAAAGCCTGTTCTGCTTTGGCAGAATCAAGAATCGGGAAAAGCATCCACGCCCGTCTTGAGATGTCCGGGAGAAGAAGCAACACTGTGGTGAGTTCCTCTCTTCTTGACATGTATGGGAAATGCAACGACGTGGAAACCGCTAGACGGGTTTTCGACTCGATGGTTGGGTGTGGGAGAAACGTTGTTTCTTGGACATCGATGATCACTGCTTATGCGCAGAACGCTCGTGGACATGAAGCTGTTCAGTTGTTTAGATCATTCAACGCTACTTTTGAGAGACCGAATCAGTTTATGCTGGCTAGTGTTATCAGTGCTTGCTCTAGTTTAGGTAGGCTACAATGGGGTAGAGTTGCTCACTGTGTAGTTACTCACGGTGGTTACGAAACGAACCATGTGGTTGCTACGTCGCTTCTTGATATGTACGCGAAATGCGGGTCGCTAAGCTGTGCGGAGAAGATCTTCTTGAGGATTTGCTGTCACTCTGTGATCTCCTACACGTCTATGATCATGGCAAAGGCAAAGCATGGACTCGGAGAAGAAGCGCTTCAACTATTCGAAGAAATGGTTGCGAAGAGGATAAAGCCTAACTACGTAACGTTACTCGGTGTGTTACACGCTTGTAGCCATTCGGGTTTAGTCACTGAAGGGCTAGGATACTTGAATTCGATGGCTGAGAAGCACGGTGTGGTTCCTGATCCGAGGCATTACACTTGTGTTGTTGACATGCTTGGGAGATTCGGCCGTGTTGATGAAGCTTACGCTCTGGCGAAAACTATTGAAGTTGGAGCAGAGCAAGGTGCGCTCTTGTGGGGAGCTCTTCTTTCAGCTGGTAGGTTGCATGGAAGAGTTGATATTGTTGGGGAGGCGAGCAAGCGGTTAATACAATCGAATCAGCAAGTGACGAGTGCGTATGTTGCATTATCCAATGCTTATGCTTTAGCTGGAGGATGGGAAGATTCAGAGTCTCTTCGTTTGGAGATGAAACGTGGTGGAAACGTGAAAGAACGAGCTTGTAGCTGGATTGAGATTAAGGACTCGGTTTATGCTTTTCATGCTGGGGATTTGTCGTGTGACGAGAGCGGTGAGATTGTGAGGTTTATGAAGGATCTAGAGAAGAGAATGAAGGAGAGAGGACACAGGGGTGGAAGTAGTAGTAGTATGATCACAAGTTCATCGGTTTTTGTTGATGTTGATGAAGAAGCCAAAGAGGAAATTGTGAGTTTGCATTGTGAGAGATTGGCTTTAGCCTTTGGATTGATACATTTGCCTCCAGGGTCGACGATTAGGATTATGAACAACTTGAGGATGTGCAGAGATTGTCATGAGGCTTTCAAGGTGATCAGTGAGATTGTGGAGAGGGAAATTGTTGTTAGAGATGTGAATAGGTTTCATTGCTTTAAGGATGGGTCTTGCACTTGCCGTGATTTTTGGTGAATTTCTTTTTAACATTTTTTAAACTCTTTTGTTCTTTTAAACTTCACATATAAGAGTTGATGTAAAAGCCTCATAGAGCCAGAGAGAGAAATTAAAAAAAAAATGTACAGAACAAAATGTGATCATAACTAAAAATATTTTTTTTTTTCACTTGGTGCTACAGAGTGGACTAGCCTGAAAGCGTACCATACTGTCTGACCCGAATTTGAAATATCTTCCGACTAATGTCAAGGATAGACCGATCATCCATTACGGGCCACCATATAAACCACTTATGCCAAAGCCTAAGCCCGGACCGGTCAAAAATGAAGGAATGTTAAAAACTTTTCAATCAAATTTTAAGCTAACAAAACATGAGCTGAAATAAGCAAACCTTTCTCAGAAATTATAAGCAGGAATATATCAAATCCATTTAATTATAAATAACAAATTGAGAACATTTTATATTGCACTCACTAAAAATAAAAAGGAGACATGAATAAACAAAAAAACAAAAAAAACAAAGCACTGGTACGACAGAGTATGCTTCTTGTGTATCCAGTGGTGACCGAGGAAAGCTGCTATAGTTGTGGTGGTGGCTGCGGATAGACATGTGGTTGATATGGTGTTGGCATATAAACTGGTACTAAACCATTGCTTGGCCCAGCATTTCCACCTTGCTGAACAGACACGTAACTCACCTGAACCGGATCCGACGATGCATATGAGTGAGGCGAGACCGGTAGATACATATATGGTTGGGATGTTGTGGTTGATGGTGTTGTTGGAGCCGTTGAAAATGTAACTTGTTCCGTAAGAAACCTATACGTAAAGCTCACGACACCCTTCTTCCCATAAGGACCCGTCAAAGCGTGCGTCTCCAACTTCATACCGTTACCTTCACCGTTTTTTAACGGAACAGGAGGGTTCGAAGCTAACAGCTGTTGAACAGGAAGTCTTACGAATCCGATCTCCTTATCACCAAGAAAAGGCCTGTGGCTCATCATCTCCACTAGGAGGATCAAACGCCCTTCTCGAGCTAACTTTTCATCTATAGAAAACCTAACACTATGATTCAGCTTCGGGTTCGTATCCGCGGCGAAATCGACAGGGGTGTTGATCCTGTCCTCCACCTTCCTGTCCTTGAGGATAGCAACGGATGCGTATACATCCATCACCGAAAAGGCGTTGACATCTCTGATGTCCTTGGCGTGTTTGATCACGACCTCTAGTACCATTTTGGTAGTGCCCGTTTGGATTCGAGGCGAATATACAACCAGCTGATGATGACCTGGATCCGGGTTTGGATAAACCGGTTGACCAATCGATGTGGAATGATCCTGAGGGTCTGCATGGTATGGATCCTCAACCGGTGCTGGTTTAAACCGGTACAAGAGGCTCAACCTTGCGTTCGCACATCCTCCTCCGTCTGTGAGTTTGATAGGGCAAGTCAACGGCTTCATTTTATTATTGACGTTACCGTTTGCAAACGGTGGAAGCGGGTTTGTGGTGAAAAGCTCTTGAACGGAGACGTTGACTTCTCCTAAATATAGGTCATCCCTCCCTTCGAGCCAGTAGCTGAATAACTCGACTTTGAGGGTCAATAGGCCTTCAAGGGCTGCTTCTTCGTTGAACGAAAATTTGATGGTGTGATTCCATGTCGGATTGAAACCACCGTCGTAGTCAATGGGCGTTTTGGCCGCTTGTGTCTTTTGAGTAGGTTCGCCGTTGATTGAAACGATGGCGTATACGTCCATCTTGTCTGCGGCATCAACATGGCTTAGGTCACTGGCTGATACAATTTTAAGCTCAAGTGTTGGGCTCTCTATGGCTCTTTGCAACTGCAAGGTAGCCATATTAAGAAAGTTTTGTCTTGTACTCTCTTCGAAAATGTAAAATAAGAAAAAGATATATATATACAAGTTTGTGTGAGGAAATTTCTAATTATAATGCTACAAAAGTTATATAAGGATAATATGGGTGTCATATCTCGAGTCAACTGTAGTTATATGTACTTCAAATTATAATAAAATAACAAACCGTCCATGTTGTAGGGTACATATTGATATAGTATTAGCACGCAGAAATTTTCGCCATATGTACAAAACAAGAGTTTGTTTTGGGTAAAAACCAACTCACTCCCACCACAACGGTACTTGGATAAAATAAAGCTAATTCTTGCAACAGAGCTCAACAAAAGTGTCAAAAACATAGATTTGCTACAAATATATATATAATTTGGTCATATTGGAGACGATAGAAAACTAGTACGAACGAACTATATGGAAGTTTATCACAGTGATAAAAGATATTGAACACTAAAATAATTGTTTTTGAGCTTTTACTGATTATAGACTACTAAATTAAAACAATACAAATATCTTTGCTTTGTAAAAATGATAGGTAACCAGATTTGTAACCACTTAAACTATTAATTTATATTTAAGTAAGATCTATAGTTCTACAGAAAGCTAAAAGTTTGTATTATATCTCTATATTTGGCAAACATTAAAGTACATGTATATATTTTCAACTAAATTATATTATATATATTAAATGATGGTCTCTATTTTTTATCAACATATATTAAATGATGGTCAAATCCTCTATTCAGCCCATTTCAAAAGTATATGTATTAAAAGTAATTAACCCATTCAGATATTTTTATTTATAAATTTATAATTTTGATATTATCATAAACGTTCTAAAATTTTATTGTTTAGTTTTCTTATTCGACATTATTAATATATAATGATTTTTTATACCTTTTACTTTGTTATTTATTATATACTAGTATATTTTCGGTATAATAAATCATAATTTAAAATAATCAAATAGATAATCACCTTCAAAATATTTTGTTATTATATTTTTATAGTTTCATACAATAAATTTTTAAAATTTATATAGTTATACTATGAAACGAATATTTTTTAGGACAATTTATATTTCCATGATGTGGTTACAAATATACTTTAGCATCTATCATTTTATTATATTACAAAATTTATAAGTAAATGCATTGATCTGGTTAAATAATTTAGCCTTGCTATTTTAGTAAACTCTATATATATTAGCATCTATCATACTATTTTAGTAAATTTTATGGATATAGAATATTTTTGGATATGGTAATAAGTTTCTGATTTTTGGTTATTAAATTAAGATTTCAAAAGATTATACTATTTTTGATTTTTAGAACATAATGCTTTTCGTGTTGCATATTAAAAATCATACTTTATCATCTATGCTTTATCTTTTTAAAAATTTGGAATATTATTATTTTGAAATTGAAACATTAATTTATTTCAAAATTGTATATTTGATCAAGAGATATTTAGAAAATTATACAAATATTTTTAGTTTGTAACATTATATGAATTTTTATATTTTTTGTTAATAAATTAATGAATCTGATTTTTTATTAATAAATTATTCTTAATAAATAGCAACATATTTTTGAAAAATACATCCGCACGGATCAAAGTCTAATAAATAATTAATGGTATAGTCATATTATGATTTTTCTATGGTGTATTTTTAGTGATTTTATTTTAATAGAATAGATGTATATATTTTAATCAAAAGAAAAAAATACAATTTCAAAGAAATAGAGTAAACATGTCTTTGACAAAAAAAAAAAGAGTAAACATATCTATGTTGAGTGGTGTTCCACTAACACAAATTTACATTACATAAGGCAACTACCAGGCGAACAGAAGGGAAGAGAGAGAATAAAAATACATGGACATAGTTCGGATCAACAATGTATAAGACTTGGTATTTTGGATATTCTATAAAAGAAACGAGAACTACTTTATTTTTCTTGATGGATATTCGTTATTGAATGATGCAGAAGAATGAAAAAGTTTTACGTTACAAAGGACCTTGAATTAGAAAGTAACTATTATAAGTTAAAAATCTGTTTATCAAAAAAAAAAATTAAAAATCAAGCTGAAAGACATTAGTTGAACCATTAATTTTGATGGTGTGTTGTCGCATGACGGTCTTGAGTGGAGGAGTGTGGCGTAAGAAACCACATTTGGA
The DNA here is from genome assembly GCA_019706035.1 of Raphanus raphanistrum subsp. raphanistrum. Classification (NCBI taxonomy): domain Eukaryota; kingdom Viridiplantae; phylum Streptophyta; class Magnoliopsida; order Brassicales; family Brassicaceae; genus Raphanus; species Raphanus raphanistrum. Next base: position 18,096,595 of record CM033983.1, on the reverse strand, counting down.
GGAGGGTACTTGCGAGTTTGGGGTTGTCTTGAAGGAAAGAGGAAGCTCGGTTCTAAATACATAACTGATCAATCTTGTGTAGTGACTTATTGATATAGGTTTAGTCTAATTATTTTAATACAATTAGTAAAAATATTTACTAATCATTTATGAAAAATATTTTACACAAATATAAATACAAATAAATTAAATTTCTAAAATAAAATGTAAAGCAAAAAATATATCTGCTTTTTAGAATTCAAATTTCACTAAAAAAATAAACGGGCCAACACATACCTTGACTACAACAATTCACACGATCTCTCGAGTAACCTTTCAAATTCAACTTTTCATAGAGCAAACAAGCGAAGAAACCAAATACCAAACATAAAAGGAAAAAAGAAACGAAACTTGAAATCGCAACAACTGAACATTCAATGCAATGGACTAATCATTGGTATGATCTATGACTTATGAAAAGAACCAGACCCTCAAGGCTCAAGCTTAAACTTCGAAGAGGTTTACTTCTTCAGAAATTATTTCATTCAGTATAGCTCCTCCTAATACTCGTCCGAATGCCGCCCCTAGTCCTAGGGCTGCGACACTCACACTCCCTCCTTGTGGCTTCACTTGTGGCCGTACTCCTTGCCCTTGCGCCTGTGATTGTGTCGGGCGTTGTGTTAGTGGTTGCTGAAGTTGAAGCTGCTGCTGAATCTGAGGTTGTGGTTGAGTCTGCAACTTTTGTGGTGGTAATTGGACTTGCGGTTGTGGTTGGGGCTGCAGTTGCGGCATATAAATTGGTACTTGACCGTTACTTGGCCCAACATTTACCCCTGGGTGAACAGCCATGTAACCGGAAGCACCATGAACCTGGTTTGCTGACCCATAGGGATGATGTGGGACTGGTACATACAGAATAAAAGGTTGGGGTGTTGTGCCTGGCACAATTGGAATTGTAACTTGCTTCTCAAGAAACCTATATGTGAGGCTTAGGGTTCCTTCCCCGTACACACCTCCCACCTTGCGCGTAACCAACTTCATATCGTTAATATTAACGTCAGTAGATGGCGACGGTGGATTAGAACCAATAAGTTCTTGAATCTGGACACTCACGTTTCCAATATGTTTATCTCCCATTACCGGTCGGTGGCTCATCAACTCCACGACGAGGCTAAAACGGTCTTCCCGAGCTAACTTTTCCTCGCCCAGGGAAAACTTAACGGGGTGGTTCCAAGCTGGAAATTTAAAGCCAGAATAGGCGATAGGGGTTTTGGTCTTATGCTTTGTTGTCTTGCCCTCACAGATCATAACGGAAGCATATACGTCCATGTCATCGAACACGTTGACGTTTCTGATGTTATGGGCGGATTTGATCACGAGCTCTATCGCAAGCTCTGTCACGGTGGTTTGAGTCTGACACTGAGGGGTATATATAACGGGCTGGCCCAATCTTGCTGGATCTAGGTTTGTGTAACCGGGTTGGACAAAAGGTGGCAAATAAACCGGTTCTGGCGGTATAGGATACAGATCATTAACCGGTGCCGGTTTGAAACGGTACGAGAGGCTTAGTTTTCCATTTGGTTTTGTTTCTCCGATGAACTTGACAGGATAAGTCAACGGCTTCATTTTGCTGACGTCACCGTTAGAAAACGGTGGAAGAGGATTTGTAGCAAGAAGCTCTTGAACCGGAACGTTGACTTCTCCTAGAGACACGTCATTCTCATCTTCGAGCCAATAGCTATACAACTCCACCTTGATATTCAGTAAGCCTTCGTTGGCTTCTCTCTCGTCGAAGGAGAATTTGACGGTGTGATTCCACGTCGGATTTGAACCGCCGTCGTAGTCAATGGGTGTTTTGGCCGATCGTTTCTTTTGAGTAGCGCTGCCGTTTATCGAAATGACAGCGTATACGTCAATCTTGTCTGTGGCATCGATATGGTCGACACTAGCTGATGTGATTTTGAGCTCAAGAGTTGGGTTCTCTGTGGCGTTATCCAATCCTGAGGAAGACATGTTCAAGATTGTCTTTGTTTGCTCTGTGTTTTGGGCAAATGTAAAGTAGACCAATATATATAAATGTTGTAAGCAAACACGAATCAAACTCGGAGAAATAAATGGATAGTTTACAATATTTTAGAATTTATATACTGATTATTGTTATGAGAATGGATAGTTTACAATATTTTAGATTTATTTGTACAGTTTAAAAAAACTAATTGAAAAAAAAACGTTAATAAAGACTTCTTAATTTTAAAAATACCATATCATATGCGTTATTTTACTGGTTTACCAAGATTTAAGTCATTTTTAGAATCAACAACAAATTATTTGTAGACATCTTCTGATCTTGTTATATGAATGTCATTTCTTGAGTCAACGTTTCTTCAATATACATCAAGTTGGCTAGTGATACTTTTTGTCAACCGGCTAGTGATATTATAAATCAAAACCATATTATAGAATATATCACTTATATATTAATTGTTAACATTACAACATTGGTGTATAGCCATATGTCAACACTATAATGATTTTTACAATTCTTAGATAAATTAGTTGGTTCATGTAAATATATATTATTATTTATTATTAAATTAATTACCAAATTGCCTAGAAATGTACAAAAAAATATTCTATTTTTTCATTAAATAAAAGCTACGGAATTACCTAATATGATTAACATATATGTGACAATTAATGATTGAATAATAAATATTTGATAATAATTTCTAAATCCTTTTCATTTTAAAAAAATAAAAAATATTTTTAAAAATAGACTAAACAATCACATTAATCATATAATAGAAAATTTTAGATTTTTTCTACATGCTATATTTTAAATTTTTTAGACTACTATAAATTATTAAAAATGTTAAAGTATCACATTAAAAATTTGTGATCAATGATTTAAATTTTTTATAACAAGACAAATGATCATAAAATCATATAAATATGAAGTTTCATTTAATAGATATTCAGATTAAAAGTATACATATTTGTTTTAATATTATTAAAATTAAGCTATATATACTGAAAAATATATAACTATGTTAATTTTGAATTTTGCATTGAATTTTTAAAAATAATTATAAATTACTAAAATTATTAAAAATCTCATACTGACTTTTTTTTACTAATGGTTTGATTCTTTGGTACAAAATATAAAAATGTTAATAAAATTAAATGATTAGGAAGCCTTAATTAATAAATATTCATATTAAAATATACTATATATGTATGTAAATATAATTTAAATTTAATTATATAACATATAAATTAAATAAAATTATTATAAATAAATAAGAGGGATTGTTTTGATTTATGTGGTTACTTTAATTTAATTATATATATATATATATATATTGTTTACTCGATTCTCAATTATTCAATATATTTATTTTTTCATAATATAATATGTAAATATATACAAAATAAATAATAATGTGTATTTATATACACAATGTTCATTCCGTGTTTTCATCTCGTGCAAGATGAGGGTTTTCACCTTGTATAATATTATTATACACACTAATATTCTTGTCAAATACTTTTGTACCATATAAAAAAATTAGAGTCTTAGACTTTGGTTGGGTAAAAATAATCCTCTCCCACCACTTATAAACTGATGTGATCTTGAGCTGAAGGGTTGGTTCTCTACGGCGTTTTCCAACCGTGGGGAAGACATTTTCAAGATAATCTTGTTCTGCTCTGTCTTGTAAAGAGCACAAATATATACAAATAATTTGCCATCTTCTGACCTTAGAAGATTATAGAAGAATAATATGGATGTCATCTCTTGAGTCAACGTTAGTTTAAAATACGTCAATTTGGCTAGTATATTGTAAACTAATATCATATTTACAGTACATATCATATTAGAATACACATTAAATAATTTGTCAAATAGTTTTGTAACCATATAAAAGTTAGACGTTGATAAAAAAAAAAGTAGACGTTTGTTGGTAAAATTAGTCCCCTCCCACCACTCACTAACGGTAAAAGGAATTATTGAGAATAAGTTTTAGAGATAATTCCGAATCTATTATGAATAGAATTACTTTTGGGGTGTAAATTTTGGTTTACAAATTTAGGACCAATAAGTCACAAAAAACTAGTCAATTAGAAAGTGGTAGCTCGATTGTAACCTCCTTTGCTATTCAATGGTACAATTTTCATTCTTTCAACACACCATTCTGTTATTCTTAATTTGCTCTTTTTGATCTGCCAGAAGGAGACTTAATTTAAGGCTTCAATTATTTTATAGGTCCTCTTGGTTATGAGCTTTACAGAGATAAAGAGCTTACGTTAATAAACAGTATACAAAACACCTAAACAATATTTTTTTTTGAGTCAGACTGATATGCTCTTATTAAATCATCTTAACCATCGAGACTAACAATTTTTTTATCTCCTCGTTGTTTAGTTTGATCATTCAACAAACAAAATAGAAAATGGAAATTGTCTATTTATTGGCTAATAACATTTTTTGTTGTCACTAACGGAAGTAATGACACTGCTGAAACAAGAAGATCCGCATTCGCCAACCTCTCATCATTCTTCGTATACTGTGGCGGCCCTTGGTATCCATATCCAGCCGGTGGTGGCGGCTGCGACATGTAAGGATAGGGTCCATAACCGTGCTGACTCGGTGGAGCCCACGACATTGGTCCCTGATGGTGAACCGGACCGGAAACAACAGCTGCCCCATTGAACCGGTACGAGAAAGTCAAAGAACCTTTCATTCTCTCAGACGGAGTTCTCACCTGATACGTTGCAAACTTCATCCCATGCCCATTACTGTTACCGTTAGTTGACGGCAAGAGGTAAACTAACGGGACCTCGACCTTACCAATATCTTTATCGCCTAGGAGTCGACTGGAGAACAATCCCACGACGAAGTGTTAAACGACCTTCTCTGGCTAATCTCTCATTGACGGAAAACTTGACGGCGTGATTCCAGTTAGGGTTAGATCCACCGTAGCGATCTACCGCGGTTTTCACTTTCTGTATAGTGTCTGTCGCCCAAAAGGGTTAATGACGGCGTAAACAGTTCATCTTTGTGACTGTGGTTGACATACTCAAGGTCACTTGCTGAGTTGATATTAAGCTGCTAAGGTAAGATCCGTCATGGCTGCCAAGGGTAACGCAATGTAACGTAAAGATACGTTTATAAACGTTGATCAGAAAGAAAGAAAAGAAAAATACGCATTAACTATAACCTAGATGTTTTGTAGCAAAAAAAGAAAACATAGGTGTAGAGGAAATCTTTGATGTTCTTTCAAAGTTTTCATAAGAGTTCAATTTATAATAGAGACAGTTGCACTGAGATTTTCGTTAGGTGATATGAAACGTGTTTGAGCGATCGTTAAAATAAAGGGAAAATTTGAAAAAATACATTTAGATAAGATAATATTTTGAAAACTACACTATTTTTTTATATTTTTGAAAACTATACTTATTAACATTTGAAATGACTAAATTGTCCAATTTTAATATTTGTAACTAGATAATATCTATATTACTAATTTTAATTTAATACAGAAAACTAAGAGTGTAACAACAAATCAGTTTATATTTATCTTTTTTTTCAACATAGGACTCTTAATATCTAAATCAAACTCTCCAGCTTATAGTCGCAATCAACCACATCTTTATTTATAAGATACTAGAAGTTTTTGATCTGATTTGAAGATTTTTGTTTATACGACAGAACACACAAGAAAACAATCACAGACAAACTATGAAAATCATACAGTGCTTTGATTATTTCTGTCTAACGCAGTTTTACTACCCCTTGATTAAGATTGAGATGATATTTTGTGAACGTTCTGCACATGAGCACGGTCACAAAGGTCTTGAAGATAATTTTCACGTTTTTTTTTTTTTTTTTTTGAGAAGATTTTTTTTTGAGAAAAGGCATTCAATTTTTTGAGAAAGTTTTCACGTATTTTTTTATTGTTCTTAAAACATTTGATCTTTTTATTGTTAAATTTGATGAATTGTCAATACGAAGGGATTCAATCCATTTATCCTTCTTCGCCATGAAGACACAGTCATAACAACTTGAACCATCGAAATAGCAGCAAAGATAAAGGAAAATAATCAAAACATTAACATAATAATAAATTTAATATTAAAATTTTAAAATTTGGAATTTCTAATTAAATATGGATGAAAATGTCTTATCAAATTCGATAAAGTGCACTTTTCAAAAAGGAAATAACTAAGTGTACTATGCAAAATTTAAAACATAAATAGAGTATTTTTCAAATTGTCCCTAAAATAAATGAAAAGCGTAAACTTTTACTAAAAAAGGAAGAAAATAATGTGGAACGGGAAAATAATTTATTCTTAGTATTAAGTATAATATTTAATAGAGTAGATTGGTGAAAATGGAAAAGTGAAACACGGAGAAAATAGAAAATCAAAACCCAGAATAAAACTTTCTTTTATTTAATGTAGAGTAACAGATCTCTCTGCTTTTATTCCTTTTTGGAGTCAATGAGCTGAAAACATATGGTACTTGATTGGTAAGAAGTAGAGTAACTATGTAGAAACGTTTTTTACTCTACTATATCTATATTATTAAAACAACTATATCTATATTATTAAAACAGAAGTACAAATATAAAATATCTCTAAGTTTTCCAAATTATTTACAATGACATGCCACTGAAGTAACTAAATAAATCTATCTTTAAGGAATCATTATCTTTTCCTATTTATTAAACTATTTCCTAAATCAAACTTAACTTAATTTTCGTATTTAATATATTTCCTTTAAACAAATTAACTAATTTTTAGGGATATTCAAATTTAATATTGATTTTAACTATATAAAAATTGGATAATATTACCATTAATTATTTTGAACAAAAATCAAGTTTAAATTAGATATTAAACAATATTATGAATATTCCTAAAATATATGTTTAACTTACCATTAATTATTTTGAACAATAAAATTTATATATGTTAAGATTTAAATATCTTTAAACAACTTATAGAACAATATGAAATATTTGTAAGTGAATATTATTTTTAATATAATACAATCTCACCTAAGATTATATATATTTCAAAAATTTCTAACATATACGTTTAATCATTTCAGTTACTATAAATTATTTTCAACAAGAAAATTTAAATATCTTTGTATAACAATGTTTAATGTTTATAACCAAATATTCTTTTTCTAACGTATCTAAATCTCACCGTATTAGACATATCTGATCAAAATATTTAAATTTTTATTACATTTGAAAAATAATTTCATGTTAAAAGAAATATTATTCAAACATATCAATAGGTCAATATTTTGTCAAAAGTTTAGTAGCGGGCACGGCTCACTATTTTATTTGTTGTATTTATAAAATATTTAAAATATGATAAATATTTAAAATATAAACGAATAAACATTTAAATAATATTTATTTATATAAAAATGAAAATAACAACCCGTGCGGGCGCACGGGTCAAACTCTAGTTAACATTATTATTGATACACCATTCAGTCACACTCAAAATGTATAACAACATTATTAGTAATACATGTGCTTAAAGAAAAGATATCCTTTTTTATCTAAGTTTTCATTAGAATAACAGCACCGTACAATAATCCAACAATGGGTAACTAAGCCAGTGAAATACATATATATCCCCGGAAACTCCAGCCCAACCCAACATCAGGCATCTAATACAACATCATATTACAACTGAGCTTGATATTTAAACCGAAACAGTAGAGAATCAGTCGAATATCATGGAATAGAAAACAAGACACCTAGAAAACTCACAAACTCCAAGTCGACCGTTTGAATCTATTTCACCTGCACCAAATGTAATAACGCGAAAAGAACAAATACTTGCATGATTTCTAAAATTATCACATCATCGTTTAGCTCTTCTTTTGGTTCGGTTATTGCTCCTTTTATTGAATTAAATGACGGGATGTGACGATGTGTTTAACAGTCAAGAGTTTTTTTCGTTTGATATTTCGCAAGATGTGAAACACTAATGATTTAGATTTACGGCCTTATATAGAATTTAACACATAAACATAAAACACCAAATTTACATAAGATTTTGAAATTATAGTTTTTAAAAAGAAGAGAAATCCAACGAGTAAAGATGACAAAGTTTCTAGAGTCGGCCGCAATCGTATTTAGTATGACGAATCTGATGACGTCCAAACAACAGCACCAACAACACAATAAACATGAGCCTGACGACCGTTGACTGCGTTTGTAGCGACCGTCCCGTCAAATACGTCTGCGTCGAAAGCGCGACTAGTCTCATCCTACGTTCATTCACATACTCATCAATAGCTTCTCCAATGCTTTTCACAGAACAATCCTTTAACGAGTCTCCATGGTCCGGACCCATTTTCCTAGCTAGACATCTAGCAAGAACAATGGAATCCTCTAGCGCAGCCGAGCCGCCTTGTCCGAGGAATGGACCCATCACGTGCATTGCGTCGCCAGCTACAGTCACGGTCCCACGACGGAATTTCCCGAACATGATTTCCAACGGCGAACGGTACCTTAAATGCGTCAACGTTAATGCCTCCACATCGCATATTTTCACCATTTCTTTCCAGTCTTCAGATAACTTATCGACCCATTTTAGAGTCACCTTTGCGATCGATTCTTGATCCTTAACCTTGTATTGGCTGTCTTGCATATGCACTACGAACCAAAAGACTTGGTTGTCGCTCAAAGGAAGTCTTCCGACTAGGACGTTTCCTGTTTTCATCCTTAGAAGCTCATGTGGAAATCCGTGGCCGTTTGGGTAATTAGTGAACCCTCTCACCGCACGACAGGCAAACGCCTTTTTAGGGCCTAACCGCAGATAATCACTGACGATAGAATTTGCACCATCGCATCCAATCAAGACCTATGAAAGAAGCAGACATGTATTTAATTATAAAATGTATGGAAAATCAAATTTGAAATTTGTAGCACAAAAATGCATATTTGAAAAAAAAATTGAAAAATAAATCGTTGTAAAGACCGAAAATGAAGACCGAAAAACTATTTAACTATTTAATTAAATAGTTGTGTTTGAAACAATGAAGACCGAAATGAGAATCATGATACATTACCTTGGCTTTGATCGTATTTCCATTGGATAAGTGAACGACTGGAAACGACGTAGTTTCGTCCTCTTGGATCGAAACAATTTGGGAATTGAATCGGATGGTTCCATCAGGGAGAGCATCGGCTAAGGCCTCAACCAGATCGTTCCTTCTGATACAACGAGCTTCGTCTCTGTTTGGTTGCAATTAGTAAAAGTTAAAAATCAATAACAATTTCCAACAACTCTATATTTACTATGTATATAATTGAATTAACAGCATACTTGATGTTTAAGACGAATTCTCGTTTTTTCTTCCCATCCTCAATCAACATGGTCCGTGCTCTGTTCACCAAATCAAAGAAACATCCAATAATTTATTATGCAAGCTCTAAATCAAAGCTATGATCACTAATGATTAATTAGCAAAGCAAATAAAAAGGATTGAAGTAGAGAAATCTTACTTGTGAATAAGATTAGAAGTGAGACGAAGACGATCAGAGACGCCAAGCTGATCAAGAGCTCTCCAACCATTAGTAAGAGTTCCAATTCCAGCTCCTTCCGACCTCACTCTCTCAGCTCTCTCCAACACAACACTCTTCATTCCTTTCCTATGAAGAGCAAGGGAAGTGGCGAGACCAGCGATTCCGCCGCCGACGATAACTATTCCGACTTCTTCCATTTTTATTTCTAATTTAAAGCTGAGATATTCAGATCTGGAGTTTAGTTTGGGTACTTGTTATAACTTGTCTGAATGTTTATGTATAACAATTTCTTTATATAGTACTACTAAACTAAAGAGAAGCAGCGAAGACTTTTCGTTAAAACAATTAATTACTTGGGAGGCAATCATCAAGTGAAGTCAGGCTCGATCGTCTTTGGCGAGTCAAACATGTGCTACTTTTATGCAAGTTAGTTGACGTTGACGCAAGCGATGACGCCACCTACATTAAATCATGTGTTTTGTAAATAACGAAGTAGACTACTTAGTTGCAAAAAAAAAAAGTAGACTATTGTCCATAGATTATAAATACGTCTAATAAATATGGTCTACTTGTTGTATAGTGACAGTGAGTCCATACTTATCCTCTTCTATTTTACCAAAAAAAAAACTAAAGCTTGTAATTTAAAAATTTGGACTAGGATTTTGAAATACTATTTATTTTAATTTTGATCATTGTACAACTTTTATATCCAATTTTTTCTCTTAATTTCATAGAAGTTTATTTAATATATTTTAACCAAGAGAAATAGATAAACTTATATCTAAGACTATAATTTTAAATATTTACATATCTATTTTAAATGAAAATTTAAAATAAACATAATTATTTATTTTATCTTAATTTTATGTTTAATTAAATTACAATTTATATTAAAATATTGATAAAATTAATAAAACCTAATCTATTAACAAAATTTCATTTTTAAATATAGTTTAAATTTAAAATTTATATTACTTCACATGGAACATAAAAATGTCTAGTTATCTATGTTAAGATTAGTAGACATGATTTCCAATGAGTTTCATCAAATTTATCAAGATATTTATGTTAAGATTCATCAGAAATATAAAATAAAATAAAAAGAAAGAGATAAAGAATCTTAGCAAAAAAGAAAAGAGTGGAATAAGACGAAGAAAGGAGACATGCCATGCTAAAATCATGCCATGCTTTTTACTGTGTTTAGGTACATTGTTAATTTCTCATTTTTATAGGTTTTCAGATTAATCAAATCTTCTTAAAATCTCTAGTGATGTAGGGGATAAGGTCGTCATTTTGCTCACCCCATTTTCACTACTTTTACTTTTACTATGTTAGACAAATTCTTAATATCATACTTCTTTTGAACCAATTGACAAATACTAAGTAGCTTAATTCAAAATAAAGATATAAATTACAAAATTTGTTTTATAATATTTTTTTGACGTCTCTAAAACAAAATCACAAGTTTCTAAATTAAAAACACAAGTTTTCATTGAGTTTCTAAAATAAAATTTTCAACAAACGAATTTCTAATTAATTTTCACGAGTTTTCAAAAGATTTTGATTCTGAAACATGAAACGTAGGTTCTTCCGAGTTTTCATGCAACTTAGCTTTTGAGGTTTCGGAAAAAAACTTTGGGTGTTCGGTGTATTCATTTTATAAGTCAGGGGTTCAAATAGTAATACCTATAGTCAAAGGACCAAACTTGAAATTAGAAAAACTCACGGCCGCATTAGGTTTGGTAGTAAAATCCCTAAAACCCTAAAAAGAACTCCAAATCTCAGACAAAACAGAGCGCTTCCTTTGTCCTAACAACCATCACCACCTCTTCCCAAAAAAGATGAGGCCTTTAGACGAGACCGAGACCGACCGTAGTCTTCGAGAAGATCTTCAAATTCGTGGGAAACAACCTCAAGAACATCGTCGAGAACCCATCCCACGAAGGACCCGAAGTCAGAGCCCGGCCGCTACTGCTTCCGCCTCCAGAAGAGCAGAGTCTACTACGTCAGCGAGTCCCTCGTGAAGCGAGCCACCAACATCTCCCGCAAAAGCCTCGTCTCCCTCGGGACCTGCATCGGGAAGTACACCCACGCGGGGAGCTTCCACCTGACGATCATGTCGCTCAACCTCCTGGCGGCGAACGCGAAGCACAAGGTGTGGCTGAAACCCACCTCGGAGATGTCGTTTCTCTACGGGAACCACGTCTTGAAAGGAGGGTTGGGGAGGATTACTGATAGCATTGTCCCTGGGGATGGGGTTGTCGTGTTCTCGATGTCTGATGTTCCGTTGGGGTTTGGGATCGCGGCGAAGAGTACGCAGGATTGTCGGAAGTTGGATCCGAATGGTATCGTTGTGCTTCACCAGGCGGATATTGGAGAGTATTTGAGGGATGAAGACGAGCTTTGAAAAAAGTTGCGTCTTTTTGAGGATCTTAGCTTTGGTTCTGCTTGTTGTTTTGAGTTTTTTTTTTTTTTTGAGGTTTAAGAGATATGTAACTGTTTCGAAAGCTGTGGAACTTGGTGTTGGATTTAATGAAAGTCTCGATTTTTATGAATCTGTTTCTGGCTGTTTTGTTGATCTATAAGCTTATAAGTGTTGGAAACAGCTATTAATGTTGAGAAGCTTTAAACTTTATGAATTAACTAGGCACTGATGTTTTGTATTAGCCAAAACTGATCAATGAAATCTTATTGAGAGACAGGTTAATTGCATAAACATGTCCATGAGAATAGTAGTAGGTGAGTGTTTTTGACTTTTGATTAAACTAAATGTAGATGCTGAGAACTCCCAGCTTTCCATCTGCTAGTTTATACAGCACAAAGAAACTTGTAGAAGTGGGAGTTTGTTCAAACTTTTTGTTTTGACTTGCAGTGAACTCTGTATAGTTATTATATATATAAGTTGATATTAGTAGTCACCAAGCCCGTCTAGCTCAGTTGGTAGAGCGCAAGGCTCTTAACCTTGTGGTCGTGGGTTCGAGTCCCACGGTGGGCGTTATTTTTGGTCCCTACTATTTCTGACGACAATATCCTCATCCATTTTTTTTCCGACCTTGCGTTGTGTAGATTCCCCATCTGGTCAGACCATTGGACAGGTATGTACCTTATGTCTATCACACTAAGGTATATCTCTCTGTTTTCTTAGATGTTCTTCTTCTTGTTTTAATCGTAGTTTAAATGTGTAATATTGTATTTGCTTGCGTCTCAGTTCTGTAAAGATAAAGGCATAGAGGTTATAAAACCACATCACAGGGAGACTAAGCTGTCTATTTTGACATTTTGGTGATTTCAGAAGTAACTATTATGTTTTCATTATATATACTAAGATATGTGCTTACATAGTTTCACTTACCATGCCCCAATTTGTTTCCTTTTACTCCTTAGACAATTTCCAGGGGAAGTATATGATTGTATACGGGTAAAGTTTTGTGACAATGATGTATGTTTCACTGATCATGCAGTCGATGCTTACGTCTTTAATCATGGGTTTGTTGTTCGGCTGTTGTGCCTATGATTTTGTCTAGTTTGAGTAATCATCCTTGCATGGAAATTTTCAGTAGTTTTCTTGGTAGCTGTTGCCTTCACACTGCTCTCGATTTCTTCATCACCTGTGCCGTATGCTTCACAACCATGGATGGCAATTGGATTGTCTGTGTAACCTGCAATTTTGGGGCATATAAGTGGTGTCAGTATTGTTGGATTAAGCTTGAAAGAAAAAGAAATTTGAGAAATAAGTTAAACACTTAATCCTACCAAGTTATGGAAATTAGGAATATGTTTAGGAGTTATCTAGATGTATTGCCTATTAGGATTAGGAAATATAAATCTCTATATAAGGAGATGCAAGCTTATTGCATAACTTATGGGTTGAGAGACTGTGAGAGATTATGAGTTGTGTGAGATTGAGAGAGCTTGAGGTTTTGAGTTATTTTCTTCAAGAGATTAATAAGAGAGTTATTCTTATTAAGCTTGATTGTGATTTATTGATTGTGATTCTATAAGTATGTGGTCTTTCATTTCCTTCGGAGGGAACCATCAAACCGAAGTTCCAACAAAATGCAACTCTCACCAAGGCCAGGCTAGCTGGAGGCTGAAAGATAGCTGTTTAAAGCTGGTTTTGTTCTTCTGGCCTTGGGAACGTATTATAAACTTACCTTAGCTCTGGTTTGGCTAAGGTGGCTCTACATTTGCATGTAAGCCAATCTCTACTAGCTCTGTTTTTATATGAAGAGGGATTTTATTTTCATTTTCAGGCTTAACCATGTATGTACAGTATATAACAGTATAAATAGGTTACTGCTTTTTGGTTTTCATTGGTGCTTCATGTTCTTTAAGTTGTTCAAACACTCTGCGACTAAAGCCTTTTTGATACTATTTATGGTTTGTAGCGCGACTGTCGTTGTTGATATACTCTCTACTTCTTCCTTTTAGTATCTTTAATAGAATTTTCCCTATATAAAATGTATATATAACAGTAAACCAGCTTATGTGTCCTCGTCCTCCTCCATGATTCTCTCTGTTTTCTCCTTGCAGCTACAAGATAACTTGAAAGATTCAAAAGAGCAGATGGACAAGAGAGGCGAGGTGACAGAAGAGAAAGTGGAAGCTCGATTGACTGATGAGAATGGGAATGAAGCAGAGCACTAGATGCTCAAAATGTTTCTTTTTATCATCTTATGATTACTACTAGTACTTAGGTTGAGATTGTACTGCTACTCTTGATCTGTAGTTACTGTATTTTAGTTAAATTTTAATGATACAACGGTCTGTTGCAGATCGATGAGTCCCTCCACTGCACCAAACTTTAGTACTGATTTCAAAATCAAGCTTCTCTTCTGTTATTGAAGAGAGTAAGAAATTAAGCTCCCACATCATAGAGGTTCAACAGCACAGTAAACCAATGAACCAAACAGTTCGGTCTAGGGTACAAACAGGGCATTTGAAGCTCTGAATAATTAGACTTTAGTCTGCAAACACAATCCTTCTTGTGTTCATTTCTAGTAGTTCAACTATTCTTATGTGTTTCTTTTTCAGTTTATTACGTAAATTAGGCCTGGGCGTTCGGTGGACCGATCGGTTACGGTTCGGTCAAATCGGGTTTTCAGATTTTCGGATCTCAGAGTAGCAGTCCCGTTCGGTTATTTCAAATTTTCGGTATGGTATCGGTTCGGAACCAACCGGGTTCGGATCGGTTCGGATGAACCTAATAAAATCCGGTCAAATCCGATTAGACTTCGGGACCGGTTCGGTTTCGGATTTTAACAACCAAATATAACTATATTCAACGAAACCAACCGGAAGATACCAAACATCCGAATTCAATCTCGTTAACAGCTTAAAATTCATCTTCTTTAGAATGGTTTTTTATTCAAAAGATGATCTCAAATCCATCTGTAAACATAAAAACACATACGTAAGTGAAGAATAAGAACAAGAAATCAGTGAAAAACAGAACAAGAAATCAGTGAAAAACAGAACAAAAAACAATTATATAAAATATGAACTAATGAAAAAAGTGAATCAAACGACATGCAAATAGAAGACATTTCTATTGATTTCAAATCGATTACGAAAATTTTCAGAAAAACTGAAGAAGAAGAAGAAGAAGTGAAGAAGAAAGAAAACGAACGAACCTATGACTGATTTTGATTATTTTAATTAGGCCTGGGCGTTCGGTGGACCGATCGGTTACGGTTCGGTCAAATCGGGTTTTCGGATTTTCGGATCTCAGAGTAACAGTCCCGTTCGGTTATTTTAAATTTTCGGTATGGTATCGGTTCGGAACCAACCGGGTTCGGATCGGTTCGGATGAACCTAATAAAATCCGGTCAAATCCGATTAGACTTCGGGACCGGTTCGGTTTCGGATTTTAACAACCAAATATAACTATATTCAACGAAACCAACCGGAAGATACCAAACATCCGAATTCAATCTCGTTAACAGCTTAAAATTCATCTTCTTTAGAATGGTTTTTTATTCAAAAGATGATCTCAAATCCATCTGTAAACATAAAAACACATACGTAAGTGAAGAATAAGAACAAGAAATCAGTGAAAAACAGAACAAGAAATCAGTGAAAAACAGAACAAAAAACAATTATATAAAATATGAACTAATGAAAAAAGTGAATCAAACGACATGCAAATAGAAGACATTTCTATTGATTTCAAATCGATTACGAAAATTTTCAGAAAAACTGAAGAAGAAGAAGAAGTGAAGAAGAAAGAAAACGAACGAACCTATGACTGATTTTGATTATTTTAATTCTCAGATAAAGGAGGAGACATAGAGACATAGAGATCTATGGCTCCATTTCATTATTATAAGATTGAATCAGAAAAATTTGTTCTTTTGCGATTAGGGATTGGTAACCGAAAGAAAACCAGAACAGGTGAGAAAGCAGAATACACGAAAATTTACATAAATGTAATTATGTATAACATAAATCTATATAAGGTCGGTTTAACTCGGGTACTGGTTCGGACCTCGGTTTATGACCGAACCGACCCGATAACCGAAAGCTAAGAAGTTAAGGCCCATTCGGTATTTAGCATGGATCCGTTACCGAACCGAGCCCGCTACTTCGGTTCGGGTATAAGTCTGGGCTTCGGTTACAGTTATTTACGCCCAGGCCTAATTTTAATTCTCAGATAAAGGAGGAGACATAGAGACATAGAGATCTATGGCTCCATTTCATTATTATAAGATTGAATCAGAAAAATTTGTTCTTTTGCGATTAGGAATTGGTAACCGAAAGAAAACCAGAACAGGTGAGAAAGCAGAATACACGAAAATTTACATAAATGTAATTATGTTTAACATAAATCTATATAAGGTCGGTTTAACTCGGGTACTGGTTCGGACCTCGGTTTATGACCGAACCGACTCGATAACCGAAAGCTAAGAAGTTAAGGCCCATTCGGTATTTAGCATGGATCCGTTACCGAACCGAGCCCGCTACTTCGGTTCGGGTATAAGTCTGGGCTTCGGTTACAGTTATTTACGCCCAGACCTAACGTAAATAACTTATGGCGAAGCTTTTAATGATCAAAGCTAACCGTGTCTACGACCGATCTTTAACCATATACATGTGTCTAATTTAATTTGCTAACTCTTTGTCCACAAACTACAATGAGAAGAACTTCTTTTGTCAACTGATTATTGAATTAACTAACAATCGTATACCTATAAATCAATTATTCATTTGCGTATTTCATTTTCGAAGATAAAGTTGATTATTTCTTTTTATATTCTTGTCATTTTATTTTATTTTATTAGATTGATTTGAAATATTCCTCTAGGTTTTGATTCTTTAAGTATGAACAAATTTCAGCCTAAAATATACATTTATATTATTGGGGTGGTAGCATATTCAATCAAGCAAATGCGTCATGTATTGTGTGGCATCTCTTATCCTTAAGGTTTAATAAAATAAAAATTTGAAAAGTCAAGAAAAGAAATCTACACTGTCTATAGAGCTGGGAATTTGATTCATTATCCGCGGGTTCCGTCCCGTTTGATCCGCCGCGGGGCGGGTGCGGGTCGAGTGATTTGAAAAAAGTTGTTCGAAGGTGCAGGTTGATCGAGTGATTTTAACGCGGGGCGGGTGCGGGTCGACCAAATTTAAACTGCGGATACCCGTTAACCCGCAAAATTAAAAAAAAAATCTTTTTAAAATATGATTTTTTTTAATAAAAATTATGTTTTTTAGTAAAAGATAATAAAAAATTATGAATATTTTTAAAAATTTAATTAAAATATATTATTTATATTGTTTTTTAAAAATATTAATAAAATAATTATTTTTATTATTTTTTATATTACCCGCGGGTCCCGCGGGTTACCCGCTAATTTATGCGGAGCGGGGCGGGTCTTACATTTTTTAGATGCGGGTCAAGCGGGTCGAATTTTTGAATCGAAAAAATGAGTCGACCCGCAGCGGGGCGGGGCGGGACGGGTCGACCCGCAAACCCAGCACTAACTGTTTGGCACAAGGTAAAGTTGATTATTCTTACTTTCTTTTCATTTGATTATATTTCATTAATTTCAAATATTTCTCAAGGTTTTGATAGTTAAGTGTTAACCAATTACAGCCTTAGGTATACGTTATATATTTTTTATTTATCAGTTGGTGGCATAGCCAATGGTCATCTCGTATCCTCCAATATTGATCAAATCAAAAATTGAAAGTCAAAAAGAAAAAAAAGAAGAAGAAATCTATACTGTTTGACATAAGGTATTACTAAACGCGTTAAAACATCATCAATATCAAGCTTTTTAAAAGAAAACTTGCTTGTATTTGAGTTAACAGTCAAGTGGCATAAACCCGTAAATATTCCCAAATCCTAGTGGCATTTCCCACTGTCTTTTCTCTTTAAAGGCATTTCTTTCTCCTCTCTCTTTTCTTATTACATAAAACATTTGAACCTGACAGAGAAAAGAAGCTAAAGAGAGAAAAAATAATGAGAGGACTCTCGATCATCGCGATCCTCACCGTCCTCTGCCTATTCTCCGCCGCTCACTCCCAGTCCGTCGGTTTCGCCGCCGATTTCATGCCGTTCGAGACAGAGTGCACTGGCTCCATCGCCGAGTGCTCGACGGCGACGGGGTCAGAGTTCGATATGGACTCTGAGATAAACAGGCGCATCTTAGCGACGACGAGGTACATAAGCTACGGTGCGCTTAGGAGAAACACAGTTCCATGCTCGCGCCGCGGCGCGTCTTACTACAATTGCCGACGTGGAGCTCAGGCCAACCCTTACTCTCGTGGCTGTAGCGCCATCACTCGTTGCAGGCGATGATCTCTCTCTCTCTCTCTGTATCTCAAATTCTTTTGTTTTAAATTATATACAATTTTTCAGATCTTTTTTTTGTTGTTGTTTCCTGGTGGTTACTTATGTTTATAATTCCATTGCAATACAATTTCGTAAACTCAAGTTATCAATTGTCTATTGATGATTACATTGGTAGGAGAATGTGGAACTGTGAACTATCTGTGCAGGTGTCTATTATTTCTGAGTATTTTATCAAAATTATATAATGATTAAATATGTATGTAAGGGTGTTTGTTGCATGTGCTGAAGAAATTTACAGATGTTCATCATATGGGGGAATATATGTGATATTAAAATTGTAGTTGTTCATATGGAGAAAAGTTATGATGAGAAGAAATCAAATTTGATTTACAGGAATATTTTTCTTATAATCTATGTTTGAAAAATGAATAATTGCTGAGCGAGAAGAGAAGTGAGAGAAAAAATAATTAGAATTAGTTGGGGCCAGCTTCACATGCAACATACTTTCGGCAGAACCCCACACGTTGGCGTATTTATTACGCGTTTTTGCCTGCTGTATTCTTCTTTCATTTATACTGTGAATTAACCATCTTTTAGAACTTAACATTATCTTATTTAAATTACTTCTGTCTAAAAAACTATTATTATAGTTCTTTTTCAAATGTAATTTTGTTCAAAGAGAAGAAGAAGTCGTTGATAAAAATACTTAAAAATCAAGGGTTTTGAAAAGAAAAATATAAGATAGAATACTCATTTTCTCCCATAATTAGAGGAAGACTGATTTTAACAAAACATTCAATATGAACACAGAACAGCAATGATAAAAAGAAATAGTACAACAAATTAAAGACACTTTCAATTAAATGCATGATTAATTATTTGATGCTCCTCGGGCCCTCAATAGTTTTGCTCCGTTTACATAAACATTGAAGAGGGTAATATGACCAAAGATTTTGAAAAAATGGATTTGGAGTTTGGACCGCATACTAGTCTTACCTCATGACAGGCATACACCAACTCATCACCAGATGCTATTGATAAATCGAAAATGATAGATGATTGATAGCGTAATCAAAGTGACATTTGCATTTGTATATTTTCTCAAATTTAAAATATAATTTCTTTTTTCAAATATGATTTATTTCTGTACTTATTCTCGTGTATTGCACTAGTATTTAAAGCAATTGAACCATAATTCGTCCCTCTGACTCGTACAAGTCGTAATGGTTACATTCGGTCTAATTATGGCACCGATATTGTGTGTTTCGTAAGAGTAATCTAAACGAAGAAAGTTAAAATTGGAACCAAACCGAGTATAGCCTTCCATGCATTAGACTTTTCAGTTATCTCAAAACCAACACGACAAATCATAAGTGCAGGATACTGCAATGTACCACCACAGCATCAATCTATTGAATGAACTCAACAAGATATTCATGTCTTTTGAAACAGAAAATTTTAAAAAGTCATAGTACCGCGCTTAATAAATTTCACAGTGTTGCAGACACAAGAAGAAAGATCATGGACCATAGTTTTTTTTCAAGTGGAATTAACTAGCCGGTGTTTTGGGTTCATCGCCAGATTTGGAGGCAGGAGGTGGAGTGCCTTCAACTCCCATCTCGGCTCTTAGATCATTGATGCTTTGCTCCAGCTCATTGATTCTGCCTCCCATGTCATCGAGTGAAATCATCAAAGTCAAGGAAATTACGGTTTAAACAATTTGCTGATAAAAGATTCAGAGATTCGAGTTCCTACAGATTCCGAACTTATATCACTGATCGTGGTAGTAAAGGTGATTCAGTGTAGGACTCAAACCAACAGGTATGGATAATAACTTAACAAGAGAGAGAGCTTAACATAGAACCATGTGGTGTTATCTACAGAAGAGACATCTAGAATCTCAAGAAATACTTTAATCTAATCTACACCAGTAGATAACTGTATAGCCATCCGTCGATTTAATGGGCAGAAATAAACTAAAACTAGAGATCATCATTTCCTGCAACCTCTAGGAGGGAGGGGAACCATTTTCAAATTATTCTAAGTAAAAAAACATTAAAACAAAACAATATATGAATGATAAAAAAGGATATTCTTTGTGATGATGGAGTCCGACATTGTCTGAAACCTGCTTTGCTGAAAGACACAAGAATGAAACCAAAATTTGTAATCAGAATCTACCTACTGAAGCTGTGATTACAAGACCTAAAGAAGAGAGGATTAAAAAGCCCACCATCTGCTGCAGGAGATTTTGGACCTGCATACGAACAAATTCAAGGATTCAGTAACAAAACCAAAGTGGTATTAGTCTAAGAAAAACAGAGAGACGATGGGGGAACAAATCAACTCACAAAAGCAGTCATATCAGCAGTGCTCTGCTTAGTATCCTCAGAATCATGCCCATCCTGTTAGCATCAAAACAAATCAACAAGTGTAAATATATATAGATAACAGTCTCCACTACATGCATCAGGAAAGGAGGAGGATGAAGCTTTATGATTATTAAAAAAATCATCGAAGAACCAACATTTCACGCAATACATATGGAGATTCTCCTAACCAAAGACTACTCAACAAAAGAAAAACTTATAATGGCTGGATCATCATCATCCATCAGATCTCCAACTTTCATTCTCAATTACACAAATCGAAGATTCAAACCTACGTTTCCAGCTAAGAACAAAAAAGTTTCGATGATAAAATCTACGGAAACAGGAAATCATAATAGAGAATCATTGCTAAATTGTCACGCTAAATCCTCAGAAGATAAAAACCATTTTAAGAATATCATTTCGAAATCTCAATCGATAGATCTGACTAGCACGAGCCAGCCTAGGGTTCGAGGACGAAAACATACAAAAATTGATCGGAATCAAGCAATGAACGCATCGTGTGTACCATTTTTAGGGTTGCTCGGATGACGGAGAATTATGGCAGAAATGAGACGACGGAGATGAGAGAGCGATGTGTGTATGTTTTCGTATTACCGAGAAATGGAACTATTTTTTTTTTTTAACTTTTTATATATATTAACCCAAACCCGCTGTATATCTTAAATGTCCAAACTACCCCTCTACTGGATTGAGTGTGATTTTACAACATCTTCCAATTCGCAATCCGGTTTAACACAACCGATTCAAATCAAATATATACCGAGTGATTAATTTTTTACACCGGACTCCACAGGGTGAAATTCTAAAATTCAAGTCAATATACGAACATCTTGGATGGGATTTTGGGTTTTATTGAACATTTTAAATTTTAAAAGGAATCTACGGAATACTCTTAAAGGTTTGGGTGCTTTTGTAATTTAACTTTTACTTGTTTCAAATGATTTTTGCCGAATGTTTTAGCTTGAGCTAACCATCTCTCTCTCCGCCGCAGCAATGGCTGCTCTCCGACTACGCCGTCTTCACATCTCCTTCGACTATTCTTCCGTCGTACTCCTCCGAACGGTAAAAAAAGAGTCTCCTTCAAACTTATCCGCTGTTCTTCTCCGGTGGTCCTCAAGTTGCATTCTCGTCATCAAAAAGGAAAAACTACCTGCGACCCAAAATCCTCAGAACCCTAGGTCCCACCAAGCCCCAGGAGATCGAACCGCCGCGAAAAGTTCCTCCAAGAGAGGACGAAGTATTCAGCGAATAAGGACGATGATGTAGAGGAGCTCACCTCGGTTGTTGCTGCGCCGAACGAGGTGAATGGTGTGTTCAGTAAGCTCTACTCCGAAGGTCGTAGCCAAGTACGGGTTGTGTCTGGTCGGAATGTTCGCTTTTCAGACGGTTTGCGCTGTTTTGTTTCTGGGAAACTCGACGGAGAAAGCGCAGGATAAAAGTTCGAGTCTTTCGTTAGATAGCGATGCGGTGGTTTCGCTAGAGGATCTTGAGATGAGTGAGAAGATCGCAGAGATTAGAATGATGGCGCGTGAAGCACGTAGAAGCGAGGAAAAGAGTGGTGGTGGTGGTGGTAGAGAAGAGGATGGTGGAGCGTTGAATCCTGGTGGAGGGGTTGAGATCGAGAAGGAGATAGAAGCGAGGTTGTCTAACATTGAGAGACGGTTGAATTCGCAGAGAAAAGGGTTGGCTGGGTTACGCGTAGAGCCCTTGGATGAGTCTAGAGATGATGGTGTGAAGGGTTTGATGTTTGAGAAGAAGTACAAGTTTAAAGGCGAGAAGCCCTCCAAGGGTAACGTCAAAGGCTTTGGTGGAAGTAATGAGCAAAATGGCAATGTTAGTGACTCAAGAGATGGTTTGAAGAACGCTGATGAAGAACCAAAAGTGGGAGGGCTTTCAGATTCCAAGATGATTTCTGGTAGGTTTTAGAATAAGGTGCTATATACCTGCAGTTGATGATAAAATGAAATATAGCCATCTTGCAATCCTCAGTTTATCTTAATACTTTTAGGTGCTGCTCAGGGGTCTGAGCAAAGGCGACCATCAAACCAAGTTATGAAGTCAAGCAATTCTGAAAATCGAAAGCCAAATACGGAAGCTGGTTCTGGATTTGGTAGGAGTGGCCAACATGGAGAAGTCAGGAAAGGAAACTCCATGAGAAGAGTTAAGGAGAAACAGAATAGAACGTGGTGGCTTAAGCTTCCCTATGTGCTGGTAGGTTGTATATTAGGGCCAAAAAGTATATGATAATA
This sequence comes from Raphanus raphanistrum subsp. raphanistrum, assembly GCA_019706035.1. Lineage (NCBI taxonomy): Eukaryota > Viridiplantae > Streptophyta > Magnoliopsida > Brassicales > Brassicaceae > Raphanus > Raphanus raphanistrum. The sequence continues at coordinate 18,073,617 of CM033983.1, read as the reverse complement.
TTATGAGCCAGTCAGTACTTATTGTTTTGTCTTTCTCTTCAGAGAATTCTAATGCGGAGTAATATCGACCAAGAAGTATCTGAAGGGTACTTTACTATGAGGACCGAACCTATGGAACAAAACAAGGCCGAAGTTTCACACATGATTGCATTTGAGGATCAAAGTGATGCAATAAACTTCTCTTATCTGCTGGAGTCAGTTTTTGAAGACTTGGATGATTTCAGCGCCAATGTAGTTCCCATATCAACCAAGGTAAAAGGAATCTTATTCTCTGACCAACAACAATCTTCTCTCTTAAAAATGTCCATCTCTGTGAAGTTAATTTAATTTCAGAGCAAGTGGACTAAACATATCTTTTTTTTTATTTCATTGTAGGATCTTTATAACGAAGTAAGTTCTGGTGGCAAGAATGTGATTGTTGTGAAGAAGCGGCAGCTAAAGCTGTATGCTGGACAACCATTTGAAGATGTTGAAAGAGCTCTCCATACTCTGATCCAAGAACAATGATAGAGTTAATATATTACGTAGGATCTTCCCAGGCTTTCATCTGATGGCTTGTAAGGGGTGTATTTGAATGAACAAGGTGATTATATGTTTTCTACACACAGAATCACATTAAGTGCTAAATTGCATTCTAATTACTAAACAAAAGTAAAGAGTTTGTCAGTAAAGTGTGTGGAAGAGATATGGTATTGTCTAGTGCAGACGGAACCAAACTCAACCAATGAAATTAATTCGGCTATCGAAGTTGGTATTCTCCTCCGGTTAAATAATCTCGGGACCAGTCCCTATCAAACGACGTCGTTTAAGCTCTTCACTTGTAGTCTTGTACGATACACGCTCTTCATCTCTCTCGTTCATAATTTCTCTGTTTGAAATTGTATCCCCACAAGGCACAATAATTGATTTCGACTCTCGATCATGGACCAAGAGTATCGCAACCCTAGATCGTCGGCGTCCCACCACCACCAGCACCAACATCAAATGAGGACGACGGTTCCACCACCGCCGTCTCCTCATCCTTCGCCTCCGGTTCCTTCGCATGCGGAAAGTGATCAGAGCACGTCGGAGCTTCGCGCTCTCGATTGTAACCTCGCTTCCTTGTGCGATCATATTCAATCCGAAGGTTTCGGCTCCGGTTCCTTCTCCGATGTTGTTGTCAAGGCCATGGGGTCCACCTACCATCTCCACCGACTCATTCTTTCTCGCAGCTCCTACTTCAGGTTTGTTATATCTTCAATCTGAATTTTCCGGTTTACGAGTGAGATCGTCTCCAATAATTTTCCGGTTTGCATCTTCATGAGATGATAGATTTTGCTTTTGCTATTCAGGTTTTGATAATATAATGTATATGGAATTTTGGTAATAGGACAATGCTCCAAGGTCCGTGGAAAGAAGCAAGCTCTCCGGTTGTGAACCTACTTGTGGATGATAAAAATGTAAATGGAGATGCAGTCTCTGTTGCTTTGGCTTATCTATATGGGCATCATCCCAAGCTTGATGATGATAATGCCTTCCGCGTTTTAGCTGCAGCTTCCTTTCTCGACCTCCAGGTATTGGTGGTTTTCTTTTCTTTAGAGATTAGTTTCTTTGGAATCAATTGATCTAAAACACTAGTGGCTTTTTTTTAATCCTGCAGGATTTGTGTGCAATATGCACTGATTTTATTATTTCAGAGCTGAGGACTTCAAATTTCCTGGCATATCAGGTTTTGAGAAGTCTCGGTCTTTTTTATTTTTTTCGCCTCCTTGGTCTCTGTGGATCTTTAATACACGGAGTTTCTCCCATGTGTGACTTAGGTGTTTGCAGAGAGCCAAGACTATGGCATACATGGAGAACGTGTGAAGAATGCGTGTTGGGGTTATCTCTGTCAAAGTGGTGCTGTGGAACTTAGAGAAGTAAATATATTCGTTAGTATCAGATTTATGATTTTTATGTAGTTTGCGTTGGTCTGTTTCTTTTGTGTATAGCAATTCCCCTGTTCTACCCATCTTGCTGCTAAAACGGTTGTCCTTAAGTTTGACGTTATGTAACTGGCTTCACCTTCTTCCATCTTTATAGTTGTCAGTCTATCTAGAAAGCACATGATATAGAATGTCAACTGGGTTCAACCAATTTTTTTTTAGTTTGAATTAAGTATTTGAGTTTTAGTGACTTGCTAATTATCAAAGCATGTTTATGATCAGATGCTGCCAAAACTCTCTGCACAGACTCTATGTGCATTGCTGACATCTGATGAACTATGGGTCCCTAGTGAAGAAAAACGGTATCACGTATTGGATTATGATTTCATACTGTATTTTCATTTAGTATGTTTCCTAAAACCGTGTCTATTTCCATGTCAAAAAGGTTTGAACTGGCATTGTACGCCTTCATCGCGAATGGTGCTCCTTCCGACTCTGAACATTCCAATCAGCATTCGTGTTTTGAGAGAGGGGCAAGCTTTCCTATAGATTCTGTTGTGTCGAAGGGGAAAAATGTGGTGGATGAATTCTCCTTTAGGAGTTTGGACCGTAAGCTAGGTCGTTTGGATTTGGAAGATGACCTAAGGAATGCTAGTGATGATGTGAGCGTTCCACTCGCAGAAGGTGTATCTGATTTGCAAAGAGGATTTAACCTCATGTTTCAGCAATCTGCTAACCCGCAGACAAGTTTTAGTCGTACTAGCACCAGTGTTGTTGAAAAGACAGAAGGTAGTGGGGTGGCAATTAAAGGACCTTCTGAAGAAGCATATCATTTGAGTAATGATAGTTGGTTATCTGGCGCAGATTCTAGAAATTCTCCTGTCTCGGGTGTAGGCAATGACTGGAGAAACGGTGGTGCTTCTGCTCTTACCTGGGGTGGACGGGTTGTGGGGACGAAGCAGGTCACAGGCTGTCTTAAAGGAAAATGGGGATTAACTGAGGAAGAATACAATGCATTTGTGAATACTTTTGAAGGTGGTTCGCTTCTTTATTGCAATATGTCGTTTGAAGTACTTCTGAACGCAAGAAAACAACTTGAAGAGTTGGGTTTTCCTTGTAAAGCTGTGAACGATGGCCTATGGTTGCAGGTTATTTTTCCCTTAAACTTGCTTGTCTTCTCATTTAGCTAGTCATAGAAAATGTAGGAATGGTGGATTAGCTCATACTTTGATTATCTGCACTTAATGCGGATTAGGGTATTTTTCAGTAAAATTGGAGGCGTTTATCATGAGCAGTCCTATTCTAGCTTATATGTTTGCTTAATGTCTTTCTGTTTACTACTATCCAGATGCTTCTCAGTCAGAGGGTGCAGGAAGTTGCTGCCAACACATGCAAAAAGTGTTGCCTCATCAATATTGCATGCGCGTGTAAACAGGGATTTGGGCTTCCGCATGGTGCACCCTTCAACAATTATTATTGCCAAGACAATGTTCAGAACAATATGATGGGAGGCATTGAAACCATGTATCTGACAGAGTCATCTCAAGCTGAAGAAAATGGCATCTTTAAGCCTGTCAGGATCAGTGTTAGAGGACAGCACATAGATGGACTTGCCGGCATTGGATGTGAAGCCACATTTGTACCACCACCTGCTTGGCCTCCTACACCTTTTGTGTACTCTCGTGTCCCCATTAACAGAAATGGTCAGCAACCTCTAGCTAGTGATGGTTCGGAAGGTAGAATCGGTCAAAGTGAAGAAATTTTAAAAGATGGCTTGACAGCACTAGTTGGGCTGAGCCAAGGGACAAGCGGTGTTGGTAATTATACTCGTGGAGATCAAAACGAGGGAGGGCACAGCAGTGGAGCGACTGTTGGAATGTCAGAACCAAAGGAACATTCAGTAGGGACTGAGCGGGAGAACGCGAGTTGTACCATATCACTTGATACAAGGACACCTTTGTGTCACTTTCCTCCTTTCCGTTTTGGGTAAGGTTTTCGATTTGTTTACTTGTAACCCCAACTCTTGCTCTGTGATTTCATGCTTTGTCCTGTTTTGGTAAACAGTTCGTTTTCGTTGTCTGCAGAGTTGAATTTGAGGATGTCCATAGACTAGCTAATGGTCATGTAGAGCATTCTCCTGAATTCTTCTATGCTGGTTCTCTGTGGAAGGTATAACAAACTCATATTGGAAACAATCAGTGATGAAATATTTTGGTTTGGTGAGATTCTTTTTTAAATGCCATATCCAGATTAGCATTCAGGCGTTTAATGATGAAGACCCTCAAGGACGCCGAACTATTGGTAACCTGACTCAACTCAAGAACGAGATCACCTCACATTAGATTGATATGTTAACTTGATGATCCATTTTCTACAGGTTTGTTTCTTCACCGTCGTAAAGCAGAGATAGTGGACTCACTAAGGAAGGTTAGTTTTTCCTTCTTCATCATCCTAAAGAGAAGTCCAAACCAAAACCCTCCCGTTTATTAGATAGTTCAGTAGTCATATATTCCGAAATTACAACCTTTTTCTCCTCACTCAGGTCCACGTTTACATAGATCCTCGTGACAAAGTGACTGCACGTTACCAGGTACGTTTCTGTTATCTACAAGTTCTCCTTGGTATTCTGTAATGGCTCACTATGTATGTTCTTGCAGCTGGTCTGCCCATCGAAAAGAGAAGTGATGTTGTTTGGGGATTTCAAGCAGAGAGGAACTTTGTTGCCCAAAGCTCCCAAAGGTTGGGGATGGCGTACTGCACTGCCCTTCGATGAGCTCTCTGAGCTTCTCCAAAATGGGACTCTGAGAGTTGCAGCTGTGGTTCAGCTCGTCTAGAGAGAAACTCATATTGTGTGTAGAACAAAAATTAATATGTTGTAGAACAAAAATCTTTGTTTTGGAAGTTATTTAGCATCTCTCTTAATAATGATATATTACTTAGTCAAACTATGACTGTGTTTTGTTGTATAAATATATATAAATGACTCAGAAATGAATGGAAGAACATATAAAATTTTCAGAATGGAAATGCTTGTAACTAAGATTTTCCTTCGTTACTTTTAAGAACAAGAGAGGGGATCCTAAGAATGGAAAGCCTAGACTATGAATTGACATGTGGCCAACTGATTATACCAAAAGGTTATACAATGAGAGCAACATAGTATTCTAGTTTTATATGCGATAATGTCTGTGTTTACTACTATCCAGATGCTTCTCAGTCAGAGGGTGCAGGACTGAGAGATGGTATTGTGTTTCGAGAAGTGAAAAGACCTCCTCCTCCTCGGTTATCTTCTCGAGACCTCCAGTGATTACCTTCTCGACGCCTCCTTCTGGAGTTAGTCTCTTTGTAACATCCTTCCTCGGGTATCTATGGTACCAAACAAAAGGTAATTTTGTGTGTGTTTTCCTGTAAGTTCGTTTCTCGGAATAGTTGTTTGAATCCCTTGTCTTGTCGGTTTATATTCAGCTGCTTCAGAACAAGAACGGCTTTGGGATGTTCTGTCTGAAAAGAGAAAGCAGATTAGTATCCTGTCCCGACGAAAGGAGTTAAAGCTTAAGGAAGTAGCAGAGGCAGATATTAAAGGTAACATCAATTTTATCCAAGGATGAACCAAAAGACAAGTTTGAAATGATAATGATAATAATAATAAATTGTTTGTTGTTGTTGTGTTTTCGGTTTCAGCTTATTGAGAAGGCAGCAATTGTTCGTGGTGAACAAATCCAAGTCTAATGTCTGAAGTCTTTATGTATTCAATATCTCACTCTCTCTATGTTATATAAGTTTTTTTTTATAAGTTGGTATGCAGTTTGTGTTTCACTGTCTTCTAAAACTGATATGTAATAAGTTTGCTACTTGGGTAATAATCTATATATGCTAGTGAAGGAATTTGATATGTTTTGGAATCTATGAAGTTGTTTGAAATGGGCGTAAAAACAAGTCTCTGATTTAGCATTCATAAATTGAAGTCGGGTACAAATATCCCTCTAAAGCTTATATATGTTAGTTACTTGACTTGTCCTTCGCATCATGATGAATGTTGTGTCAAAAATAAGCCCTTAGTGTTTGCTTTCTAAAGCCTCTCAGGGTTATATGAATTGCACCACCAAACCAGATCCATTGCTACCGTCTTGCGTGTCCCCTTTCATGATCTCTTGAAGATATGAGCATGAGGAGTGAAATATGGTTTTGTTTTTGAATGAGAGAACACAACTGCCGGTGAATGGGATTTGATCAACGATACCCCATCAGTATCGAGAAACATATGGTGATGTTAGGGGATGTCATGTACTTGGATACGAATATGAGATTACTAGACTTGAAAGAACATGTTATTTGCGAAGTTGATCCTGTGAAGTAATAATTATATGCGTAGGTTAAACTATACAGCGGGAATATGGATCCTAGCCATGAAGAAGAACATTTATATGTAGCAATCCTCAGCTCATCTTAATTTTTTTAGGTGCTGCTCAGGGGTCTGCGATCGAAAACCAAATACTGAAGCTGATTCTGGATTTGGGAGGAGTAGCCAACATGGAGAAGTCAGGAAAGAAAACCTAAGGAGAAAGAGTCGAGGAGAAACAATTTGAGAATTAAAATAAAACGTGGTGGCTTAAGCTTTCCCTCTGTGCTGGTAGGTTGTATATAAATATCATGAGCCAGTCTTATGCGTGAGTAATATCGACCAAGAAATATCTGAGGGATATTTTACTATGAGGACCAAACCTATGGACCAAGTTTCACACATGATTGCATTTGAGGATCAAAGTGATGCTTTTATTTGCTCGATTCAGTTTTCGCAGACTTGGATGATTTTGAAGATGTTGAAAGAGCTCTTCATACTCTGATTCAGGAAAAAAACGTAGAAAAAAAAAAGATTTCTTCAAAATGTGAAAATCTAAAACTCCAGAGATAAATGATGTTTGAAGTCTGATCCACTCTGATCCAAGTCTAATGTTTGAAGTCTTATGTATTCAATATATCTCTATGTAATATAAGTTGGTATTCAGTTTGTGTTTCACCGTCTCTTAAACTGATATGTTTTATGTTTGACCTCATATGACGCTGTAAAAGCAAAATCATTCAAAGACCACTTATCATGACCTGAACTGGATTCTGGTTTTGAAGAAACAAGTTATTTCTCATTTCAGCTCTCGAGAAGCTGAAGGAGATGGTTGAGTCAGAAGCGCCAATGCAAGGATGACAATCTTTTTATGGTTAATTCAAGAACCGTAAATTCTCAAACATGGCGGCCAAACGCATGAAAATGGCATCAGAACAAGCATAGTCCTTCTAAGTATCCACAGATTCATTATTATCTTTCCATACAATTGATTTATGGTTAAAATGTTTGGTTTATTTTGTATTTTTAAACAACGCTAGTTAAGTTCAGGATACTTACAAATAAATAATTAACTTTTCTTTTAGTATTGTATCACATACGTACGCATATATATATATATATATAACAATGACCTTGATTCAAGGTGATCAATTGATTAGCAAACCCTGCCGGGTGCGCAATTGAGAGGACCGGCCGAGGCAGTAAGAGCAGGGACTTGAGCCCCCGGGGCCACTGGAAACGCTTGTCCACCTCCGTACGGCGGCGGGACGCCCGCTCCACCAGACGCCTTGAAGAAAGCTCCGTTGATGAAAACGTCCTTATTCGTACTCCATTTCCAATTTTTTGCAGCAGGACTTTTATCCATTCTCTTTGTCACCTTGATATTATACAAAACATGTATTAGAAGAAAGTATTTATACATTCTTTGGGACTTAAAATCGTTGATATTGAGACTATATTAATAAGCCTAAAAAATAAATAGATCCCATCATATTAAAGACTTGGTTGTTTTTTTTTAAGAAACCTCTTTGTGTTCTTTTCTGTCAGGAGCAATGAAGTGGTTGGCTTCACTATAGATAGTAGGATCAGCACTTCCTCCAATTGCATACAGATTCCATTTGTTGTACATATTGTTTGCTACATGCGCATACCCTCTTCTTACCCTGCCATGTCATCATTCACATATCCACCTCAGCATTTTCTAATCTACTAATCATAATTTATATTATCACAAGAAATACATATATTTAATATTTTCATACGTACCTAGGCATTCTCTCGGTGAGACCCGGTCCAAATACATTAAATGCAACTGTAACTTTCATATTCTTATCAGCCATATGTTGGTCAGAATGTCCGAGCAACATCGCCTTCGTAATAACATTTCATCAATGCTCGGTATGTTTTAAAGTTACAATTTCATGTAAAAAAGGTATATATATATATATACTTACTTTCTGGTGATTTATTAAACGATTATTAGAAATCGTGACAGCCGTAGAAGATGTAACCACATCGATCAAACCATCTTGGCACCGAGATAAGTGACAATGATCGATCCAAACATTACTAGATTGAAACACGCGGATTCCGTCACCATCAAATCCTTTGCTCAATTTACAATCATGGATAGTTAGCCCATGTATAATGACATTGGTCGCACGTTTGATCGCAATGCATGGTCCGTTGCCAATGTCAACTTTTGCTCCTCTCCCGTCTATCGTCTTGTGGCTCGTCACTTCGAGCTCGGTTTTCAACCTTATGACCATGTCACGTTGGAATGTGATCCATAGTGGTTTAGGTTGGGTCGCCCCAAATCTTAAAGTTCCGGGTTTAGGCTTTCCAACGTCATCTGCTGGGCTTGTAACCACGTAGATAGGCCCTTTGCTGCCCCCTTGCGCGTTTTTCCCGAACCCTACCGCGCATCTGGCCAGGGCTTGACGGTTAGTCGACCATTTAGCGTCTCTTCGCCAGCAAGCATCAATAGGGTTTAGTGCTGGCGCGGCGAGGGTGGAATTACCACCATCAGTATAATTAAAAGCATCTACAAGAGGAGAAGAGAAAGTTGCAAAAAGGAGTGAAAATGTTAATAACACGAGAGAAGCCATTTACTTTGAAGATGTAATATGCTTGAATTGAACTATGTGTGTGTGCAAATATCTATGCACGAATCAGAGCATAGATGTGAGTTAGCTAGAGAATATACGTTCGTATCAGTATCTATATGTAGATATATTATATTTGCATTCATAAATGTGACTTTTATGTATGTGTAAAAGATGATGTGAGGGAGTACGATACCACACACAGATGACACTTAGCGTAGCGTTGAGTGTTTAAGAATACGCTACATGTTAGCGCTTCTCGGCGTCGCCCGATAGCGTAGCGTCTACAAGACGTTCGCGTGCGTTTAGATGTCTTCACATTCTTTTATACAAAATATATAATATGATAACTGATTAAAATATATTTTATATGTTAACAATACGTTTCCAAATAATAATAAAAGTTAGCATAATATTTACTTAATAAAATAGAACTATCCAAAATTTGTTAACAATCGGTAAGTAGAGTTTTTTTAATTTCTTGTTTCGTTCTAGGAATAGATCTTATATCCGCCAGGTTTTGGTTGTAGAAAATGAGTCTTTTATGTTGGCTTTTGGTTTCAGTATTTTGATAACTTTTTTTTGAAAAAAATATATTATAGTTTATGAGTAATATGTTGATTGAAATGGGATCTATCGATATAATCTCCTAGAAGGAAAAAATAATTTAGAGTCAAACCTCTAAATTTAAGAGTTATTCTTGGGTTCACACCTTAGAGTGAATATGTAAGTTCTCCAACCAATAATATTTTATTATTTTATATTCAGTATCTTTTAAAAAATGAAACAAAATATTATCGTATTATAGTATATTTTCTAAAAATTAAAATGTAAAAATAAATAAAAAGATAATAGTAGTTGCAAAAAATATTTTTTTAATGATTTTTAATTTCGTCAGCAAAAGACTAAACATCTAAACCATAAATCATAAATCCTAAATCATTGGGTAAACCCTAAACTCTTGGATAAATCATAAATTTTTGAATTTCTTAAAAGATATTTTTAACTGAGTCATCAAAACACTGAACCTTAAATCGCAAATTTTAAATTCTAAACCCTAATTTTTTATCTTTTTATTTTAAAAACATAGTATAATTTGACGATGTTTTGTTTCTTTTTTAAAAAGATATTGAATATTAAATGACGAATTTTTATTGGTTAGTGAATCTACATGCTTAAACCTTACGAATGAACCCAAAAATAACTTTAGATTTAAACTACTACTAGATCATAACCCGTCCGACTGGACGGGTTTTTATTTCTATGATATATATATATAAACATTTCAAAAATTACAATCTAATGGTTCCACTTTTACTAATTAAGAAAACTATTTAATCATTGTATTGTAACAGGGGCGTCGGTGAAATATTGTGAGTCGTAAACAATTTAGTAATAGTTTTACAAAGTTGTATACCTTAAATAATTTATTCATATTTTTAGTTAATTTATATATTAACATATTTCTTTTTTGTTTATTTTTTTGAAAATTATTTATTTTACAGTAATTTTTTATGAATTATTATTAATTTTATGATATTTTGTTTTCTTGAAAATTTTATGTAGCAAATTAATATATACGATATATTAGAATTTATGTTTTTATTTTCACCGCAAAGAAACAACAACCATAAATTGTAACAAAATATTGTAGTTCACTTTATTTTATATAAAATTAATATGTCAATTATTTAAAGAATTGGGTCAGATTATTTTATATAAAACCGAATAAAAATCTAAGTTGGAATGTTAGATTTGCAGAGAATCACAGTTGATTAGTTTTTTACATGTAATTATTTCTTAAAAATTATGATTTCAAATCAATTAAGCAAAACTGAATATATTCCTTTTGCAGATCCGAAAACATATATATTAATAAATTAATTGATTTATATTTTTTTATCATTATAGTTAATTAATTTTAATATTTGATTTTAAATGAAGTGGTAAAATCTGAAAATAAGAAAGAAATACAAAAAGAAGTAATTAATTTATTATAAATGTAAAACTAAATGTACAAATAAAAGAAAGTATTTAATCTACTATCCATGTTTCCAAACAATTTTCATTTAATTTACTATTTTTGTTTTTGAACATTTCAATTTTGTACTTCAGCTTTAATAGTATAGATACATATATATTAATCACGGAAATCCTTTTCCAACAATAATATAACATGAATACAACTATCATCATTTGATTTATATGATCATGGTCCAATTTTCTTAAGTAAGTAGAAATCGATCCGTGGTGATGCAACGTGTCCCATGTTACTTAGTAATATATACTTTTGTTTCATGGATTAAGTAATTAGTCCATGCATGCAGCGATGTATAATTAGTATTTAAAAATATTATGATTGTTTTTTTTTTTGAGAAAAAAAATTATGATTGTTGTTCGTATAGATCGTGATCTTTAAATATTTTTGTTTAACCTTGACGAAAAATGTTTAAGATTCCAGTAGTTCCCACATGTTTCACTGACATAGTATTTTGTCTTGTAGTATTGGGCAACTGCAAGTGGGCGAGTTCCGCGAGAAAGCCATAGAAATCAATCAACATTTTGTTATTAAATACAGGCAGAGGTCAAGTAGGAAGGTGTTCACTTGCAAATAATCATGGATATGATTCACATCATTCTCGATATTCTTCTGCCTCCTCTTACCATCATTTTCCTTTTCCTCTTCTACCCAATCTATCTTTTTATTAAACTTCTAAATTGTGTTCGTAAGCATCTTTGCGTTGAAAATGTCGCTGGAAAAGTAGTTCTCATCACTGGAGCTTCCTCCGGCATCGGAGAGGTTAGGTTTGGATTTATCAATATTATCTCTATCTCCCTTGAGAGGCATTTTTATTATCCAAAAGTTTAATTTTGTAATTATGAAAATGATGATTTATTTCTCTAATTTTCTTATAGATATATTTGCAAAATGAAAAAATATATGATTTTTTTAAAAATTATATATGTATTTGCTGATTGCTCAAAACAAAAAATGATAGTTACTAAAATATAATTACTACGGCAAGGCTACTTAACAAATTTCTTCACATTTATATGTATACAAGGTTTTGACTTTAGAATTTGTACATAATATTTTTTTTTTCTTTTGGTCACTTCTGAATCGACATGTTTGGTTGATATGTTTTTTTTCTTCGCTGAAATAAAAAGCATGTTGCATACGAGTACGCGAAGAAAGGAGCATATCTTGCTTTGGTTGCTCGACGAGAGGATCGTTTACATCTAGTAGCAGAGACATCACGACGGTTAGGTTCACGGGACGTTATCACCATACCTGGTGATGTTACTAAGATTAATGATTGTATGAAGTTCATCAATGAGACTATAAGTCATTTTGGAAAAGGTGAGTACTCAAATACAGACAGACATAACAAACTGTTTATGTTCTTTAGATATATAATTTAATGACAAATCTGATGGGAGTTAGAACATGAATGTGTTATCGAAGAGTTATTATTAATTAGTTATCTTAAGAAGATTTTTGTTTTTTGGACAGCAGAAGAAGATATTAATTATCTTTAGAAGATTTATATATTTTTCCTTAAAAAGAAGAAAATACAGTTAGAAGGGTTCTCACAAGTTTATAAATAAAATAATAGTAATATCTTATTTTGATCGAAAAAAATTATATCTTATTAGGTGAGTAGTTTTTAAAAGTTGAAATATCTACTTTTGGTAGAGTTCTCAGTTATTTGAGTTACTTACCTAATAAAGTATTAGTTCTTTGTTTTGCTTATGTGTGAGAAATTCAAGTGGAAAACTGCTAATGAAGGTGTTCAAAGCCTCTTAAACCAAATAAAATAATATTCATAAAGAAAGGCACTTACTTAAATTATCATTTTGAAATATCTAGTTAATGATAATATTATAGAGAAAATATTATCATTATATCAAAATCTTTTTTGTTTGCCTGGTAAAAATCCAAACGCTGCAATTTGCACGTACTATAAAATAAATTTAACAAAAAATATGTAAAAAAAAGCTATCAATATAGTATGCTTTTATAAGTTTTAGTATTTAATAAATTAGTTATTATCCAAATTTGATATAAGGTTTCGACCCAGTTAATGTTTTTAATAATATATAGAGGTTTTATAATGTTTACGTTCCTTATTGAAGACTTAATTTATGTTGAGATTATTCTAATCAAGTTGTCATATATTGACAGTGGACCATTTAATTAATAATGCTGGTGTACCTCAAACTGTTTTGTTTGATTTTCTCCCAGATTCAAGACGCCCATCCTATAATGGTGAGTTATTAATGGGCAGCCACATTCATATTGTTGTCATATAGAATCTAAGTTATAATTTATTAAGTGATATAAGGGAAACTTTTACTAAATAAACGGAGAAATGCTATGCCTGAATTTATTTTTGTTCATCATTTTTTTTTGTCAACTTTGGTCATTTTGGACCTTTAATCCTCAAACTGAGGTAAGGAGGGGTCGAACCCCTCACGCCAGGACCCGAAGGCAGAGCTCAGTAGCCACTTGGCTAAGAACGACCCGGCATTTTTGTTCATCATTATAGACATGAAATTTAACCACTTCCAAAAGTAAATGTATACATATGTGGAAAAACAGATATAACCATTTTTGAACTTTGTTAAAACCATTTCCTGGTAACCGGCTTTGAATGTGGATGGTGATATGAGGAAAATATTATCTCACTAGGATCGGCCCGCCCTACGGGCGGGTTGTTAATTTTGAAATGAGTTCAACATATTTCGGTATTCTAACAAATATTGTATGTTTTTATTCTTTTAATATTTTTTACATTTGTTCTTGTAAGACGTGTATAAACTATATAATCGACAAACATCTGAACACTTAAAAAGGTCGGTTAACTCTTATCAATGTTAACTGAGAACAACGAAACCATAATGCTGTTAATATTAAACCTTTTTTTTATTTCAAAGAAACCATAGAGTCGTATTTAGATCTTGATATTTTCAATATATGACTGTTTAAATAGTTTTGGATGTATATCTATAAAACAAACACATCTAACTTTATTTAAAAAATTGTTTAAATATTTTTAGTTACTTTAAGTTTTATATTGGATTCGGAAAATAACTTCCACTGAAACAAAAAAACCTTCAAATTTTTTTAGATATTAAAATAGAGAGAGTATTTGTTATAAATCTAAATTTTTATAAAATCTAAAGCACGAAATCTGTTAAGGAAAATGACAATGGTTATGTCTGATTTCACATTATTCATTTGTATTGCTATATATATATATATATATATATATATATTATTTATTTTTTCTTAAAACCTAGCAAGTGTTGCATAACACGGTTGTCTTTTTCATTCTCATTAGTCAATCCATAATTTAACCAGTAGTTAAGTTATACTGTATACATCAAATTCAAAAGCATATAATACATACGAAGGTGAGGTTATTCGATAATTCACAAAAGTGTTAGTTATCCTCTATAGTCTTTTGTTTTTATAACTTCTTTGAACATATGATGGCATTATATTAAAAAAGAGAGTATTTGCATTTTATGCACACAAAATTTTCCTATTTTCAACAAAACAACACTTAGTAGAACCATATCAAAGAACAACCCAATCATGAAAATTAAAAAACTCACTTCCTTAATCGACCTTTGTTTGGGTCCAAAAAAACTTAATCTTGATATGTCAAAATGCAAGTCAACGGTCAATACTCTAGCAAAAAAAAAAAAAGAGATAGAAGAGGGGTGCATGTCAAAACTCAATCTTACCGTCATGTCATTGTTATACAAACCCTATGGTGTTTTAATCATACTACACATGTATTGTTGTTCTTAGAATACTCTTTTATTTTCGGATATTATGAGTCGGGTGAAAATACATTTTAATATTAGTCTATTGTATTTGTGCAATAATGCTAATGAATAGTGTCTACCTAATATTTATTTCAATATATAAAAGACTCAACATAAATGTCATACATCCGAAGTTTAGACAAAGACACATTTGTGAATAAACACACAAATCTGAATTCAGATCTAGTCTAATCAAACGGACCTAAATTAAAATAAATCATCATCACAAGTGTTCAGTTTTGAGAAGTCGGGTCTGAAAGTAAATTGAAGTAGAATTAATCAAACCATCAAAAGACTGTTAGAAACCCTAACCGTGTATTCATGGTTTGTTCAAAAGCTAATAAGAGTCCCTTCATTCTTGTTTTATCAAACTGCTAAAACAATCCAATAACCACATGCAGCTGGACAATGATGGACAGTTGGACAGAGTCGATCAAAGAGGATAGAACTTTGATGCCTAGTCTAACACGAAATACATAATGGAAAAGAGACTTGCAAATTGCAGAGGTTAAAGAAATGTCATCCAAGTTCAAAACTTTTATAAAAAAAGAAGTAAACAACACAACCGAAGGATATTTATAATAGTAATCATGTGCGAACAAACTCAGAAGCCAAAAAACTAAGTTTTAACTCTCTTTCTTTAGATAGTTAAAACAACAGTTTAAGCTGATGAAGCCGCTGTATTGTTCCTTGGCTTAGCTCCGGTACCTTCTCTGAAACCGGTCTTGAACCTGCGAGCACATTGCGAAGATACCTCATCCTTCCAGTTCATGTAGCCTTTCTACGGATTGCCTTCACACTCCAGTTGTAGGTTCTCTTGTGAGCGGCGGGGTAAGCACAGGTGGAGCAACAGCTCTTCTGGATGTGGAAGCTGCGACTGCCACATCTCACACAGAGAGTGTGACTCTTGTTCCTCACCTTTCCGAAACTCCATGTTCCCTTCTTCATTGAAGCGGATGTGCATTAACCAAAAATTAACAAAAATATAAGGTATAAAATCCTGCAATCTAAATCAGAATTGTCAGCAAAATCTAACACTCTTGAGCAAACTTATACAAGAAAAATAATACACAATGGAGAGTATTAGTAAACCTGTAGGTATGGTGTTGGTGACATAAACAAAACATGCCTCTTCTGACCAACTATCATCTGCTGTGCGTACTGTCAAAACAAATATATTCCAAAAATTTAATTTTTTGTCTTAAAAAAAGAGTTTTGAGTAATGGCTCTAATAGCAAACATATTGACCATCTGGAGTATAATAAGTTTGTTTGGACCAAGCTTCTGTGGATGTCGTCCAGGGAATGGAGCCCCCAATCTACCAATTTCATTTTTTTGTGAATCAGAAACATGAAAACAGACACTTAAGTTTGATTAAGGAGATTGAGGCCGTGAAGCTGTTGGAGATTGTTTGATGTCCACCATAAGCATGTCGATCCACATCAGCTCCCCACCACGCTTGACGTTCCTGGCCACCCAGAACCTCAAAATTTTGGCCTCCACGACGGACGGACGAACACCTACCGAACTTCAAATCAGAAGAAAAAAATTTGGAATTAGCCATTTCAAATCAATCAGTATGAGATATGAGAGATAGGAAGATGAGATGGGTTCAAAAGGAGGAATCACACCTCTATTTATACAAATCTTGTGACCGCCTCTAAGATCGAAAGGAAGCTTTAAAGACACATGATGGAGCCAATAAATGAGATTGAGGAGGAAGCCATTAATCACACCGTTTCAGGTTGGGAGAAGAAGCGAATAGGTCGCCGGATCGCCGCCGCAGATATGGAAGAGACGAACTCCGTTTCTTACATGAAGAAGCGTATAGGGTTAGTGGGGTCTCTTCACGTCGGGCCCAGTCTCTTTCCAACAGAGCAGCCCAATTACACGACGAAGTCCACGATGATTCACGTTTAATGAACACAGCATTTTTGCGAAGGTGACACGTGTCGCAACGTCATGCAACGAATTTCCTAGCTCGCATCCCATGTGGACACCCCAGGAAGGATGAAAAGCTTCTTTTATATATATATAGATAGATACCGAAAATAAGGACTTGCATGGTTTGAACTTCATAAGTGAACATATCATAACAAAATAAGGACTTAGATGGTTTAAACTTTATATGTGAATCGATCATTCATGCATATCCTATGAATTTCAATGTAGAAGGCCTTTGTGCTAAAATTACATGTATATTTATCATATATCCATACGACTATTTTCTTAAAATATATAAATTATGTGGAATATTCTGTTTTTACGTGCACATATATATTCACTTAATCCACATATATAAACATTATTTCACTTAAATTGTGTATATGTTAAAGGATACCAACTTCTGGGGCTCAACATACATCACTTATTATGCAATTCCCCATCTACGAAAAAGTAAAGGAAAAATAGTTGTGATTACTTCTGCTGCAGCAAAGATAGCTATCCCAGTGGCAACCATCTATTCTGTAAGATTTCTTCTTCTTGACATATATGAAAAATGTTCTTACTTAATTCTTCTGTTTTATTGTAACATATATAAAAAGGTTTGGTTTGCTCAAAAATATATATAAAAAGGTTTGGCTTTTCTTTTAGATTACGACATCTAATATGTTAGTTTACAAAAAAGAATTTTCACCATTCAAATTCACATTAGACCTCCATCCACACGTTAATGACTTATCAGTTACATACTTCAATAATATTAATGCATGTTGAGTTAATTAATAGTTTGATAATGCTGATGTTACTTGATTGATTATTGTTGTAGGCAAGCAAAGCAGCTTTGTTACGATTTTATGAGGCACTGAGAATTGAACTCAATCCGGATATAAAAATAACGATTGTTTTTCCTGGACTAATCTCCACGGATATGACAACTCCTGAGATAATAAAAAGACTAAGTACTTTTATAAATTAATAGTTCTAAATTTTATATAAAATAAGTTAATTGTGTGTTTTGTGTTTGTATTTCTTTTCTTTATAATAGCACGGTTCAGATTTTATAATATCGGAGTCAGTTAATAGATGCGCGAAAGCAATTTTCCAAGGTGTTTGTCGAGGAGAAGAATACATAGAAACACCATCAAGTGGTTCTTTTTGGTGAAGTCAGTGTGTCCTGAAGTAATCGACTCCATCTTCAACTATTCTTTCCTCCATTTTATCAAACCTTATTTCAAACTTGAATGAGAAAAAGGTACAAATACATAGTTCTTTTGGGGCATAGAAGTTGCAACCTCAATGCAAATCTTGGACTCATCATCATTGGAGTTTCGCATTATCGTTTGGGACAGTCGTTTTCATAAACTTGGAGATTTTACATTTATCTAATTTAAATAGTGGTAGTTTTGTTTTGAAAACATTGTTTGTATTCGTGTCAAACAAACAAGAGATTCTTTTGCATTGAATAGTAACAATCATACTTTGAGTTAGTTCATTGCGATATATGGAGATTGAATCGAATTACCTTTATTTGAGGATCATAGTATGGATGAATATTCTAGAACAATGTGAAACTATCTCTCTTACCTTCTAAACTACACACATCATCAACACATTAACAGAACTTTGTTGCTTAGTTGAACATTCCATATCAAAAGGCAAAACAATTCCAAGCGATAATGACACTCCAAACTTATCTCCTTAGCCGAGTATTTCAATAAACAAGGTATCATCTATGAGACATCTTGTGTTGGTACGTACTCCACATCATAACGGAACGATAGAACATAAAATCGTCACACCATGACCGTAGTCCGTCCACACACTACTGTTTCAGTCAAGTTTTTGAATAAGTCTGAAGCTCTTTTGTTGTGGATGTCAAAATGATCCAAATTAACAACGGTAGCTCTGGTTGTGGGTTATATCTTCTTCACACATTATATCTATTCTTCGACAACCTTCATATCCTATTGGCAATTATCTGTCTAGTGTTTACTTCTAGCATAATTATCAACAGTGAATAATTTTGGAGGCATAAAGCAACGAAAAAGAGGACAAAATACATAATTAACTTAGCTAACATAGTGATCACTTTAACAAATACAAACAAACTAATCTTATTTATTTATATTTTATAGCACAAAATATATAATGTTAAATTTTAACGAAAGTATAAATCAGTCTTGGAAGATACCAAAAGACTCCATAAATCTTGTAAGATATGGGTGGTAATAAAAAGACAATCAATTAGAAACTCTTTCTTACAGTCTGATTTCGAAACAGATATCCAAGATTCATGTTTTTAAAAAATACAAAACAAAACAAAAAAAAGGAAAAACTGAACAATAATAATTTCTTAATAAATTTTCCATCCAAAAAAATAGTTTTATGGGTTTCAGTAACTAGCAGTAAAAATGAAATATATAGACTGTCTAGTAAAGGAAAAGAAAAAAAGAGAAAGGAAAGAGTAGAAGAAACCATTCCCTCCCTCATTTTCTGTCAGAACCCTAATTTCATTCACCCTTCTATGCTTCTCCTCTCCCCCCCCCCAATCTCTTCTAGGGTTTAGTGGTTGACCCCTTCTTCCCTCTAATGGGTGCCGTCGCCATCAATCGCAAGCGCACGGAAGATTCCTTGAACTTCAACCAACAATCCCCATCCCAATCTTCGAACAAGAAACGCAGATTCTCCTTCGGAATCACCTCTCCAGATTCCAACAAGCCATCTTCTTCGTCGAGGATCTCGAGGTATCCCGACGCGAAAGCTCCTCTCAGACGAGAGATTCACGCCCCCAGCAGAGCCAGTCTCAGGTACAGTCTGCCCAAGCCCAGACCGATCGATCACTACAAGAGGAGAGCTTTCGATGCGTTGAGGTTCTTTACGAAAGAGAAAGAGGTTATTGATTTGAGGGATGAAGAGCTGGAAGTTGTTGTTGATTGTGATCTTGAGGAGGAGGAGGAGGAGAAGGATGTTGTTGAGCCTCCTCCTCCTCCTCCTTCGAGTTCAATGCTTGATTCGATGTCTTTAGTTAGTCAAGAGAAGGCTTCTACAGATGCAGCTTCCAGCCTCGCAGCTTATAAGAAGCTTTTGGAGAGTGCTGAGAGGAGGAACCCAAAGTTGGAAGCTTTGGGGTTTGAGATTTTGTTTAACGAGAAGAAGTTGTCGCAGCTTCGTCTGTCTCGTCCTAAGCCTCTCGAGAAGCCTCTCAAGGTGATCTGTTACTCACCACACAGTTAAGAGATGATCCTTTGCTTTTGTTGTTCTTGTTAACATTTCTGTTGTTGTTGTGTGTTTTGATGTAAAGAAGGTGCCTGATGAACCGTTTATACCTCTCACTGAGGAGGAGAAGGATGAAGTCTACCGTGCCTTTTCTGGTAAAAATAGGTATGGTGCTCTTGTTAAGAGGTTTTTTTTTTATAGCATGTTTGTGTGGTTATCTAACCAAATCTATATGTTGTCCCTCTTTTCAGAAGGAAAGTCTTGGTTACTCATGCGAATTCAAACATTGATATTACTGGTGAAGTTCTTCAATGTCTTACACCATCTGCATGGCTAAACGATGAGGTAACTTGCTGTTTCCTCATTAGAGTTCTGCATGGTTTAGAGCTTTTGAGTAACATTGATGTGTTCCTCCTCTGTTTTGTAGGTTATCAATGTCTATCTCGAACTACTCAAAGAAAGAGAAACCAGAGAGCCCAAAAAGTATTTGAAGTGTCATTTCTTTAATACTTTTTTCTACAAAAAGGTTTGTTTTCTTTTTATGTGCTCGCATGATTCTTAAGGACGGTGTTGATCTTTTGTTTTTCCCTCGTATCAGTTGGATTGTTTAGCTGCTATTTTTTTTCAAGAAATACTATAAGCAGTATGTTTTAAGATAGTGATTTTTGCTAAGATCATTCTACCCTGTGGTACTCATTTATCTTGGGCTTCTCTATCACATTAACATGAGCCCCCAACGCAAGCTGTGCCCCTTTTATATGTTAATGAATCCTCTTTGACTCATGTTGTTCTTTCTCTAATTACTGTCTTTCAGCTAGTAAGCGACTCTGGTTATAATTATAAAGCTGTTAGAAGATGGACTACGCAGAGAAAGTTGGGATATGCTCTTATTGACTGTGACATGGTAATGTTTTTTGAAAAACCTAGACTTTTAGATTCTTTTTGTTAATCCTACAAATGCAGACCAACTTATTTATGTTTAAACCATTATTTGCCCTTCTGCAGATATTTGTTCCCATCCACAGGGGTGTACATTGGACCTTGGCAGTTATTAACAACAGGGATCGCAAGTTCTTGTATCTCGATTCACTAAATGGAGTTGATTCCAAGATTTTGAATGCTCTGGTATAATTTAATTTCCAACTCTCATTGTCTTTATTTAGTCTCCTACTGACGGATTGGAGTCCCTAGAGGGATATCAGATGCTTTGGATCTATTGAACGTACTATTCTTTATCCTACTGGTCTTCCCATACAACTTAATTGATCTCACTCATAAAAATGAAGTGAGCGTCTGTCATAGTGGATGTTGTTTTATCTCTTACCATTATTTGTTGATTCTAAAATTTGTCCCTGGTCATTTCGGAGATGCCAGAAGCTATTATTTCTTTCTTAGATCAAACACTACTGTGAAAATATTCTAAACCAAAGCAGTCCCTATAGCTGATGCTGCTACTGATATGTATGTTTCAGGCGAAATATTTGACCGATGAAGCTAAGGAAAAAAGTGGAAAAGACATTGATGTGAGTTCGTGGGACATGGAATTTGTTGAAGACCTTCCCCAACAACAAAATGGGTACGTAACTATCATTGAACTTTCTTTGTTTATGATTATTTGTATAGAAACTAGTTATGGGATCAACAAGCGTAGCTGTTCATTGGGAAGATCTTAATGGTTTGGTGTCGAAATGACAGGCATGTTCTAATACTAGCTCCTTCTGGGAGTTTAATCACCAAAACGCAGTCTGAATGGCTGGAACTTATCAAACCGCCTATGTGTTTATGCTCTTAGCTTTCTGTTGTTGAATTCTTTTTTAAATTCTTTTGCAATGTATATGTTCTTCAGGTATGACTGTGGAATGTTTATGCTTAAGTACATCGACTTCTTCAGTAGAGGGCTGGGGCTATACTTCAGCCAGGTAAGCTATCTGAATCCAGATTCCTCAATGCTACAAGAAAATTGTAATTAAAAGAGTTAACTGGTTGTCTAGGATTGGTTAAGGAATTAGTATATATATCTTGAGCATTTTATATCATGTGCATGTTCCAGGACTTTATACAAAACTGTTGACGCCTTGTATTACTTTGGTGCAGGAACATATGCCATACTTCCGGCTAAGAACGGCTAAAGAGATTCTGAGACTATGTGCTGACTGAAGTTAGCGTGGGCTATTATGCATGTCAAATTTTAGGAGTGCTGTTTTGCTTTCCTTTGTTGATTTGTTCAAGCTTTAAAATTTTCTACTCCTTTTAGGCAGTGAAAGCATCTTGTGATCTATTAAAACTGAAATACAAATTAGGATTAACCATTAACTTTTTTTAATATTTACCATTTATGCCACTGGATTTTTATGCATGCCATTTAATTTCGTGATGGACTTAGCTTTCGTATTTCCTCGAAGCCTATTACTACCCATTACATATGTAATAATTAACAATCATTATTTGGGCCAATGTATCTATTAATTACACATCTACTAATTACATTTTTTTTTTACGTTTTGGTAGATAACCAAAACAAACGATCGTTTAAGTATAAAGAATTATTATTTTGTTAAGGTGGCCCAGAATGTAGAGTTAGGAAAAGTTATGCATGATATAAGACATTGGATTTCTTTGTTACCAGTTTGCTCTATTGATTCAGTAAATCGGGAAAGAAATTCTGCAGCAGATGCTCTATTTAAGGAAGCTAAAAATACCTATGTAGACTATATGTATTTATCGAGTCCTCCTTTGTGGCTCATTCCCTTCTTGTACTGGCCATATACATATACAGTATAAGTATCAATAAAATATTGTTCAAAAAAAAAAAAGAATTATTATTTTGTATAGCCTTTCCTGTTGTTGTCCGTTCATTTTATATTAAATTCAAGTGGTTCAAATTAACCGACTGGTTCTTTTTTCCTATCATCATCAAGGAAATTTTTTTTGATCAAATAACAATGAAATTTTGAAAGTAAAATTTGATATGGAAAAATTTTTCAGCCGAATAAATAGCATCTATGTTAACTATATTTACATGTTAAATATAGCCACTTATAATGTTATCAGGTTCACCTGAATGTGTGATTCACTCACCGATATTAAAGGTATAATTAAAATTACATTTCCATATAGACCAAATACGTGATTATTAATTTATTATATTTCCATAATATTGTTCAAAATAATATTAAGCGCTTTTAAGTATGTAGTAGAATATTAGTTTATTATCTTTCCATAAAATTATTCAAAAACTTTCTTTGTTTCTAAAATATGGACCGGTGATCTATTCTATTAAAACATCATAATGATCTATTAATATAGGTGTAATTCATTATCCAACTAATTTAATTCAATTATTAGAGTTTATTATTAATCATTTAAAAAAATATTATACACAGACAACATAAAATATAACTAAACACACACAAACATTAAAATTAAATTTCTAAAAAAATGTAAAACAAAAAATATACACACCTTTAAAAAGGCGGATCATAATCTAGTTCAGCTTTAGAAGCAGAGTCAAACACTAAGCCAAGCCATAAAGCTCTTAGTTTTTTTTTCTCTTTGTTGAAATTGTAGATGAAGAAGCTGATATAATGAAACCGTAGTTGTTTGTAATGAACTGGTCCATTTTTTCCCCTCTGTATGCTCTATTTCTTTGTGAGAAGTTAGTCAACACGGTACTACATCAATTAAGAGAAAGAATATTGAAAGTCTCGACAAGGTTCAATTTTACTTCGTGTTGAAGAGTTAATATTAACTACAAGACAGACCATGTTCCATAGCTATACTTCCATGAATCACATTCAATTATTCATCATCACATAATATTAGCTCGGTTTGACGTTATATTTACTCAGTTTCATCAACAACCGGATGTAATACAAAAATTAGAAATGCAAAAATACAGAAACACAAAAATACAATCCCCAATTCACAAAAAAACGCAAAAATACACTCCCAATTCACAAAAACACAAGAGAAATGAAGTAGATGTCTTACATAAATAATTATTTTAAAAACAATTATTTTAGACTAATGCACAATATTGAAAAACTTGTTTTTTGTTTTAAAAACATGACTAAAGTAAAAATTTAACATTACTTAACCAATTATAAAATATATTAGTTTTTCTACACCGAAAACCGGCGAGCACAAACATCACATCCACATTAGCCATGACAAACTGGTCTTGTTTCTAGTTATAGTAGATTAGGTGTTCCCGATCCCACAATAGCAGACGGACTTTTAATACCTTTAGCAAAACACAATAATTTTCATCGTCTAAATAAGTTTTTTTCTTCATTGACTTTTTCAAATTTGTTCAGATTAGCTTCAGCTAAAATACGGAACAAAATTGAAATGCAAAATAAAAATCAGATGGATAATATGGATTGATCGTTCAGATCCACTCTCACTATTGTAAAAACACATATCCGAAAGAGGCAAATGAAGACCAAAATAATCTCAAATTGAAACTAGATCCAATTTCTCACAAGAGAAAAAGAAGAAAGCACTAGAATACTAATATGTAACTTCTCATAAGGACAAAATCCAATACGTAAACTAAAATCGGTGCACTAGTCAAAAGCGACCCCATTGCTAAGACAAACACTTAGATCTATTAAAAATAAAAATCAGTTAAGCAAAAGTTATATTTTTAAATATAAGAAATTTGAGAAATGAAAATTTTAATTTTTTTTCTTTTAAAATTTAAATATCTGAAAACTCGATCCGAAATAACCGAATCCGAACTATAAATATCTGAATCCGATCCGAAATACAGAAATACCCGGACGGGTTCTATAGCTCTATACCGAAATATCCGAAAATCCAAAATATCTGCTCCAAATCCAAACAGATATCCGAACGCCCATCCCTACTAACAATCATTTCTCTAGCGAGGAACTCTCTTCCGACTAAGGATCTCTTGCTCTTTCAGACGGTGTTGGAACCGAGCAAGACGGGCTTGAAGGCTTACGAGCCCAGCTGCTTTACGGGACAAGACAAAGCTCAGCTGTGTAACATAGTTGTCAATCATGCTTCCTGGCCGATCCACCTCCGCTAGCAATTTCATTTCCTGCTCAACCCAAACCAATCTTAAAACACACACAAAAGATGATCATACAATAAGAAGCTGATGAATTGCTTTATTTTGTACCTCACGAACAATCTCCATTGTATCCTCGATTTCTTTTCTATGTGCTGTAATTAAGGCCTCTTCCTCCTGCCAGAGATCAAAAACAACAAATTACAATTAAACCGCAGTACAGATTTCTTCAAATTCATTACATTTCCTGGAACCAGATGGGTTATTACCTCAAGCAATGCACTGATGTTTTCATCAACAGAAGGCGGCTCCGTTATTGTTTCGTATTGCCTTGAAGCAGCGTCGCTTGAGTTCTGACTGGTAGTACTACTATTGAGCTGCCTGAAGTTTATCGTGGCAGGGACATCAGACGGACCGATGGAGTCTCTTTTCGACAAGTTTTGATGTCTTTCTGGTTTTTCCTCCCGGGAAACTTTCCTACGAGTCGGTGATACCTTCTTCACTTTTTCTTCCTGATCTGAGGCGTCTTGAGGATAAGAAGATGATGACTGAAGAATCCTTTGACTAGTGGAGCCGCCAAAAGAGTTGCTCGTATCTGATCTTCCTCTGTCCATTGATATCGATGGTATTCCACTTTCCTCTTTAAAGCTGACCTGATATGAAGGTGGGTGATTTGTAGGCTGCTTGAATTCAATACCCGAAGTAGAGTAGCTGCTGTCTTTCTCTACCCTCCTCCCTGTCTCCTGTACATTATATTCCTGCGGAGGCTCAAAGACATCTTCTGCATCATTTGAAGCTAGTTGAGAAGAAGCCAAAGACACATCCTTATTAGCTGGCGGCACCGGGTTAAACGTTTGATCCTTCTTGCTATTTCCACTTTTAGATAGACTTTTAACCCTGTTGTAGAATTAGTAAATTACAGACATGAGTAAAGAAATGAAACCGAGAGTTATTATTATAGAAAGTTCCTTAGCTAATAAAAACATACCGATCGGCGTATCTCAATGTATTTAGGGTATGTTCGCATGATCCTTCGTTTGGAGAGATGCATGAAATCATCACAGTTCTTGAGTTTCCAACAAATGAGTCACGTAGCACTTCAGTTAGTTTGCTTCCACGGAATGGAATATGCAGCTGGTCATTGTCCAGCGCGCGGATACATTCTTTGAGAGCTAAAAGACTCTTGTTGATTTCTGCACCTTCAATCCTAAAGACAACCATTGTCAAAAGAACAGTTTAGATCAAGAGTAGTCATCCTGACGGAAGAAGGTAGATTTACTTTATCCATGAGGCCAAACAATCATTTTAAACCTAAATTCTAAATAGATGGAGAGGTCAATACTCAAAACTCTTTTACCAGAGGACAAAGATGACCTTACCTTGTCTGGCGGTCATTGTCTGTGGTGTCTGCACCTCTTTCGCTGCCAGCAAGATCAATGAAAGAAATCTTTCCCACAACCTTCCCTCGTGATTCGTTATTATCATTATTGTTTCGTCGAGTTTCTTTTACCTCCACATGCTTTTTGACAACAAGCTGCAAAATGGCATGTGATCTAGAAGATTCCTCATTGGCGCCAGTTGATCCTGTGCTCCTTGAAGCACTCCCTTTGTCGATAAAATCCTTTACAATTTGAATATCCGAAACTTCAAACTCTTGCAGGCCAACAATGCAAACTTGCTGTCTACCATCTTCTCGCATACAAAGTTTCCTGCTCACCAACAACTGAATTAGTCAGCCAACTATTCATATGCATTTGTAATACAAGCAAACAGTATTCAGAGTATGGAGACTGATAAAAGAGTATAAATCTATATACTACAATGTCCAATGGCATACAAATGAAGACAAGAGATTTGAATGTGCCAGGTCAAGGTGTTGACGTTTTATCCAGCGGCATTTTTCCGAAAGCAAAAAAAAAAAAACAACTCATCATACCAAATATGAGTATGTGACATTTAAAAGATATGAGAACAGAAAAAGAAACACTAACTTTCTCTCGGAGAGAAGATCGTAGAGCTTTCCACCATATATCTCGAAATAACTGAGCCACAACTTAAGCCTCTGATCACGATATACTGGTTGACTCAACATCCTCATTAGATCTTGAACAGCCCGTATAGGCAGTGGTTTCATTGTGAATGTCTTACCGCTACCTAATCAAAACATTATCAAGGTCACAGAAGCATAAAGATAATATTAACGATTAAACATTGACCTAAGAAATAATTCCCATGAGCAAAACTGCAATTATGTACCTGTTTGACCATATGCAAAACAGGTAGCTTTGGTTCTCTGAAAAATCGTGGGAATAATTGGCTCTATCGTGGTCCGATACACCTGATTAAAGGAATAGTAAACCAACTTTAGAAAATATAGTTCAGCTTAAAATGGAAATCAAACTAGAAAAAGGTGGTTGATCAGAATTGTTAACTATAATTAAAGTTCACAAGGTTGGTTTATTTTAAAACTAGTCTATGTTATCTTGCATCTTGAAGTACAATAATGCACTCCTACTAGGATTGACGGTAGATTTCAATTCCTTAAGGCTATTAAAATTACCTCGTCATTTGAAACATGCTCACCCAGAACAGCGTCAAAACAAAACTCATGTTTTTCCATATATGCAGTCAAATCCACCTGCACCAACAAAGATTAAGTTTCATTCAATATCAGAAAAAGAAATATAAAATGAAGAGGGTCTATGACCTTTCATCTCGTTGAACTGAATCATGGATGTCATCGTTATCTTTTAATGTACCACACACGAACCTTCAACTTGGTCTCGTGAACTGTCAAAGAATTATTAGATACAGAGATGATATCGTCCTCCTTTTTAGCGGTTTCCTTTTTATTCAAGGGTCTCTTCCTTACCTGAAATAAATATGTAAATATGTATAGTTCTCCAATGATGATGACCATTGCTTGAATTTCAACTAAGCAGTAGAAAATCAGGTAACGATACCGAAAGAAATGCCATACCACTACTTTAATTTTGGCTACACTGTTCTCTCTTCCACTACTTTCTTTTTCACCCCTCGGAAATGGGCTCGAAGGTTCAGCGTCCTGTTCTTGGCGCTGTTGCTGGTTAGCTGGCACACTGAAGTCTTCTTCAAAAGCTTGATTGACACTTGGCATGAAAGGTGATGGCTCAAACGGTTCAGAAATCACATGCTGTAAAGTGAATGATGTATGAGTTTCTTACACAAAGAATGAATTGGTAACTACTACGATGAAATAAATATCATTAAGAGGCAGGAAATGATAAGCAAAATCCCACCAAACAGAAAACCTTTTCAACAGACCACATTCCCAACTACTTTTAATAGCAAAAGCTCCTCTAAGTTAATGAATTACTTGCACATGTAATTAACTTCAATATCTGTATGATAAGTTCCACAAAAGTAGTATTGTGTTGATTAAGTTAGTAAGTTTAGATGTCTAAAAGATGATTATATAGGGGCAGAAATACCTCGGAAAGCAGCTCGGTGTCATCCATTGCGTGAAGATCTAGCAACCCAGCTCCAAAGTCACCTCTAAACTCAGGTGAATAAAACCCATCCGAAGAGGCCATAGCTGCTGATGATTGACCAGTGGGTGTATACGGCTCAGAAGCAGATTCCCCATTCAAATTAAGATTTCTCATTAATTTGAAAAGTCTTTGCTTCTCTTCAGCAGTCTGTGCTCCATAACCCTAATACAAAATAAATCATAAAAGCAGATGTCCATTGAAAAGGAGAAAAAAAAAAAGCATATGTAAGTTAGTTAGTACCTGGTTGGGGAGATGACGCTGATCAACGCCTGCGGAAGCAACAGGAGACCCCAGATGCTGTAAACCAGCGGACTGGAGCCACCGCGCCATGACGGCAGCATCGCCAGCCTCGTTCCCAGGTCCTGCATTGTTCAGAGCACCATCGTACAGCGCCGTCGCAGCAGCATTGGTGGTCTGCTGCATCTGGCCGCCCATGAGGCGCTGCGATCTTCGTTGAGGAGCCAGAACAACAACAACTCTTAAAGCCAGAGAGTCAATACCATCATCATCATCATCATCAGCAACAAGTTCCCATATAATTAGAAATCGATTGCGATTACACAGGAAACTCACATTGATGAGGAGAGGAAGCTGTTGATTACACCTGGAAACTTTGTTTCACTTCCCTTCGAATATCTGAAATTTGAACCGACGGATTTAGCTTAGAATGGTGCAAAATGTGGATGAATCTCAGGTGTTACTGTACCAAAATGAAAAGAAAAAAAAACGACAAGGGAGGATTTACCCGATCTGTGATCTGAAGTTTCTCGGGAGACAGACGATCAGATCTATGGGAGGAAGAAACCCTAAGAGAGTCGCATTGTTTTGGAATCTGATTCAAATTTTTCGTCTGCCTGTGCCCCGTAAGCGATGCTTAGGCAGAGAGAAAGAGACCAAGGTGATTTGACAAGGTACTATTATTAATTAACAGAAACAAACATTCGAAACATCTACCCATTTTTAAGTAACCAATCACAACCCCGTTACTTTCATAAAATATTTGATTTGTCCCAATGTTTTATAATTTCATGATTTAGCCCCAGCATCCATTTTTCACGTTTTGTGTAATTTTAACAATTTTATTATTATTATTCTAGACGTGAGCTTTGTTCACATATTTCATGCTGATATTGATTCACTCCCAAGTAGTCGATTTACAGTATCGATGTTTTTTTAACAGTGGATAAATTTATATATTCAAGAAAAAAAATTCACATAAATAATATGTTAGTTGTTGATTTTTTAATGTTCAAATATGCACTTATAATTTGAAGTGGATGAGTAATAAGCAAACATTATAATTTTTTATAGATTTTTTAATCTATACATTATAATAAGCAAACAAAAAATTGAGAAAATGAGAATTTTTTACATCGAAATAGAAAAAGTTGTAAAAATATGTGAAAGACTCGATACTGGTTGATCAATTCTTAGAAGATAATCTTTTAACTGTTAGATTACCACGAGTTGATTCATAAAAAGGTTCATTTTCACACACATAAAATTTGTAATAGGAAATATATTAAATTCAAAATCTAAGATAATTTGCATTAAATGATAAACTAGATTATAAGGTAAAGTAATATACATGCTGCTGGAGCACTTTTGGATTTCGAACAATTTATCCAATTTGTGATAATGATATAATGTTTTGGTTGCGGTATCAATACATATCAGCAATCAAAATTGAAATTATTCAACTCAATGAGTTTTCTATAAGTCATTATTGCCACAACTTTTGATGGAAGCTAAAGATTCTTATCTAATTTTTATCCCAAAAGATTCTATCTATTCACAAAAAGTAAGCAATGACCATCTGGTCTATGCTTTATATATATAGCACGGCAAAAAAGTCGCTTTTGCTTAAAGATGTTGAAGGACCTTATTAAACTATATCAGGAAAACATATATTCTAAGTTTCTGGTTGATAATATGTGGCAAAATAGTGAAGTTATGATGTGAATGAAACCTCTAATAATGAACGTTTTGAAGAAAACTCTATTTGCCACATCCCACATAATAACAATTCAATTTGGTTCGCATCTATTTATTTGCTGAGAACAAACTATTATAAGATTGTGTCAAGTAGCAAAACAAAATGTGTGGGGTTACTTAGTTTTGAATCAAAAAGCTTTTGCTTGAACCTAAAGCGTTTTGATGATGAGAGGTATTCGAATTTGAAGTGTAAGAGGGGAGGAGTTGTCAAAGCTCCATGTTTCTATTTATTTTTGTATTTTGACAATCCGAGTTTACACAACAAGGGCTCTACTTTGTATCAAAATATTAAATTCGCCCCTAACTCTATTTTCCTCGCACCACTTTGAATTTTGATAAGAACGCACAGATCGCGGGAATCCCAAAACGTTTTGAACTATTTACGGGAAGTATTCTTCATAGCCACACATGAAAAAAAAATATTCTATTTGCCACACTAAAATTCTACTTGCCCCACTTTTTTTTCTCATGTTTCTTTTCTCATTTTTACCCTTAATATTATATTAATATATCACTATTATGGTCCCCACATACATCCATCTCTATTTTTTAATCTAAAATCGTGGTCCCCCTAGCCTCAATCTCTCTCCTTTTTTAAAATAATTTCGCTGACCAATCCAAATAAATTCCTCAATCAATTGGGCCACCTAACAGGCGACCCCACACCAATCCACCTCTCTCCTTGTAACATCTGTCCCTCTTGTCTTTTTTCTCCCATCTTGTTCCATTTTCCCTAACCATCATCGACCTTCTTCTCCCTTTTGGCGATTTTGAAGCTTTTTTGAAGTAAATTCATACATTTTTTTAAGAAATTTTCATAATAATATACTACTTATGTTGTATGTATTATGTGTAACGAAAAATATGAATGTATTGCTGTAAAATTCGTGAGAGCTTTCAAAGAAAAATGAAAATAATATTTGAAAAAGATTCTCTATTGTTCTCTATTTTTAACACGGTTTTGAAAGAAAAAAAACATAAAAATTATGTTAGACGATAAACTGGGTTTTATAACACGTTATTAGTTGATTAAAAAGACTAAAACCGATGAAAAACTAAAGTTTTAGGTAAAAATGGAAGTTTTAGGTATATTGTTATGAAAAGAGATGTTTAACGGAGATTTTGTATATTTCTTCTTATTTTCCACTGTTTTAAAGCAAAATAATGCATTAAAATAGTGGTAGACGATATTGTGGGTTGTATAACATCCTTTTGGTCAGTTAAAAGTGTTAAATTGACAAAAGCAAAAATTTATAAGAACTACTAGAACTACTGGTATTACTAAAGTGAACGTGTATTACTTGTATTACTGTATCGACTATGTACCAAAGATCTTGGACAACTTATATTCTTTAAATGGTTAACTAATCATAATTTTTTTTTCAAACAATTTTATGGCTTCTCCTATTACAATCATATGTTTTGACTATGGAGGAAGTTACATCAAGGATGAGGCTGAGATTAAGTGGATCTTGGGAGAAGATCAAATCCACACTCTAGTGATGAAAACATATGTGGAAGATGTTACATATTCTGAACTGGTCGAGTGTATATGCAGAAAGATTAAGGCAAATGGAGATGGGATGGTGAAGATTAGTTACTTTCCATTGGTATTGTATTCAAACAAGCATGAACTACTAGTATTGTTAGAACTACTATGTGTAATATAGACTACTAGGAACTACTATGTACTACCCTGAACTACAAGAAAATTACTCTGTATTACTATTTGTTATGCATGTTTCTAGGAACCTTAATTTTTTTTTTATTATTTATTTTTAAAAGATGTATCTCGTATATTACGTGATTATATGTCCATGCATGTGTTTATTTGTCAAAATAAACATAAAATACTCTTAAAATCTCAAGTTGTTAGAAAATTTCTCATTTCAATAGAAAACACTCTTATACTTCCTAGTTAATGTCTTGATGGGAAGGCCATCATGAGACGAATTTCAGAAAACACATATTTTCTGAAAATTTTTCTGCCAATGTGTTATATACAATCTAAAACTGTTTAAATATATTGATATTACTGATTAATTTAGTTTAATGACATTGTATTACTAAAAAATGTTATAATTTGCAAAAATATTACTATGAAGAATGAAATATTACTACCACCTTGAGTACTACTAAGAGTAAGATAAATATCATTTTAATATTCAAATATGTTTGTTTAATATTATCTTTTACACGTTTTAGACATGTGCCATATATATATATATATATATATATTTACAATGTGTTACACGTTTTAGACATGTCTTAGGTTTATTTTTTTTATTTTCATGAAGTGTTGACAATGTTTTTGTCTTAGTAATACCTAATAAACCTAATAGTACAAATTTTCTTTCTTAGGACATGGATTGCCTTATCTTTAATTAGACCAACCCTACTTCAAGACAATCCCACAACACAAAGCATCCTACATAAGTTTTACAGACCAAAAAAAAACATAGCATCCTAGATAAGTTCACAACAAAGCCGAGATAAGTATTAAACATAACATCCTACATAAGTGTTCACTAAGCCTCAGTTTTAAGCTTCTTCTTGCGTCCTTCAATCTCGTCGGTGTCAGCTTCAGTGAAAGGAGAGGAAATCCACCGTGATGATGCACGTGTCCTTACTGTCTATTCTGGCGTTTTGAACTTCTTTGGGTTAGTAAACTTACGAGCATGACCATTCTTTCTCACCGACATTGCCTTCGGCCTATGCTTCACCCCCAATACGAGCAGGATCTCCCTCAGCTCCCTCAGTTCCCTTATCCACAGCAGGAGCTCCCTCATCCGTCTCATCAACAGCAGGAGCTCCCTCATCTACAACATGAGCTCCCTCATCTTTCTCATCAACAACAGGAGCTCCCTCATCCATCTCATCAACACCATTGCTCTTGTAAAGTGAAAGAGTCCACTGTTGTTGTGTCTCTTTCCCTTCATCCCACGAAAGAACCAATCTCGTACGTGGTATCCATTTCTCTGTTGATCTCTTCACGGCTGCCTTAGTCCTACCCCATGGTGGTGTAGGAGTTTCCTTAGGTTCCTTCCCAGCCTCCTTCTCAGCCTCCTTCTACATTCCCAGTTGAAAGCCCTTCTACATACTGCTCTTTTCTTGTGGTTTTTTTTTTGTTGTTCTTATTCTGCTTCTTCTGTCCACGCTTCTTACAGCCTGTCATTGCTTTGATTATAAAAAAACAACATTCAGTTAATGCTGAAATAAATCACCAAACATTCAAACAAAATAGTCACAGTCATTAGTTTGTAATCTAAAAACCATTCATTCAATAATAAAACTCCAAGCAATCAGTAATCCGATCACTAAATCACAAATATTCGATCACTCAATTCGGTTTCACATATCAAACATTTTATCACCAATACAGTTAGTGTAAGTATGGTCATAATCGACAATCATCACTAAACTTATCTCAAACCTTAAACCAAACCAATCTCTATCACCAACAACAAATTTTCTATATTCAGTTCACACAGTTAAACCCAAATATAATAACATCATTTTTAATCTCAAATTCATATTCAAAATCTATAAACAATCTGAACCTAACTGATTTTTAACCGAACCTTCTCAACCACAATCCTTTCAAACTCACAACAAAGTCAATTAAAATTGAAGAGAAAACATACTTTTTTACACGGAAGAGACGAGAACAAAAACAGAAGATGGAAGACGAAGTCTAGGATTCCAGGGTTCCGTAAGCAGAGAGAGAATAGGATACGCTGTAGGAGAGCAGGAGCAGTTGATTCAATTAATTTTGTCTGATCTAGGGTTACAGACGAATTTGGGTTGGGGAAATTAAAAAATCAGAGAAAGGAAGGATAAGAAGGATTAAGGGAAAACCGAAGAAGAAGCAGTGAATGCAGTGGACTTCATCATCTTCGTCGGTTCTAAGGTTTTTAGAGAAGGAGAGGAGTGGAGCTAGATTTCTGGAAAAAGGAGAAATTGAGAACGACACGACAAAGGAGGGAAGAATAGTAATGCGTGGGTTATCCGGGTTATAATGGGTCGGGTCAAATAGTTAGGTTGGATCTTGTAAATACTTGGTTTCATTAAGGGCAATATCGATTTTCACCACGTTTTTTATTAAAATATAATAAAAGTTATAATATTTTTAATTGGTGGGTTAAATTAGAATGAAGATGGGAGTGAGTGTGGCAATATAGAATAAAGTCCACTATTTACACAAAACCCTAAGAATCCCAATTCCTCTCAGTATCACTCGCCATGGACGATGAGGAGAATCTCTTGCTCGCTAGAATCATCGCAGCAATCGAAGGAGCAGGAACAGGAGACGATGAATCACACTACCACGAACTCGTCGCGGATCTCAAGTCTCTCCTCGAAACAGACGACGACGAACTCCTCAATCGGCTCTACGTCAGCCTCTCCTCCACGGCTTCGTCCTTTCTCCGCTGCTTCTCCGCCGCCATGGACTCTCCGGTCGAATCCGGCCGCCTGGCGATTCTAGCCTCCGAGGCTTATCTCTCCCTGCTTCTTTCCACGAACTGCCCCGTTTTCACTTTCTTCTCTCCCGTCGCGTTTCTCTCTCTGCTCGGATCGGTTCGACGGTACCTCAAACCTCGTCTCCGGGAGGATTCGGGAGCATCGTCTCAGGGGAACAAGAAGAAGAGAGGACGCGGTGGTTCGAGGAAGAACGATAGAAACCTAGGGCGTGGAGATGGGGACGAAACGGAAGAGGGTGGGTTCGATGCGAAGCTGGTGTTCAGAGTGCTCGAGCGTCTAGGCTCGGTTCTAGGTTTTGTTCATTTGGATCGATTTCCCGATAGCTTGAAGTCTCTGGTACAAGCAGTGAGCGAGATTCCTCTGCTTGCGTTGGAGCATCCAGGGGCTTTGAATTACGATAAACTGATGGAAACGTGCGGGAGGGTTCTGGGGGGAGTGTTGAGCTCCGACCACGGAGATGTGTCGCTCACCGCCGCTGAGATTTCGAAGTCTTTGACTCCGTTGCTTTTGATGGGGAAGCATCAGGCGAGGAGTTTCGCGTTAGGGTTTGTGTCGAGGAAGATTATGGGTCTGGGTAGAGATAACTCTGAGTTGAAAAAAGTTGTTTGTAATTTGCCTAAGTTTCTGGTTCACAAGGCGCCTGAGAAGGCTGAGCCGCGTGGATTCGCGGTGGAGGCGATACTGGAGATAGTGAAGGCAATGGAGGTTGAGGATCAGTTAGAGTTTGTTGAATTTGTGATGAAGATGGGTCAGGGTAAATCTAATTTGAGGATATTGGCTGTTGATCTTATACCTCTGTTGGTGAGTTCATTAGGAAACCCCTTTGGAAGTATTAGTTCAGAGAATGGCGTGGAAGATTCGTGGGGATTGGGTTGTCTTGATGCTTTAGTGCAGCGGTGTTCAGATTCAAGCGCTTTAATTAGAGCTCGAGCTTTGTCCAACTTGGCTCAAGTTGTGGGGTTTTTGTCTGGTGATGAAAGGAGTAGGTCGATCTTGAAACAAGCCCTTGGGTTTACTGGTGGTGAGACTTCAGAGGGAAAAGGTAGAATAACTGACCTTTTGAAGAAGAGATGTGTGGATGAGAAGGCGGCTACCAGGAGAGCAGCTCTTCTTCTAGTTACAAAATTGACATCCCTGTTGGGTGGTTGCTTTGATGTTAGTATTCTAAAAACAATGGGTACATCTTGTTCTGACCCGCTCATAAGTATAAGAAAGGCTGCAATTTCAGCTCTTTCCGAGGTATGTTTTCTATGAGTCAGTGTCTTCTTTCTCCCTTACTGGGTGATACGGGTATGCTTTGTCCTGAATTAGGAGAACCAAATTTGGAGGACCAAAATGTTCTATATGAATGAATGAATGATTGTGCGTCTTAGTCATTTGGATGAATGAGGGAATGTATAACAACTGCTTCATTTGCTAGTACTTAGGTCTTGTCTAACTTTTTCTAAATATAGGTTATATCAGTGACTTGTTCATATGTCTTCCGCTCCCTTTTCTTTATTTGGTAATGTAAATCATTGTCTTTTTCTGTTCGCTGTAGGCCTTCAGAATATGTACAGATGAAATTGTGACCACTGAATGGTTACATTCTGTCCCTCGGATGGTCATGGACAATGAAACTAGCATCCAAGAAGAATGCGAGAATGTCTTTCATGAACTAGTCCTGGAGAGAATATCACGAGCGGGAAATTCCCTTTCTCAAGGCAGTGCTTCTCTCCCAGACAACTGGAACTCTAGCTCAAAAGATCTAGACAGAGACATTGAAACCTTGTTTCCAGAAGGAGTTTTGGTTCTCCTAAGGGAGCTCTGCAACAGCGAGGTTTCTCCTTGGGTAAAGAAAATATGTGGAAGTTTGGGCAAGAAGAAGCAACTGAAACCAAGAGTTGCCCTTGCGCTGCAGAGCATCATAAAGGAATCTGAATCACTCTGGTTAAACCGTTCGATGCCAATAAATAAATGGACAGCTCCTGCCGGGGCTTGGTTTCTTCTTTCAGAGGTGTCAGTTTATCTTCCAAAGTCTGTCGAATGGGAGTTTCTTCACCATCATTGGCAGTTGCTAGACAAAAATGACTCGCAAGGTTTGCCAGTTTCCATTATACGGCATCTAAACTAACTCGCTTACATCTCTAGTTATTGCTCTTAGTAGTGTGGTTTCAATTGTAACTCCTGCCCTAGGTAAACCAGTTCTTGAATGTGTGTTTTGATGATGCGGTTTTTCAGAAGGAACAGATGGACAAGGTGATGAAGAGGGTGTAGAGTGTAATTCTTCTACATGGGCTGGGGATCGAGTTTTTCTTTTGCAAACTATCTCCAATGTTTCCCTTCAGCTGCCACCAGAGCCTGCTGCAGATCTGGCCGACAATTTGCTGAAGAAAATCGAAAAGTTTAACCTGCATTCTGCTGAGGTAATCATTGGATTAATAGTTTTTCGATCTAATATATAATATCAAATTTTGAAGGCGTAGCAAGATACTGGCTGTTGTATTGGACGTATTCCTTCGGATAGATATATTTTTTCCGGTACATCTATGTAACTGGGACCTGGTTTTGGTGCAACTGTTGAATGCTTGAACCCATCAGATTATATTATTCACTGGTTTGTGAATGGAATATTCTTTTATCGCTAATCCATATATGGTTCATCTGTCTCATGATCTTAGTCAATGCTATTCAATGGCAGGTCGATGCACATGTTAAAGCATTAAAAACTTTGTGCGTAAAGAAGGCGTGCATCCCGAAGGACTCGGATGTGCTTGTCAAGAAATGGGTAGACCAAGTTTTATCTAAGGCATCTAAGGTCACTGAGAAATACATCGAGGGAATCTCCAGTAATAATCTTTCTTTCGCCACACCAGCAATGCTTGGAAGTAGGAGAAGCAAGAAACTGGATTCTGTATCCAAGAAGTTATCAAAAGCTATCACAGCAGTATATACCATTGGATCTTGTGTCATTATATATCCTTCAGCTGACACAACCAAAATTGTTCCGTTGTTACATACTGTAATCACTTCAGGAAATTCAGATTCAAAGCTGAAAAACAAATTGCCACAAGCCAATGCTTGCTTGAAGCAAAAAGCTCCTCTTCTCTATAGTCAGTCTTGGTTGACCATGGCGAAGATTTGTTTGGCTGACGGGAAGCTTGCTAAAAGATATATCCCTCTCTTTGCACAGGTATGTCCATTTACATTTTGCTGATTTCCCCGCCTACTTATCATTTCGATTATTTCTGGGAAGTTTATGTTTCAGATTCAGAAAATAAAATTCAGTGAATGGCAGGTTCCTTTATCTCTGCCGTTTATTTTAACCTATGTGAACTCATTGATGCTTACTCTTGCAGGAGCTTGAAAAGAGTGATTGTGCAGCCTTGCGTAACAATCTAGTGGTGGCGATGACAGACTTTTGTGTACACTATACAGCCATGATTGAGTGGTAAATTATTCACAGAACATTAATATTTCATTAGTCTTTTCCCAAATCTTAAAAATACGTAATTGTTACATGACTGATGGTTTGTGTACCCATATATAGTTACATACCAAAGATTACTAAACGTCTTCGGGATCCTTGTGAAGTTGTTAGAAGGCAGACATTCATACTTCTCTCAAGGTTATTACAGGTATTGCTATTCTCCACAGATTCCTCACTTTCCGTCGTTGAAAAATCCATGCTATAAGCAGGCTTTGTTATTTTGATTTTAGAGAGATTATGTGAAGTGGAGAGGAGTTCTTTTCCTTCGCTTCCTTCTATCTCTTGTGGATGAATCTGAAAAGATACGTCGACTTGCTGACTTTTTATTCGGAAACATCCTTAAAGGTATGAAACTCTGTGGGAACAAACATGGAAAACATTGTTTTATACCCTGTTATATTAATTTCTTGCAGATAGACATGACCGGTAGTATTTTGATTAATATTATGCCCATTTTGCTTACAGTCAAGGCACCACTTTTAGCTTACAACAGTTTTGTGGAAGCAATTTATGTGTTAAACGATTGCCACGCCCACAATGGCCACAATAATTCAGATTCTAAGCAATCAAGAACAAAGGATCAAGCTTTTACTATCAGGTACTCGTGTTATACATAGCCTAGTTAATAATCTATATGTAACTAGTGTGGATGATTTAGTGTCTTTTTTCTCTGTTGCAATTGTTCTACAGAGGAAATGATGAAAGAGCTAGGTCTAAAAGAATGCAGATCTACGTTACTCTGCTTAAACAAATGGCTCCAGAACATCTTCTGGCCACATTTGCAAAGTTATGTGCAGAGGTCCTCGCAGCTGCTTCTGATGGAATGCTCAACATAGAAGATGCAACTGGTCAGTCAGTTCTACAGGTAACTTCCAATTTAGCTGAAAGTTGTCGAGCCCTTTTCTTTTCCTGTTGCCATCGATGAGTTCTCTTACTGATTTGCTCCCCGCGATGTAGGATGCGTTTCAGATCTTGGCGTGCAAAGAGATCCGTTTATCAGTTTCAAGAGGATCTTCGTCTGAGACAGTGGAGATGGAAGAAGAAGGTGGAGACTCCAACGCGGCGGCTGCCAAAGGAAGAGCCATAACGCAAGCTGTTAGAAAAGGGTTGATTCAGAACACGATTCCAATCTTCATCGAGCTCAAGAGGCTATTGGAGAGCAAGAACAGTCCTCTCACAGGTTCGCTCATGGACTGCCTCCGTGTGCTCCTGAAAGACTACAAGAACGAGATAGAAGAAATGCTCATCGCTGATAAACAGCTTCAGAAAGAGCTGGTTTACGATATGCAGAAGCACGAGGCTGCAAAGGCAAGGTCCATGGCTAGCCAAGGGGTTGGTTGCGGGACAAGTCATAGAAGCCGCGAACCAGAGCAACCAACAACATCAGCAGCAGCAGCAGCGAGGGAGGAGGATGTTAGGGATTCGGGATTGGAATCGAGAGTGGTTTCTGCGGCTGCAGATGCAATGGCGGCTAAAGCGGCAAGGTCGGTACTGAGAGAAGTGAACGGTGGAGCTGCAACGCCGCCACTGAGCGCAATGAGCGTTCCGAAGCTAAGGTCGAGCCTTGGAGGAGGTAAACAGAGTGGTCGACCATCGGCTGATGTGCTGGAGTCTCTGAGAAGACGACCAACTTTCATGTCTGATGACGATAACTAAACTGAGAGAGACTCGGGAAATAAATAGCTTCTGTTGTAACTAACTTTGTTCCTATCTAGTTAAGCTTTCTTAGGAGAATCCTAATTCTAAAGATTGATCCCTGGCCAAAATCAATTCTTCAAATACTATAGGATTTTGAGCAAAAAAATTAAATTTTATTTTATCGTAGTTTCCGTCGTCAAAATCGTGAAATTGGAGGGTAGATGTGTAAATAAAACAAAAGAGCTCTATATTTATCAATTCTACCAAAGACAAAACCATTAACAACTTCAGTCTCTCTCGCTATCTCTGGGAAGTCCCTCTCGCTCTCTCTAAACCCTAAACAGCAAGAACAATGCCAGGTCCGACGACGGAGGGCGAATCAATAGAACCACAGTCGCTGAAGAAGTTGAGCATCAAATCCCTGAAACGAGCACTTGATCTCTTCTCTCCCGTCCATGGCCAATTCCCTCCTCCTGATGCCGAAGCGTTAGTCTCCGATCCCCAATTTCTCTTCTCCAATCCTCGTTTTTTTAAAAAAATTATATATAAATTTCTTATTTTCTTTGTTGCAGCAAGAAGATTCGTCTCAGCCATAAGGTAAATAGAAACCCCCCATATTCTCTTTTGCTTAATGCTTCGAACTTTATTAGGGTTCTTGATGAGGTTTATGCAAACTAGTTAACATGTTTGATTTTCATAAAGTCTCTGTCTTTCACTGATTAAACTTGAGTGTTTGATATGCTAATTGAACTTCAGGTTAAAGTTATATAGTTAGAACTCTTAAATTTGCATTAAACTCTCTGTTTCACTGATCAAACCTAGTTCGAGCTGTGAGTTGTGTATATAGATATTGATTTTCTCAGATGTTTTCTTGTGTAGATGAAGGTTGCTTTTGGAGGTGTGGAGCCTGTGACTCACCCTCCACGTCAACCTGAGCAGACCGGAACCTCAAGTGCTCTTGCTCTCCCAGGTATTGTCTTCATATAACCTGTTTTTCTTTTGTTGATGAAAGGTGAAACAAAACTAGTTCCATTCTCTCTTGTTTGATTTTTTCTTATTAAACATTGCTCGATGATTTCTGCAGGTCCTGAAGGTTCTAAGAGTACCCAAAAGGGTGTGACAGAGAATGCCCTTGTTGTTGGTCCAACTTTACAGCCAAAGGGCTTGTAAGTATTAACCTTTTGTCGTTTATTTCGTTGATACGGACGCTAGTTGATGCATATGCTGATTAATGAAATTTCGGTTCTTGAAATTGAAGGAATAATATTGGTACCTCAGGCAAAAGCACCACCATTATCCCTGCAAATGTATCCTCGTATGAAAGGTATTTTTTGTCGTCTTGTTCTTCTCCTTTGATTCTTATTCATCTTAATTGCAATACATTGAAAGTCTATTAGCTTGTGTCTATACGGAAGTTTCTCATTCTGAGAATTTTTGTTATTGTTGTTGTGTCTCCCTGTGTGTTACAGAAACTTTTCAACTTCTGCATTAATGGAAAGGATACCGAGTAGATGGCCTCGCCCAGAGTGGCATGCACCATGGAAGAATTACAGGGTAAGTAAGATACTGTGGTTTAGCACCGTTGCTGCATTAATCTAGAAGTTTTCTTCTGTTCACCTGAGGAGTTTTTGACTTGCGCTTAATTATTCGTTTCACAGGTCATTCAGGGGCACTTGGGTTGGGTCAGATCTGTCGCCTTTGACCCGAGTAATGAATGGTTTTGTACTGGTTCTGCGGATCGTACCATCAAGGTAATATAGATGATTTCTTCTCTAGTATGAATTATATTTGTCCGGATTTGTTTCTTGTTGTACTCGTAAATAATGCCACAAGACTTCCATTAGTTACTGGAACA
Source organism: Raphanus raphanistrum subsp. raphanistrum (assembly GCA_019706035.1). Classification (NCBI taxonomy): domain Eukaryota; kingdom Viridiplantae; phylum Streptophyta; class Magnoliopsida; order Brassicales; family Brassicaceae; genus Raphanus; species Raphanus raphanistrum. Next base: position 18,031,763 of record CM033983.1, on the reverse strand, counting down.
TAAGTTGCACCAAATTTAGCGCTTGTAGAAGCATTCCTGAATGTAATACGACTGCTGAATCGCTTGCTTTTATTATGTTTACTAGATATGGGATGTAGCAACTGGAGTTCTGAAGCTAACACTTACTGGTCATATCGAGCAAGTACGAGGTTAGCCTCTTAAATCTCTTCAAATTTATATGTTAGATGTCTCTGTGATCACAGTTCTGATCTTCTTCTTCTTTCTTGAAATTTGTTGCAGGCCTTGCTGTAAGCAATCGACATACATACATGTTCTCTGCTGGTGATGACAAGCAAGTCAAATGCTGGGACCTTGAGCAGAATAAGGTTATCCGGTCTTATCATGGTCACTTGAGTGGAGTCTATTGCTTAGCTCTTCACCCAACTTTGGACGTTTTACTAACCGGAGGGCGAGACTCTGTCTGCAGGGTAAGAAAGTCACTGTAAACATTAATATCCTTTGTTAATTTGCATATATATATATATATGCTTTTTGAGTTTTGATGCTTGAGGTTTGGTGAACTCGGTAGATAAAAAGTCCATGTTTGCTTATATGCAGGTGTGGGATATTCGCACCAAGATGCAAATTTTTGCACTCACAGGACATGAGAGCACCGTTTGTTCTGTCTTCACTCGTCCAATGGTACGTTTCTTGCCATGTGGAGTTGTTGTTTTGAGTTTCCGACTTTTTTTCAGAACCTCTATTAATAAGCAACTGGGAACTCACTTTGATCTGTTGTGATGTTGCAGGACCCGCAAGTTGTAACTGGATCTCATGACACTACTATTAAATTCTGGGACCTTCGATATGGTAAATATTTTACCCCTCCAACCATTGTTGGGACTTTAATTCCATTATTTGGGGACCCTTGCTTATTGGAATTGTGGAATTGTTTTGTGCAGGCAAAACAATGACGACTCTAACACATCATAAGAAATCTGTCAGAGCAATGACCCTTCATCCTAAAGAGTATGTGTAGTTGCATTGCATCCACTTTATCTAGGCGATTCACGTGAACATTCCTTAATAATATCTCTTATGTTTTCTTTTTTTAGGAATGCATTTGCTTCTGCATCAGCTGACAACACCAAAAAGTTTAGCCTTCCAAAAGGAGAGTTTTGCCACAACATGCTGTAAGTCAAGTCTCTGCTAGATATCATTCATAATCATAACCCATTCTTTTGGCATCTCTAGTGCTTTGGAAGCAAATAGTTTTCATTAGAAAGAGTTTTCTTATATGTTGTCTTTCTTGATGGAACAGTTCGCAGCAGAAAACCATAATTAACGCAATGACTGTGAACGAGGATGGTGTAATGGTCACTGGAGGTAATAGATTCGTTTCGCAATCCTTTTTTTTTTGTGATCAGTTTTATACAGCACCTTGCCTTTATTACCATTTTTAACTAAAACTGGTCCTATCTCTATTGTACGAATTAAGGTGATAATGGAAGTTTATGGTTCTGGGACTGGAAGAGTGGCCACAGTTTCCAACAGACAGAAACTATTGTACAACCTGGTACGTAGATCTCTAGCTTGTTTCATGTTCCTTTGAAAGTGTATATGATTAAAGCTTCAAAGAATGATATTTAAGGTCTCGAAAGCAATCAAACTATGGATGGGGGTCTTAACTAATGTTATATTGTTGAATATGGCAGGTTCACTGGAGAGTGAAGCGGGTATATACGCAGCGTGTTATGATCAGACAGGTTCGAGATTGGTAACATGTGAGGCGGATAAGACGATAAAGATGTGGAAAGAAGATGAGAATGCTACTCCAGAAACTCACCCTGTCAATTTCAAACCACCCAAGGAGATTAGGCGCTTCTGATAAGCTCACTTCTTTACTATCTGTATCTCAAAAGCTATTGTTGGAGTCTCTCACACTATGTCTTCATGATTCTGTTTTCTTGTGGAAGATTATAAGGATGTCCTGTTTTTTTTGGTGAGAACAAAGGGTCATGTACTCGAATTCTCAAGGCATTTGTTGCTTTATTCTATTAACACTTTAACAGTAATAGTTCATGTACCATCATTTTTATGTCTATGAATCAGGGACGAAATTTTAAGGCTGTAGGCCATTTATTGAAAGGTTATAACAAAATTAGAGATTATGCACATACAATTTTCTCTACGGCTTTGCTCAGAATCGGACCTGGAAGGAATACTATCATTATAGAGAGAATACATCATACTTCTCTATTCATCTCTTTCTTTATATTCTTTTGAAAAGGAAAAAGAAGAGGGCAATACAATGCCATTATACTGTGATGGGCTTAACATAAGCTTCAGCTAAATGTCACTAAGCTACACTATTTGATCTGGCCGACAATCCTCCGATCGATACTATATTAACGTGTATCATTACAAGTACAAGACAAAAAAAGGACACACCAGTTTGATCTAATTTGCTTCAAAAAAACAAGGGACACAAAAAATCGTACACCACAATAGTGGCAAAGAAATGATAAAAAGATTTTATTTATAAAAGAAAATCAACACAAACACTCCCCAAAAAACTAAAAGAAAGTATCTTATAATTTTTTATAAAATAGGTTTAAGAAAGGAGAGGGGCACGTGCTGTGAGGCCTTCCTCTTCATCTGCAGCAATCTTACTTGAGCTTAAACCGGCCGGTTTGGCGTTTCTGTAAATTCCATAAAGTATGAGTTGTATTGTCCCAAACACAAACCCCACTCCATTTGGCACCTACTCATTTTCAACCACAGAATTGATTGATTAATTAGTAGCATTCTCAACAGCATAATTAAAATAAAATAAAATAAAATCAATCCCTATCCGATAAAATCTCTAGAAGCATTTTTCTGACCACACACTTTTATTGGTGAAAATCTCGCCAACAAAAAAATCATTTGTATGATGTTGGAGTCTTGGAGTCTACAATTTGTAAAAATCATTATGCATATTTTCTTCCAGAAGATTTTTTTTGTTCGTTATAAAATGGCATGACAATGACATGAACGGAGATTAAAAAAAGGACATGAACGGAGTTTAAGTAGGGGTGTCCAAGAAAACGACAAAAATATTTTGGGGTTATTGTTGGAATAGCGAAGAGACAAGGGGTCGTTGAAATAGCTCTATCATGTTTTCATAGATCCGTAAATAGTCAAGTAGAATTACTTACAAGTAGAAAAACGTCGTGTTGGAGTGAAGCATACACTGCCCAGATCGCGCCGTTTAAGAAGAGGAAAAACGACAACCAAAACGGCATGTATTTCACGCTCTTTGTCGTCACTACTGTTTTCTGCAAGTTTAAGAAACATTAATAATAAGCCTCTCTTATATTATATCATATATTTTATTTAAAATTCAAAATGACATCTTAGAACATCCTTAATGGTATAAGTGGAAGGATATAGTTTAGGTGTAAAAAATAATAAAATAATATAAAAGATAAGGTTTAATAATAATTAGTAGTAGGATAAGTGGAAAAACCTAGCCAAAATGATTTTTGTATAGAACCCAAAATATACATCTCTCTTCACTTATTCAATTTTTTCCTTTTATTATAATGCTCTAAGATGCATTGAAATATACATATAGCAGATATATATAGCAGATATATTACACCGTTATTTATACTTACGTCTTTGTCTGAGATTTGCATAAACAATGGACCCATCAAGTAATTGTTTGCTTTACTAGCTGGAAAATTTATTAATAGACCTATGTGTGGGGTACATATTATGATAACTGTGACGTTATATTTTAATTGAAACGTGAAAAATCTAACGACGTGCAAGTTTTAAATAGTTGTTATCTGACTGCGATTTTTCGAAGACGTGTGCTAAAAAATACCACAGGTTGGTATGGTTTTTGAAAATCATGATGATTGCTGCATACGAACGATAAATGACATTTTAGTTCCCCATAAACATCACTAAAATGGCGCAGAAACCTTATTTCTTGAATTCTGCAACATAATGATTCTATCCGCACCAATATTGATTAATACCACCAACTAGCAGTCATAGTCAATGAATAAAACTACAAAATCAAAAGAAATCACTATGTTCTTTTTTTTTTGGAAAAGCTAGAAATCATTATGTTGTTATAGAAAAGATTAGTCTTTTAGACCAAGGTGGATCATTTTTAACTGTGATTAGTGGACGACTAAGCTTGTTTTTGTAATATACTCAATTAAATAAACTTTTAAGACCATTTCTAATATATATTCTGTTTTTATATAAAAAATTATACATAGAAACTTTAAAATACAAATAAATTCTGGTCCAATAGATGTTTTTAAAAATAGGTAAGTGTTTTTTCTCTTCTAAGTATAAGTGATGTCTTCTTTGTAATCTATTCTATTAAATTTGCAGTATGACCTATTAATAAACATTTGGTCCAATTATATTTTTAACATTTTACTAACTAACTGCCTTTAGTAACATTTTAATATAGCTATTACGTAACTTTCAATTGTCATTATAATAACTTCCCCTCACTTCCTATATTTTAGAGGCCCATTACTCTTTTTTTTTGAACATTGACTTTCATAAATTACTCTCATTTATACCGAATTAAATTCACATCTATTCTACTATACATGAGCAAATGAGAAATACGACCATAAACTGTTTTTTGTTTTGTAAATTGTACGACCATTGTTCCACTAAAACAAATATTAAAATTATATCTAAAATTATTCACAACTACATCTAAAATTATTCACGGCAAAATTATCTGACAGAAAGCATTTTCACTATTAGCATCGTTGTTTTTTCTTCATGCCCGATACCACTATAGTGTATAGAATAACACCTAGAGAATAATATAAGTATGTATGTATAATATCAATATTAAAATTCTGGGATTCTAATCTATGACATTCCAAAATACAACTATATCTTTCGAATCTAACTGTTTGTGTATGTAACTAAAATATAATTTATTTTTAACATTTTTCAAAAGTTTTGTTCGATTTTCGGTGCGGATAAGATTTGATATTAGTTTTCATATATCTATTCTATTAATTCTCATGTATGACCAGTTGATATTAGTTGGATCTATTTTTAAAAAAAAATAAGGAAGCAATGTCTAACAGTATAATATCTAATTATACAGTTCTAAAAACCCACGATCATCATCTATCGAAAAACAGTTATGGTGAACTCCATTTAAAAACAGTTTGTTTTACTAACCTATTTAAAAATAGTTACTATTATGTACTTGCATTTCTTTTCATATTTATAAAAAGAACGTGGTTGATATTAACGTAACTACTTACAATATTTGATATACACCATATTACTTTTTTGTAACTCCCTGGAAGTGGTTGATATTACTTTTACGTAACATAACTCACTACAATATTTGATATAAACACTAAAACAAAAATATAAAGGGCGGGTCAGAATCTAGTAGTATTTAAATTCAAATATAAAGGTGAACAAGTGGATATGAATGTCAAGAAACCAACATGATTGAATGATGTCTATCTGATATTGACAGAATAAATTTCGAAAATTAGTTTATATAAAGGCCACATTCTTTATTTCAAAACGTGGGTAATATAAAACAGCTATGCTCAATATAATATATAGTGTTTTGGACAGATATGTTAAAGTTACGAATGAACTTACCATAGCAGAAAGAGGAGAACCATACATTACAATGTTGAGGCCAGCACAGATGAACCCCATCGATTGAGAACGCATTTTCTCATCTTGAAACGCACTTCTCGTGGCAGCAATCGCTACTACTGGGAAAAAGACGTTCAACAACGCAACCACTACGATTGTATTTAACTGCGAACCAAAAGAAACTTAAATTATATCAACCAAACGATACATATTAGGAAATCAACTTTACAAGTCATTATAGTATTATCTTATAACAAGTGGATCACATATTTTAATCAACTTGACTTTTAAAGAAAATGTGATATAGAAAAAATACGGATAGTCAGATCTGAATCTGAATAATTGCATCAAACAAAAACTTGCAGATTTCAACCAGCTATCATATAAGAAACTCAGGAGATCAAGAAGCACATATATATCAGTCATATCATTTATAAAAGAAATAAAATAAACAAAAACCTTGAGATGTCGAGGGACATAAATGAGAAAAAGCAAGACATAGATGATTTCAACAAGAGAACCAAAGCCATTAACGGTGGAGACAAGATATTCTCCGGGAGTGACGATGCCGTAGTATGTCCATAACGTCGATCCTAACAACGTGCAAATGTACGGCAAGCTTTTGTACTCTTCGGTCGATTTTCGCTTCACTATTTTCCAAAACGTCTCCCTGAACGTTTTGTATATATAATTAGACCGATCCATGAATAATCGAAAAAGAAAACTATATACTATATCTCAGTTTTGCTACTTCTTCCGAAATCTCGAGATGAGAGTAAGAGAGCTTACACTGGTGAGAGGAAGACGAGAAGGGAGATTACATTTCCTGCGTCAAACAAAAGTTACAGGAGCTATGTATGGTTAAGTACTATGGTATATAGTTTACCGGCACATGTACGCGTGCACACTCGTGTATATACATGAACAGATATAAGCACGCGTATGAAGAAGGGTTATTTTACCTATGACTCCGATATAGAAACTTGGCTCTGCCATTTCTGGAAGAAAGAGTCTCTGAAGGAAAAAATGAGAATGAGAAAGAGAGATGGGGATGATGAGGCAACTTAATTAGGGGGTAAGCGACCTTTATTTTCATTATTTTTTTCTTTTGGGCGGCTTTTATATAGGTTTTAAATTATTATGTACTGGTTCACACTATAATGTAGAGTACTCCACTGTTTAACAAAAGAATATAAATACTGACGTATATAGATATTATTAAACTGATGGAAGAATAGAAAAAACTGACGCGTTCTCAAGGTTTATACTCAACGGTTAGCGGATTATCCTTAGGAATCTATATGAAAAAAAAACCCAATGAGTTTGACCAAAAAAAAAAAACCCCAATGAGTTTTACGCTTTTAATTAGATGTGAACATCATACTTACTAGCAAGTAGCAACCGTTGTATTTAATTTTAGGATTAATCTACATACAAGTTGAAAAACCAATTTTGTATCTCTTGTTGAGATTCTTGACTAGGTCAATTTAGTCGCTAGTAAACTTCAACCACAACCATCTATACGATTTTGAGGTCATTTTCAAGACTAAAAACAACATAAACAATTTTTATTTTCAAGACTAAAAACAACATAAACAATTTGTATCTTCTTTTTAATCCACGCCTATTCAAATTCCATTAAACAGGGATACGTATCGTATGTGTACACAGAAATAGGGATCAACGAGAGATTTAGTGAAAATAGAATTGACATGTGTGACATCACGGTCAAGGGCCCTTAAGTTGGTGACGAGGACATTTTGTTCAACACCATTTGCATTCATGGAAGATACAATTCACGAGCATTTGGGGCATTTCCAACCCACTCTATTTTCCACTTTAAAATAGAGTTTGGAGTAAAAATGCTTTAATGGTACTCTATTTCTCATTCTATAATAGAGTGAAAAATATGTTTATTCCAAAAATATATTTTTTTTGTTCATCATTTTATTTTCTACTATAAAATAAAATACTATTGGAGCAAACTTCATCTCTATTATAGAGTCACTCTATTTTAGAGTAAAAAATAAAGTGAACCCTTGGAGATGTTCTTAGAGCATTCCCAACACCAATTTATTTTTCCAACAAAATTAAATTTAAAATAAAAAAATTAGAACCATATTCTATTTTTAATTCCATAATAAAGTAACAAAATATGTTTACTAAAAGGAATAATGCATTTATTTTTATTCATTATCACTCAAAAATGAAATATGATTTGAATAAAACTCTACTTCATTAGATAATTATTCTATTTTAAAAAACTAAAGTAATATATTGAAAATACTCTTATTATAAAAGATGTGAAATAAAATCGGCTCAAAATGGTAAGGTTACTAATCATAAATCATATAGAACTAAAACTTATTATATTCCATCAAAATAACTTTTATAATATGCCAGTAAGGTTACTAATCATATAAAAGTAAAATTTATTCTATTCCATCAAAATGATTTTTATAAGATGCCAGTAAAAAGTTACTGGTTTACAATGGTTTATATTTTTTTCCTGTAAGAAATGCATTTGAAGATAAAAGCAATTACAATGCTATATAATAATGGGCTTGAGACCATCTATCGATTACGAAAACAGCCTCATGAAAGGAGATGGGTTTTTGGTATTCCCCTCATCAAAGGATATATGCCAGTAGTCGTTTGTATTGTCAAGTAGACAGAACTTGCTTTTTCATCGTTTGTTAACATTTCAATCCAAAGATGATAAAAATGGGCTTTCAGATATGAATTATGAATGAATACCGCTAGCAGATTGCAGTGTAACCTGACAGAAAGACGCCATATAAATTTCTAAAACAGATATGTTGGAGGAAAAAAATTGTTTCATAAAAACATTATCTAGTTTTATATAAATTTTATTCTTTAATTAGAATAATTCATAAATTTAAAAAACAGTTGAAATTATTAAATTGTATTGGAACTTTTACGTTATTGAAAATTAATAATTTCTTTAACAAAGAAAAAGAAAAATTACTAATTGCAAAAAAAAAAAGAGAGAATAGCACATAATAAAGTTTAATGTACTGATATATGTAAAATTATATTAATAGAAAATGGAAAGAGTTTGCATTATGTGTGTAAAAGTAATTAAGTAAAAATTTTTTTACTGAAGTAGTGACTGAGTGCTGACTAGAGAGACTTTCCACTACACACTCCTCGGCGTCCGTGCTTTTAGGATTTTCTATTTTGAGCTGCAAATCTGATTTCGTAAAAGAAAAAAGAATCACCGCGGAAGGAAGAGTATGAGTGAGGGGAGTAGGAGGAAGAAGGGTGTGAACGGAGGAGGCGCACCTGCGCAAACAAATCCGGATGATCGGAGATCTACTACTAATCGGGAAGATGAAGCGGCGGGGAAACGAGGAGCTGTAATAAAGAGTGCGGACATGAAAAAGGATATGCAGAAGGAAGCTATCCACATCGCTATCACCGTACATACATACATTACTTACCCTCTCTCTATCTCTATGTATATGTATATATGTGTCTTAGACATGTCTCTATTTGTGGTGGTGGGCAGGCATTTGAGAAGTACAGTGTGGAGAAGGAGGTAGCTGAGAATATTAAGAAGGAGTTTGACAAGATTCATGGTCCTACTTGGCACTGCATCGTTGGCCGCAACTTTGGTTAGTCTTTTTGAATCTTCTTTGGCTCCTTTTTTTTTGATTGTGCCTTCTTTCATGATTCTCGACTGGTTAATAATAGTTTTGGTTGCTTTCTCTTATTCTAACTATAGACTTATGTTGGAAATGTTCTTCTTCTTGCCTTTGAATCGTTTTTTTTTTTTTTTTTTGTGCGCTTAATTGATGAAACTAGTAAATAGTGATTTGTAAGATTGGTGCTGGTACCAACTAGCTAGGTTTCATCAAAATTGTTTGAATCTTTATATGATGAGTCAGTTCTTTGTGCTTAGTCGAACAATTACATTCCTCTTCTGAATCTTTACTTGTTCCTTAGCCTGTGATGCCTTTTTTGTCCTGCAGGTTCATATGTAACACACGAGACCAACCATTTCGTTTACTTCTACCTCGACCAAAAAGCTGTTCTTCTCTTCAAGTCTGGTTAAACAATTGAAATGACCCAAGATAGCTCATCGTTGCAAAAGATATTTTGTTATGTTCAATCCGCATGTGTTAAACAGGTTTGGATAATAAACCTTGGCTTAAAGTGTCTTCCAGGTACATGTCATGCATCTACAAAAACATTACATAACAGAGGTAACAACGTTTATGCAAATTTCATTTATGTAATTCGAAGAGCATTTTCTTTATCTTTGTGTAATACCTAAATTACAATTTGGGTCTAAAAAGTGCGGAAATAGTCGTGGATGTGTTTACTTATCTCCTCAGGCCTTTCCTCATGGAGAAAATGACCAACGCCTTTAATTACGACAACTTCGTCTAACAACGGTACGTGGCTCTTAAACCGGCCATCGTGGATGTACTTCTTGGTCCCTGGAATGTGATACGTCAAATCTTGGTCTCCGATTATAAACTTAACCGGAACTTTCACCTGAGCGTTTGAGAATGTCCCCATCATCTCCCACGTGCTGCAAAAAGAGCAAAGCAGAAACTGATTCTCATACTTAAAAAAAAAAAAAAAAACAATTCTTGCAAGAGAGTAACGCAATCAGAATTATGTAAGTGAGGAAACATACCGGTCCATGTTTCGGTAGTAGTTAACAGGTCCAGTGAAGCCACTCTTCTCGTACTTGGAAACATAATACTTAACATCATACTCTGTTAGCCAAGAAGGCAGTGAAACAGGATCATCATCATCATCATCACAGCTTTTCCCTTTAGGTAAGAGTATAGGACCAGGATCACTATACGTTAAAAACTCCATAAGCGCCCGTTCCGTGCCAACTTTAGCAAACTCCGCCTCTATTTCCCCATACTCCTGCAAAATCCCATTCTTCTGATTACAAACAAACAAAAACAAAAGAAAAACATCTCTTGTCTCGGTCTGAATCTCAAACAAAACAGTCCAATGTCTATTCAGACTTCGCATGTTAACCAACCGTCTCCGGTAACTAAAATCTCTACATATAAAACTATATATCTATACATTTTTGTTACTATTTTACCCCGCATGTTACCATTGGGAGGGACCCTCCGTAGTATCTACTGTTTTATTCAATTAAGAGTCTAATTCAAAAAGAACAAACACGGGACCTGAAACCTGCAGATATAGTAGTCATCTCCATAGAACGATTTAAACATCGAGATCGGTTTCCTCTTGAGGTTCCAAGGCTCGAACACCACGCTCATGTTCACCAGAGCCTTAACCCTGTCCGGTCTGAGGAGACAGAGATGCCACGCGATGATCGCTCCCCAATCGTGCCCCACCACGAACACTCTCTCCCGATCGCCTCCGACCACCGCGTCGATCAGTCCGATCAGATCTCCGACCACGTGGAGGCTCGTGTACGCGTCCGCGCTCTCCGGCGCCTCCGTGTCTCCGTATCCGCGCAGGTCGGGGGCGATCGTGCGGTAGCCTAGGGAAGAGAGAGCCGTCATCTGGTGCCGCCACGTGTACCAGAGCTCCGGGAATCCGTGGAGGAAGAGTATCGCCGGAGGAGGCGAAGATCCGTCGAAGGCGACGGAGGGAGTTTTCTCGGCGAAGTGCATGTTGATTCCGTTGACCTTAACGAATCTGTGGGTGAAAGTGAGATCCATGAAAGGCTGATCAGAACTTCAAAATTGGAGTTGTCTTTTAGTAATGATGCTAAGTAGGAACAGTGTTAGCGATCGAGACCGGTGGGCTATTTCCGGTTCAATCAGATAATGTCCGAACCGAATTAATTCCGTTATTATTATTTTGTTCAAAGCCAGGTTACAGATTAATTTGTTTGATACATGAAATGCATCATATATAGGTTACAGGTTGAAATTCTTTGTGGGTAGAGCCTCGAATTGTATCGAGGCTTCCAAAAATTGACGGGCAGGCCCAACCAAAGTAAGGCAAGGCCCACTCGCCTTATAGAATAATGTCCGTCAAGTTTTGGAGGCACGATCCGCCGTCTCTAAACGATCATAAGCAAATCATCCTCTTCCTCTGACAGAAACGGGTTAACTCTACTTGCCCACACACATCCTCCTTTTATAGCCCAGCGACAAAGCAACCCTTGCCCAAAACTACCGATGTGGGACAAATTAAGTTTGCATTCCAAAACTAATAGTGTAGTTTTTTACATTTATTTATTATATCAAACCTTAAACATAAATACCTATCGGTTTATATTTTTATTTTTAAAGGTTTCAGAGTTTGATAGAAGAAGAATATGTGAAGAAGTCAACTGTTTGATCAACCGCCATATCTGGACTTGAGTGTCTCAGGAGGTTCTTCTTCCATGATCCCAGAACCTGTGCTGCTTAAATACTCTCTTATGGTTGTTCTTCGATCTCCCAAGAACGTATGATCCAGAAAGTTATTGTAGGCTTCATCTCCCAAATTCTTAGCTGCCAACACACTGCAACCACAGAAAAAAAGCAAAGTTTGATTTTGGTTTCAGCGCCACAATATATGAAATCATGCATGTTAATTTTATTTACCCATCAAACTACCAAAATATTTATTCCAAGTTAATTCAAGAAACCAACTTTTAGTGCTCTGTTATCTCTTATAACAAGTCCGAAATGATTTGGGGAGGGAGAAAGTAGAGAGTACCAGTGTCTTAGATAGAGACGACAAGGTAAGATGTCGTCCCGCCATATCTTGTCAATGTTGAATCTTCCATAATGTTGAAAGTATATCTCTTTGTTTCCTGCACAGAACAAGAACAAGAACAAGGTATATATATATAGTCCTGATTTCGCTTTTTGAGATGTGTTTAGATAATAAGACTGAGAACCTTTGCATCTAATCTGGAAAAACTCCTCATCACTGTATCTACCACAAAGTACCTGTTTCATGCCTCAAACACTCAAGACTTTACAAAGAGCATCAAACGAAATAAAACAAAAAGATTTGTTTAAGAAATATAGACGAACTGCAGAATGGGTGAAAGGTTTGCCTTCCAATGTTTCAGGAACAACCTACGTTTGAAGAAGCAAGTGTGACACCAAAAATCAAAAGCATATCTTTAAAACTAGAGTAAGAGGAGGAGGAGGAAGAGGTAAGTGACTCACAGCAAGAAAACGGAACTCAAGCTCCCTTTGTATAAAAGCAGGAATCTGTTGGAATCGTCAAGAGTCATATATTATATCCAGAATCAGAGAATTGAAATCAAATGGAGCTATATTTCTTCAAGTCATACCTCAGATTGATTAATCTCAAAGACACTAACCACAAGGCTCTCTCCTTCACATGGCTCAACACTCAAGCTTGAGAACTCCTGTTTTCATATATCATCACACAGTTCACAAAACTCAAAAGACTTGTTTGCCTAAGGAAAGATCTCTAATCTATTATGCAAACCCAATACAAACCAATTACTCTGTAAAGTCTTTTTTAACTTTATTCATTACAGAAGAGAGTTTCATTACAGAACATAGATATGCTGTAATAAATTTTTAAGAAAGACCTTAGTTTCGAGATTGGCGATGCCGCGCTCGAAGAAGATGGGAGCGGCGTGGGCGAATACTCGCCGGAAGCCTTGCAGTTTCGCGACTCTGAAATTCTCCAAATCCGGGAAAGTGCTCCTCGCGCTTCTCTCTAAAAGAAGGCAATCAATCATCAATCTCGATGTTCACGACCGATCATCATACAGCTCTTAAAATGTACTCACCGGAGAGAAGAGAGCCGAAGCCAGTGATGGAGATACGATTCCCCGACGACGAGAGAAGCTTCTCGAAATCAGATTCGTCTGCCAGTTCCATCACCTCCGGCGGATCGGGACTGCAGATGTCACGGGACATGGCTTTGATTGATCGCCGGTGATTCTGGTTAAGCTCCGGTCTTCGGGAAAGAGAGAAAGAGGCGGTAGTGATTAGTGGAGGAGAGGCGCGTGTTTTGGACGCGGTAGAGGGAAGCGCGTAGAAGAAAGGTGATGATGCGAGTGTGAGTGAGAGAACAGTCATTGGAGGAAGAAGACGTGTCAAGTGTGAAGTGGTGAAGGAAAAAACATAAATTATATAACATTTAAGTCCATTAACTATTTATGAAATTAACTATGATTATATTACTGCTCTATCGAATCCAAATCAACGGAGAATTTTTAACTGTTGTCTACAATTCCTATGCGAAAATGTAGTGATATGAATTTTGATTAAATACAATTAAGTTGACAACAACAAAAAATCAACTATAATTATCATTATATTGAAGTTGTACAATCATTTTAGCAGAGCAACGGTAATGTTGTTACCACCTTGTTTCTTGTCAGCTACTCCATTAGAAGCAACATTTGGATCTAATCTAAACGAGTTGTGTTTATCTCCAGAAGGCATTGTAATCCACTTCAAAGCTACTTATTTCACCGTTGTTATCCTTTATACCTGAGCAATTGTAATGTTATTGTCTTTTTTTTTTTTATCTTGCGTATGACAACAATCCCATTGCACTTTTGGTCAGCTTTCTTAATTCAATCTCCCAACTTTTTATGGACTTGGTTCAATGGCAGTAAGTACATCATTATCGAAAGTTATATTGAAGTTTTCCGTTAGGATATACATCCTTATCGGAAATATTTTCTCGTAACTTTTTGTTATTATAAACATGTTTTTTTGTAGTGTAAAAATATGCGATATGGAGATTAATATTAATATTAATTATATATATATATTAATAACTTTTTAGTTTTACATTTTAGTTTTAGAAAATAAATATGATTGATGTAAAGAAATAGAAGTACTGTATAAAATAAAAATAATCAATTTCATGAGTTAACTCATGTTCATTAAAGATTGCTCATATAACTCGTAATTTAATTAAAACGCAATCATTAAACTCATTTATTAAATAAACCTAAAGAATAGAGATCATGGTCATGAAAAATCGAGTTGAACTGAGACAGCTGATTAGTTATAACTTATAACTCATTTTGTTAGCCTTATATTTTAAAATGGTTTTTAGTACTAACAAACCGATAGTCAAGTTTCTGAAAAAACAAACTGATAGTCTAAACTATTATATAAACAAACCAAATTCTCAGCTGGCGGGACGAAGGGTTTCATGTATTTACGGTTTCTAGTTCGGTGGTCAAACGTTTTGGGGGGAGGAAACTAAGGCAGATAAATATTCATGTATTTTTCTCAAATCTTTATTTCATTACCACAAAACATATAGAGATAAACAGCAAGTCTCATGGACTTGTAGCATAAGATGATTACATTCAGATGACAGAGACAACTCTTTGATTAACAGTCTTATGACCATTGCGTTTAATACTTTCTTTAGAAATGGCATGACGACCGTAGAAACTTTTTAACCTATCGTATGTCTCCTCTAACTCTGATTCTTCAGTGCCGATCGAGATCCTCACCCAATTCTTCGATCCGAAAGCCACTCCTGCAAAAAGTCCAACAAAAACTATGAATAAATAAACAAAAACATTGATCATATTGTAGATCAATAAGCTTAATTAACTGAAACCTAATGCAAATGGATATAGATAACTATATCATGTGATTTTCATATATATATATATACTAAAAGAGATCAATACCTGGTACAAGGATTAGACTCTCTTCACTGGCTAGCTTCGTGCAAAACTCGAGATCATTTTCTATATTATCTAACACTGATGTGTCAAGCCTTAACTGCAAAATAAATCATTTACAAAATTATGATCCATATACATGTAGATTGTGAGTTTATGTTCCGTAATAATGAGTTGAAAATCAAAGAAAATACCCATAAGTAAGAACAAGATTCAGGTTTCTTGGGGCAAAAAAGACAAGGAATGTCCCGTAGCCTCTCAAATGAAAGCTCTACGTTGCGTTTCATAGCTTTATTCTTCTTGGCGAAGTACTCCTTTGGTGTTTTCTCCAATATTTCAGGAAGTGCTTCCTATGAAAATCAATAAAGAAGGATAGAAAGTCACATCATTTAGAAACGTTTGTTTATTAGGAAACCGAAACTCTATGATAAGAGCTGATACGTGTAATTGTTAGCCAGGGACTACCAACCTGAAGAATAAATGATGGTTGTGGAGTTAACTCAAGACAATCCTCTATTGATTGGAGTACCTGGTGTCAAGAAAAGCCAAAAACTTCAATTAGCTAGACTTTCTAATGAGTCTCCACAAATCATATAATTAAATTGCTGGTTATAGTTGTTATATTTTACTTTTTATACGTCTACAAAACACCTTTTAATTAAGAAAACAATTAAAAGAAATTGACTAACCCCTGCTTGTTTAAGAATGCTATTAGAATCGTTGATGGCCATCCAGCCGATTCTCCAGCCAGGTACAACCCATCCTTTGGATATGGATCCGAGCGTGATCACCGGAGCTATCGATGCAAATATCCCCATTGGAACAAAGGGCCTGTCTCCATATACAACCTGATCATATACTTCGTCGGATATAACCAGTATACCGAGTTTCCTAGCCATCTCCGCAACCTAAAGATAGATCAATATAACAAAACCTGTTAGTTCGTATACTAATAAAAATTCTAACACTACACAATATCACACATATATAAAGGCTATATATATGAAAATAAAACTACACCTTTTTAAGATGATCGTACGTGTAGACGTTTCCACATGGATTGTTGGGATTGACAAGAACAAGTGCGACTGTATTCTTATCGGCAGCAGCCTCGAGGGCGTCCAGATCAATCTCAAAATCTCTTTCCGGGAGAAGATCGTATTTGCGAACTTCGACGCCGCTGTACATAGCGCGAGCATCATAGTGAGGATATACTGGATTAGGAAGCAGAATGTTGGCTGCTGGATTGCCTGCGAGAGAATCTATTAAGATCTCAATCGCTTGGTTGCATCCGCCCGTGATATATACATCCTCCGGCCTTAGCTTAGTAGGAAGCTCGCCATTTAGATAATCTGCCACCGCTCTGAGAAAAAATATACAATTTAGTCACTCGCAATCTCATCTTACGAGCAATTCTATTCAAAGTTTTTAGAAGTTATCTCAGCAATAAAAAAATCTGTGTATCATTAATTTTTTTTAACCACATATCATTAATTTTTTTGTAACTGATTTAACTATTATTAAAAACTAAAATTTAATTCAAAAAGAAATATAATATATGAAAATACTAATTAAGTTATTGATTATTAACTTTATTTTTCTGTTTTTGATAAAATAATGAATTTTCAGATCAAACCTTCTAGCATTAGAAGTTCCGGGGCTAGGTGCATATGAGTTGGCCATGCCGAAGCGGACGGCTGCAGCCACAGCTTCTTCCGCTTCAGGGCAAGTCTTGAAGCTATTAGTCAAGCAGGGTAAAATGGTCTTTCCCTTGTTGAAGTTGCAGTGTTTAAACATTCCAAAGACGAGTTTTTTCAACGTCACCGCAGCTGCATCACTCGTCGCACCGTTTCCTTTGAACTGCCAAACAACGTCGTTTGTAGTGCAGTTAATATTACCGTTGCTCGCCATCGATTATCTACGTTTTGCGTTAAGGTTCTTCTTTTAGTTATAAATACAAGTTTGCTTGTTGTGGGTACATCTCATCCCTGTCGAGCCCTTTATAAAAGGCCACATGGCGAATAAAATAACAAGACTTTTTTTTCAGCAGAATAAAAAAGTCAAATTCATCACAGAAAACATGCAGCAATATTTAGTATTCTTTAGAGTACAATAGTACATATTAAAAAGGTATTAAGAAAAAAGACGGAGTACATATTAAAAATATAGTTAGTTCGGTATGTATTATCCATACGTTATTTATTAGAACTATAACGGGCTCATTCCATTATTATAAACAGAGGGCCACCTATTATTGACTCAATGCCACATGTTATAATAATTTTATTTACGAATTTGAGTTTTGATTTAAATTTTGTTTTTTATTTTATTTTAAAGTTGTATAATTATGTTAATTAAATTATAAAAATATTAACGAACGATTAGTCAAGCAACTGAACCAAAGTTTTGGATTTTGTTATTTCGGTTTTGTTTTTGGTTTGATTCAAATAAAAATGTTAGGAGTCCCATAAAATTTCAATCTCGAGAAGACGACATTAGGGGATGGATGAAGAGGTATTATATATCAGCCTATATTCGTGTTTCAAGCCCGAGAGATTTTATTTCTGATTTCAAAATGGAGGAGAGGTATTATAAGAAGATTTTTTTCAGTTGAATAAAAAAGTCAAATTCAACACAGAAAACATGCAGCAATATTTAGTATTCTTTAGAGTACATATTAAACGAAGCTGATAGTTAGTTCAGTACATGTATTATCCATACGTTATTTATTAGAACTATAACGTGCTCATTCCCTTATTATAAACAAGGGGCCACCTATTAATTACTCAATGCCACATGTTATAATAATTTTATTTACGAATTTGAGTTTTGATTTAAAATTTTTTTTTTTTAATTTTAAAGTTGTATAATTATATTAATTAAATTATGAAAACATTAATGAACGATTTATCAAACAACTGAACCAAGGAAATTTTCAAGGTTTTGGATTTTGTTATTTCGGTTTTGTTTTTGGCTTGATTCAAATAAAAAAGTTAGGAGTCCCATAAAATCTCAATCTCGAGAGGACAACATTAGGGGATGGATGAAGAGGTATTATATATCAGCCTATGTTCGTGTTTCAAGCCCGAGAGATCTTGTTTCTGATTTCAAAATGGAGGAGAGGTATTATAAGAATATTTTTTTCAGCAGAATAAAAAAGTCAAATTCAACACAGAAAACATGCAGCAATATTTAGTATTCTTTAGAGTACATATTAAAAAGGTATTCAAAAAAAAAGACAGAGTACATATTAAAAGATAGTTAAGTACATGTGCATTCATAAATCTATTCGGATTCAGTTAATATATTCGGCTTTTGATTTTTAGAGTTAAAACTTTAAATTGTATCCACATATTCATAATTAATTATGTATTTTTTTAACAAAAATTCAAATATGCTTAAAATCCTCAAAATGCAAAAATTAAATAATTTAAATATTAAAATTGAATAATGTAAGACTAAATATTTAAATTTACATAAAATTAGTTGAATTTAAATATTTGGATGGAGAACAAATAAATATTTTCAGATAATGAACATTTTTCTGTTATGTTTAGATATATATATATATATATATATATATTTGTGACTATACTGATAATTTTTAGATATTTTCATATTTTTTGAACATCTAATAGATATAAATTTAAAAATATTAGCATATTTGAATGTATAATTTCTATTTAAGATATTTTTGGTATCTAAAATATTTTAGTTTAGATTATATTCGGGTCTGTTTATCTGGATATTAAATTTTTAGATCTATGTTATTACTTAATTAATTTTAGTTTGTATTTAATATTACTTTGAAATCTAGTTCGGTTCGGTTCTACAGATCTAGATATTTCACCCAAACTTATTTTCTTCTACTAATATAAAACAAAATAAATAAAATTTAAACCAAATATTTTCGCTTATTTTACATACATAATTATTAGAATATTTTTTTAATAATATCAATAAAAATGGTTGACCGT
Organism: Raphanus raphanistrum subsp. raphanistrum; assembly: GCA_019706035.1. Lineage (NCBI taxonomy): Eukaryota > Viridiplantae > Streptophyta > Magnoliopsida > Brassicales > Brassicaceae > Raphanus > Raphanus raphanistrum. The sequence continues at coordinate 18,012,572 of CM033983.1, read as the reverse complement.
TATGTCAATATTCTTGAACATGTTGCAAAATTGACGTATTCCATAACCACTAATGTGTATTTTCTATAAAAAATATTGGTAAATATAATAAAACACGATACAATCGAGTGAAAAATGTTACATGTGCGTGGAAAATAATGTGATTTCTACACTCGACACCTGAATTATGTTTTTTCAATCGATTTCACGAATCTTTTTTAAGCTTTTCTTATTTCTTATTTCTTTCTAGTAATATGATTATGTTTTTAATTTTTGGTTAAATGTGAAAATTTCGTAAACAACAACAATTATTTATTGCATTCATGTACAGAAGCCTCAACAATGGCTAAGTTCAACAATATATGAAACTTTCAATTTCTAAAAACATTCTTATTCAAATATTTTAGTTGATGTTAATCTTAATGATTTTGTAATTTTTTTCTTTCAAAATGTAATTATTCAGTAGTTGTACGAAGATAATTTCGATTCAATGATACAAAGGTTAATTATTCATGAACTAAAAGTAAACTGATTAAAAAAATTAGTGTAAACATATTAAATTTCTGCGAAGGAGTTAAAAAACTAGAATGTGAACGCATTAATTGTCAAATGATTATGAAGTCAACACTTCAGTGTATTCAAATTAAAATCGATTTAAGGTTTCCACATGTCAATTGCAGTGTAAAAGCATTAAATGACAATGTTTCGGGATTGATATTAGATTGAATCCGTAAGGTCTGCACAAAATCATATATATTTCTTTTTCTATTTATAACTGATATTCTGAATTATAGTTTTATACTTTTTTAAATTATATCTTAAATTACTGTTTAGTATTAATGAACTGATGGTAAAGTTTTTTTTAAAAAAAACTGATAGTCTAACCTATTATATAAACAAACCAAAGTCTCAGCTAGCCGGACGAAAGGTTTCATGTATTTACGGTTTCTAGTTCGGTGGTCGGACATTTTAGGTGGAACTAAGGCGGATAAATATTCATGTATTTTTCTCAAATCTTTATTTAATTTCATTACCACAAGACATATAGATAAACAGCAAGTCTAGTAGACTTGTAGCATAAGATCATTACAATCAGATAACAGCAACAATTCTCTGATTAACAGTCTTATGACCATTGGGTTTAATACTTTCTTTGGAAATGGCATGACGGCCGTAGAAACTTTTTAACCTGTCATATGTCTCCTCTAACTCTGATTCTTCAGTGCCGATCGAGATCCTCACCCAATTCTTCGATCCGAAAGCCACTCCTACAAAAGTCCAACAAAAAATATAAATAAATAAACAAAAACATTGATCATATTCCAGATCAATAAGCTTAATTAACTGAAACCTAATGCATATGGATAAAGATATATACATATATATAGTTAAAAGAGATCAATACCTGGTACAAGGACTAGACTCTCTTCACTGGCTAGCTTAGTGCAAAACTCGAGATCGTTTTTTATATTACCCAACACTGATGTGTCAAGCCTTAACTGCAAAATAAATCATTTACAAAATTATGATCCATATACATGTAGATTATGAGTTTATGTTCTGTAATAATGAGTTAAAATCAAAGAAAATACCCATAAATAAGAACAAGATTCAGGTTTCTTGGGGCAAAAAAGACAAGGAATGTCCCGTAGCCTCTCAAATGAAAGCTCTATGTTGCGTTTCATAGCTTTATTCTTCTTGGCGAAGTACTCCTTTGGTGTTTTCTCCAATATTTCAGGAAGTGCTTCCTATGAAAATCAATAAAGAAGGATAAGTCCCATCATTTAGAAACGTTTGTTTTTAGAAAACCGAAACTCTATGATAAGAGCTGATATGTGTAATTGTTAGCCAGGGACTACCAACCTGAAGAATAAATGACGGTTGTGGAGTTAACTCAAGACAATCCTCTATTGATTGGACTACCTGGTGTCAGGAAAAGCCAAAAAGTTCAATTAGACTTTCTAATCAATGTCCACAAATCGTATAATTAAATTGCTGGTTATAGTTGTTATATTTTACTCTTTAAACGTCTACAAAAACTCCTTTTAATTAAGAAATCAGTTAAAGGAAATTTACTAACCCCTGCTTGTTTAAGAATGCTATTAGAATCGTTGATGGCCATCCAGCCGATTCTCCAGCCAGGTACAACCCATCCTTTGGATATGGATCCGAGCGTGATCACCGGAGCTATCGATGCAAATATCCCCATTGGAACAAAGGGCCTGTCTCCATATACAACCTGATCATATACTTCGTCGGATATAACCAGTATACCGAGTTTCCTAGCCATCTCCGCAACCTAAAGATATACCAATAACAAAAAAACATGTTAGTTCGTATACTAATAAAAATTCTAACACTATACAATATCACACATATATAAAGGCTATATATGAAAATAAAACTACACCTTTTTAAGATGATCGTACGTGTAGACGTTTCCACATGGATTGTTGGGGTTGACAAGAACAAGTGCGACTGTATTCTTATCGGCAGCAGCCTCGAGGGCGTCCAGATCAATCTCAAAATCTCTTTCTGGGAGAAGATCGTATTTGCGAACTTCGACGCCGCTGTACATAGCGCGAGCATCATAGTGAGGATATACTGGATTAGGAAGCAGAATGTTGGCCGCTGGATTGCCTGCGAGAGAATCTATTAAGATCTCAATCGCTTGGTTGCATCCGCCCGTGATATATACATCCTCCGGCCTTAGCTTAGTAGGAAGCTCGCCATTTAGATAACCTGCCACCGCTCTGAGAAGAAAAAATACAATTCAGTCACTCGAAATCTCATCTTACGAGCACTTTTATTCAAAGTTTTTAGAAGATATCTCAGCAATAAAGAATCTTTGTATCATTAATTTTTTTTAACCATGTATCATTAATTTTTTGTGACTGATTTAACTATTATTAAAAACTAAAATTTAATTCAAAAAGAATATATGAAAATACTAATTAATTTATTGATTATAAACTTTATTTTTCTGTTTTTGATAAAATAATGAATTTTCAGATCAAACCTTCTAGCATTAGAAGTTCCAGGGCTAGGTGCATATGAGTTGGCCATGCCGGAGCGGACGGCTGCAGCCACAGCTTCTTCCGCTTCAGGGCAAGTCTTGAAGCTATTAGTCAAGCAGGGTAAAATGGTCTTTCCATTGTTGAAGTTGCAGTGTTTAAACATTCCAAAGACGAGTTTTTTCAACGTCACCGCAGCTGCATCACTCGTCGCACCGTTTCCTTTGAACTGCCAAACAACGTCGTTTGAAGTGCAGTTAATATTACCGTTGCTCGCCATCGATTATCTACGTTTTGCGTTAAGGTTCTTCTTTTAGTTATGAATACAAGTTTGCTTGTTGTGGGTACATCTCATCCCTGTCGAGCCCTTTATAAAAGGTCACATGGCGAATAAAATAACAAGACTCTTTTTTCAGCAGAATAAAAAAGTCAAATTCATCACAGAAAACATGCAGCAATATTTAGTATTCTTTAGAGTACATATTAAAAGAAGCTGATAGTTAGTTCAGTACACGTATTATCCATGCGTTATTTATTAGAACTATAACGTGCTCATTCCCTTATTATAAACAGAGGGCCACCTATTATTGACTCAATGCCACATGTTATAATAATTTTATTTACGAATTTGAGTTTTGATTTAATTTTTTTTTTTAATTTTAAAGTTGTATAACTATGTTAATTAAATTATGAAAACATTAATGAACGATTAGTCAAACAATTGAACCAAGGAAATTTCCAAAGTTTTGGATTTTGTTATTTCGGTTTTGTTTTGGTTTGATTCAAATAAAAATATTAGGAGTCCCATAAAATCTCAATCTCGAGAGGACGAAATTAGGGGATGGATGAAGAGGTATTGTATATCAGCCTATGTTCGTGTTTCAAGCCCGAGAGATCTTGTTTCTGATTTCCAAATGGAGGAGAGATATTATAAGAAGATTTTTTTCAGCAGAAAAAAAAAGTCAAATTCAACACAGAAAACATGCAGCAATATTTAGTATTCTTTAGAGTACATATTAAAAAGGTACATATTAAAAGATAGTTAGTTCAGTACATGTGCATTCATAAATCTATTCGGATTCATTTAATTTATTCGGATTTTGATTTTTAGAGTTAAAAATTTAAATTGTATTCGCATATTTATGATTAATTATGTATTTTTGACAAAAATTCAAATATGCTTAAAATCTTCAAAATACAAAAATAAAATAATTTAAATATTAAAATTGAATAATGTAAGACTAAATACTTAAATTTACATAAAAATTAATCGAATATAAATATTTGGATGGAGAACAAATAAATATTTTCAGTATAGTGAGCATTTTTCTGTTATGTTTAGATATATATATATATATATATATCCGCAAATCAAATATATTTTCAAATTCCATAAATAAAAGTATGCATCTATGTATTATGAGTATTATGACTGAGTCAATATATTTGAATGAAAATATAGTATCACCCCCAATTATGAATTTTTCGTATTTGACAATTGTTGATAAGTATCTTATGCAAATCTAGAAAATTATTTAGTATATTATTTAAATATTTTGAACTAATTACTTGAATTTTATATTTTAATGAATAAAATGGCATAAAAGTTATTTGGATATTTTAAAGTTCTTATGTTGAAAAATAGAAAATATATTAAAATTAAAAAAATACATTCTAAATCATTTTGAATTATAATACATATTCAAAATTCACAAAATATAGATATGTGTAAGTTTGACATTATATATAACCACTTCTTCTACCTAAACCGATAAACCATAAAGAATATATAGTTTTGTGCAGCCTAAGCAATCAAAATATGTTGATGACATTTCCGAACTACTAAGTAAATCATGCATTATCAGAATAAATATAACGAAGCATAAATATTTATTTGGTTAGTATATAATTTATGTAGATAATGTTTGTTGAATGAGATAGTTTTGGTGTATTGGGTGAAATCGGTCACATTATTCTTAGCATATGGTGGTCCAAAAATGTATACCATAAAAGAGGCGATTAGTACTACTAGTTGCCGCCTAGTCATTTATCAGTATTCAGATGGATCAACAATAAAAGAACCGGTTGTTCCTCGCCCCACAGAACGTATTCAATACTTTGGTGGTTCCCGTCCTTTTATCGGCCATGCCAACCGGTTTGAGAGGCCAAAAGGGCGGGCTATTAGCTGCGATGAGGCGGTTCAACTCTATGAAGGGGTGCTTATAAAGGAGTTTCGTAAGTAAGCGACAGAGGATGAGTTTGTAACATGGTGATATATATATATAATAAAAATAATGCAGACCAACACATATGCTAAAGCTTGTCGTCAAGGCTTTCACTTAGAATAAGCTTTAGATCACTACCTGTGTCTGTTATGTATCTACTTGTACTTTAATTGAGTTGATGAAGCTTATGTAATGTAAAAGAATTATGGTTTTACTCGAATAATGGAATTCTATATGTTAATGTAAATATGTGTTCTTAAGCATGCATAAAAGAGCATAAATAACCATGGCATGCCTCTCGATTCAGCCCCTGATTTTTAAGGATTTCAAATGGCCCTCTTAAGAGAAAATAAGGCATTTAGAGCATCTCTAAAAGATATTCTATAATTTCATATATCAAATTTTTTTGCTCTTCAAAAAAAAGTTTCAAAACTTCAAATATAAAGTGTTATTATTCAAAACTTCAAATTTGAAGTTTCATATTTTTCATTGTATTTTGGTCCTTATATTTACATATTGTATTTGTGATATATTTTACCCGATGACAAGCTACTATTTTGAATACAATATTCTACATGTTGAATTTTATTATATGTTGAATTTTGGTCTTTATATTTACATATTGCGATTACATGTTGAATTTTACTAAACAAACACCAGTTTATTTTTCATATTCTACAATTGTTTGTTTAATAAAATTCAACATCTTATCCTACTATTTTTATTTTCATATTTTTATTTTGTTCTATGTATTTGTTTTTGTGGTTACATATTATAATATTTTAGAGTTAAGTAAAAGACTAAATAACTTTTTATGTTTTATTTTATAATTTTAATAAGAAATTGATATTAAAGACAATATCAGGCGAGAAATAAAAAAAACATTTTTTCAGTGAAGATAGAAAAATATAGAAACAAGAGTTTATAAGAAGCTAAAGATAATTTTTATTTATATATTCAAATCTAATGAAAGAAATATCTATTTATAGACTATAAAAATGATAAATTTTGATATAACTTTTTTAAATAAATAATTCAATATATAATAATTGAATCAAATAATATATAAGAAAAAGAAACTAAGAACAGCCAATAAAAAAATTCAATAATCCTACTTTTTCTTCAGCCAGTTAGATCACACCACACCACGTCGACAGCCTCTCTCTTTCTCACTCAAATTCAACTGGTTTAATATTTTCAACCAGTTAAATGCAATCTCATTTTAAATGCACAATATACATAGTCTAAGGTGGATTTTCTATTAAAAAAATTACTTGTATATATATTTCTTAGAAAAACTGAGAAAATATTACAAATTTTAGTTAATATCCATTGTGATATATGTGAATTACGAAGTTGACTCTCCTAAAAGATTTTCTTGGCTCCGCTATTGGCCGTGGTGGCAGCAGATAAATTAGAATCACCTAAAATAATGTGTTATTAGATATAATTAATATCATAGAACGAAAAAAAACTAATATCATGATAATATATATTATATTAAATATATATAGTGTGTTACTTTTATTCAAAAAAAAAATATATATATATAGTGTGTTACTTATCGGATCACATAACATGATATTTTGGTAGCCTGGAAAATATCATATTAGCAAAGAGAGGAGTCAGTTCGTGGAACATCGATCCGGGCAAGGGGGGAGATTATATTTTATCAAACAACGTTTACTGGCCGGCAGAACGTGACGGAAACACCATCAATCTATTGAATTAAAGAACGTGCATACATTACTTTCTGCGAGAATCATAAGCAATCTCCAAAGAGGTGCATCGTATCAGGTTTATCATTCTCAAACGGGAACAATTTATTTAATCCTACATAATTACACAATTCATAAAATAGACATATCATCCATATATATCTAAATAAGGATTGCAGTTTACGATTTACCCATCACCCAGGAGATGTAAATATTGTTAGTTTTGAGACAAAAGATCATATGAATTGTTCGTTTAATATTGAAAGAGTCTCATTAGTTAATAATGGAAGTAAATTAAGTGTTTCGGCGAAAATAAAATATTCATTTGAAGTTGATATTGCAGTTCATAATTATATTTATAATTGCCATGATTTTACACAATTCGACTTTTATATTAAGCATATACGTACTGGAACCACATGTATCGTCCTAACCTGTTAGAACATGCATTCATATGGTCAATAAAATAAAATACATTTAAATGTAGCCAACGGGACGATATATCCTCAACTTCACCAGAGCTATATGATTTGTTTAATGTAAAATTCATTAAAAAAATTTTAATTTTTTAAAAAGGATGTTAACGATGTAAACAGATATCATTTCCACATAAAAAGAGGATCTAATCCGTTTTTTATTGGACAAAAGAAAAAAACAGTCATAGACAGATGTTGATACTGTACCTGTTTCCTTTGTGGCAATGCTAATGAATCAAGGAACCACCTATTTTTCGAGTGTCACTACTCTATTGAAGTTTGGTCTTGGCTGTGCTAAATTCAATCACCGGTCCCCACCATCTTCTTAGAACGATGTTTTAGGTTGGTTGTCATCTGCCTTTCCAGATCGTGTTCTTAAAACTGCTTTATCGCCAGCATGGCAAGCTGTGATTTATGTCATCTGACAGGAGCGCAACGCTCGGTTCCACTCCGGTCTTACCATTCCTGCATCGGCCTCAGGCTGCAAAATCCTACGTACTGTCATAGACAAATGTACTGCAAGGGTCTCTCTTGGTCAGAAGCTTGGATCTCCTCTTTTACGCATTTGGAAGCCGCCTTAATGTTTCTAGCTCTCTTTCAGCTCTTTGTAAAATTATTGGACTTTAAAAGCTGGTTGCTTCACCTTATTAATGAAAACTCTTTACCAAAAAGAAAAAGAAATAAACAGTCAATTCCTTTGCAAAGAAAATTGGAAGTGTAGATATTGATTCTCATGTACGTTAGATTGCGTCGGAATTAGGAAGAAGTAAACGACTTAAAGCAAAAATGTGGACAAGAATATGTAACCATCAAGCAACTACAAACGAATATTTAGATACGTATCCTCCTCCATCACACCTTCGGACTTACAACCCCAGTAACATATGACTACATTGATATTTTTGTGGATTTTCTTCAAGATTTTGAAACGTAGATGTTGCATAGACATGCCAGTTTGATATTGTAAATGGTATTAACATATACTAGTATTTATTTTATAAAACAAAAATGGTTGGAATGTGGCCCAAAAACAAAAAAACAAAAATGGTTGGAACATCGTTTTAAACAGAACTATATAAAATGCCGACAGAAGCCACGAGAAAAGAAGATAACAAAATAGTTAAACTAAATAATTTCGTCGTATACAATAATACATCGTATTCTGTTCTTTATTTTTTTTCCTCGTGAGACACATTTGATTGTGGACCATTGATTCCCTGCCCTATCTTTAAAAATGGTATGATCAGGTCTTTACGTCCTATCACAATAAAAACCATCTCATGTTCTTGTGTGCATATCTAAACCATTTCTTTTATAGATTCCTTCACTTTCTCGGGAAACAACAACCAGATCAAACAAACAAACCTACCACCACCGTGAACATGTCAGGACTCGACGGCGTAGAGCACAAAACCCTCAAAGTAAACGGCATAAACATGCACGTGGCCGAGCTTCCCGGATCCGGATCTGGAGGAGACCCGATCATCCTCTTCATCCACGGATTCCCTGAGCTTTGGTACACGTGGCGGCACCAGATGACTGCGCTTTCGTCCCTAGGGTACCGTACCATCGCGCCGGATCTTAGAGGATACGGAGACACAGACGCGCCGGAGAAAGTGGAGGACTATACTTACTTCAACATGGTCGGAGACTTGGTGGCACTCATCGACGCAGTGACCGGTGGAGACGAGCCGGTTTTCGTGGTGGGCCATGACTGGGGAGCGATGATCGCGTGGCAGTTGTGTATGTACCGACCGGAGAAAGTCAAAGCACTGGTCAACATGAGTGTCCTCTTCTCTCCGAGGAACCCAGATCGTGTCCCGATTCCGACCTTGAGACGTTTCCTTGGTGACGATTATTACATCTGCAGGTTTCAGGTAATTTGTATTTGGCTTAATAAGGGTTAAGGATCTTAAATTAAACCAAACCGAACCAAAATCAAATTAGACAAAACTAAACCAAACCGAACCAAAATCAAATTAGACAAAACTAAACCGGATCCGTCTGTGATGAAACCGAAATCAAATTAACTAGTCCATTTTGATTGGCTCAAAGTTAAGAGATCTGTATTAAACCAAATCGAACCAACGTTTAATTAGATTAACCCAAACCAAAGTCCAATAAGACCGGATCTCAAAACCGGAGTAATTAACTTCTTCTTGGTTTTAAATATTTTGATTGCTTATGTAATTGAAGAAACCTGGAGAGATAGAAGCAGAGTTTGAAACATTGGGAACAGAGAAGGTGTTGAAAGATTTCTTAACCTACAAAACGCCTGGACCGCTTTACCTCCCCAAAGGCAAACTATTCAAAAGCTCAGAAAACGGTGGTGCGTCTTCTGCGTTACCACCGTGGCTAACACAAGAAGACCTCGACTATTACGTCACCAAGTACCACAACAAAGGCTTCACTGGACCAATTAACTACTACCGCAACATAGACCGGTAAGTTTATCACCCGGTTTTAATAAATAGTATAACTAATTACACGTTTTCAATTTTTAACCAATCGGTTTATGCTTTTTTGATTAAAAAAAAACAGAAATTGGGAGCTGACTGCACCTTGGACCGGTGCTAAGATTGGTGTACCGGTGAAGTTCATAGTCGGAGATCAGGATTTGACGTACAATTCGCCGGGGGCTAAGGAGTACATCAACGGTGGGGGATTCAAGAAAGACGTACCGTTGCTTGATGAAACCGTAGTGCTCAAGGGAGTGGGACATTTCCTCCACGAGGAGAAGCCTGAGGAGATCAATCAACACATTCACAGCTTCTTCCAAAAGTTTCTCTAAAAATCAAAAATCTACTTTTATTTAAATATAAATGAAAAACGGATTTAACGTCTGTGTGTTTTACAACATTACATTTTAGTATTTTACATATATTTGCTTGTTCAATGAGATTTCAAATATATCGGATAAATAAAAAAGCCCGGGGAATAATCAAACGAAAGTGGATTAAACCAGAAATAACCATGAAAAATATAAAGCTGAGAATTTAAAACCGGTTAAGACAATGCCAAAAGGAAGAAGCAATTGTCTCAGAAAGATGGTTTTTGTTTTTTTTATTTGAGATACAAATACAAAGGATACACGCAATAATTGACAAATGCAGAGATTCCATGAGAATACGATTCAGAGAGAAGAGGATGATGCTTGGTCACGCGCTGCTATAAGGTTCTTGGCGTGATCAGCATTGCAGTAGACGAAGCTCTTTTTACCAGTTCCCGTGACAGTTTCCACAGCGGAGAATCCAACGTAGTCTTCATCACACTTCTTCTCGCAGATTTCAGCCATGATCTTGAACATCTCCTTCTTCTGGTTCCATGGCTGATCTACGTATTCTTTGATCGGCATCCACTGCAAAAAAGAAACCGATACGTTCTTTGTTCAGTTGATACTGGAAATAGGGATATAACAGTAAGCAATGGCAATAAAAAAAAAAATTTACTTGGCTCATAAAAGGTAGAAAGGTTTATAGTAATATATATACCTTAGCTTCCAAGATCTCAGATTTTTGTTCAGTGATATCGTAGGAGCGTGGAGCCAAGACGCACAGGAAAAACAGATCCGTTTTCTGTTTCAAGAATGCTTTGTGGCTTTGCCTATACGAGAGTAAACCAATCAGGAACTGATGAGGTAAGCTTAGATAAAATCAATGAAAACATGATTTTACCTGAAGGACAACACTTCAACAAAATCTGCGATAATCTGGAGTAGAAGGGGAAAAAAAAAAGAGAGGACATATTTTAGAATAAAGTGGAAAAATTAGAATATAGGATCTATAAGAAAAAAAGATTATGAAAGGAGTAGATACATACACCAGTTTCTTCTTCCACTTCCCTAGCTACTCCATCGCAAATATCCTCACCCTGTAAAAGCAGCCAAAAAAAGACTGAGATCAGAATGTCATTTCCATGGACCACTAAATGTATATTCCAAAGCTTACCAAGCTAAATCCTTAAAAGAACTTTTATGGCGCAAATTTTTTTGTAAACACTTTTATGCTTCTGTTCTTAACTAAACCACAAACAAGATAGACTTGATTAATAAGAGATTCTCTAAATTTTCCTGAGATGAAACCTTTTATAAGCCAAAGTGCTCACTAATCAGCTTACTACATAGACATTCAGTCCTAGACTATATGTATAAAATTACTGTCTATCAGACAAACTAGGAGGAAGAGATCATTATTGGACAATAAAGATGGCAGAAAAGAGGAAGTGATGTAAAAAAAATCACCTCGTGGATAACACCAGTAGGGAGCTTCCAGACATTTTTGTCTCTGAAATAACCGCTCTTTTCCTGGACAACGAGGACCTGCGGCTCATTTGAATTTGGTTAATAGTTCATCTCGGTTTTAAAGTCAAAAGAAGGGAATAAAATTAGGGGGGGGGGGTACCTCACGAGTGGCTTTGTTGAGGACAAGAGCACCAACACCAACAATGTGAGAAGCATTGGCAGGGATCGTGTCAGGGGTGTTTGAGATCCAAGAGACAAGCATCAAGTACTCTGGCTCTGCGTGATGATATCTAAACCCTTCCTGATATGATTCAATACACACCACACAAAACACCATTTTAACTAACCAATCTCTTACCAAAAAGTCAACACAAAAAAAAAAAAAACAAAACAAGAAAAGATTTTGTAGAGAAAAATATCTTACACTAACTGCAGATTCAACAAGGTTAGCTAAACCAAGAGGTAGCTTTATCCAAATCCCCTTCTTCCCCTGCCAAAATTTCAAACAACAAAAAAAAATTAAAGACTTGAGCACAATCAGAGGGTTTGAAATCTGAGAAAAGTGACCTCTTGTCTCCAATGGGAAAGAGAAGCCCTGAGCCTATGGGTGAAAACTTCAGCATCCATTGGTTCATTCATGGTCACCGTAACGCCATCGTAATTGTCTGTCTCCCCGATAAGTATATCCATCTCTCTCTCTTTCTCTCAAGCAAATCTAAAAACCAGACACGACTTTGCTTTGATTAATCAAATTCGAACTGTGTCTCGAGAAGAGAATAGACTTTGCTTTGATTCGTCATTTTTGTTTTTGTCTATTTGTAATTGAAAAAAGGAAATTGTAAAGGAAAGTCCTCCTAATTAAATTAGTTATATAATGCGAAAAAGAAAGGTCTCTCTCTCTCTCTCTCTCTCTCTCTCTCTTCTGTTTTGCTTCCACGAAGAGACAAAGATCTTTCCTTAAGGTAACAACAACCACCATTTTTTAACTCTTACCTTTTTTAAGTACTACTAGTAACGGGTGTAATTACATATGCAGTTTCGTTTTTATTTTTTAAAGACCTTTCCTAAAGGATTTTTTTTTCTGCTGGATTTTCAACTCATTATTTTTTCACCTCTAACCAGCAATGTATGTGGAAGCCCCCTTGGTCCAATGGTTTGACTAAGGGTTCATGTAATGCTTCTACACCCGGAGGTCTGGGGTTCAAACCCCAGAAAATACCAAATTATGCAGCTTTGGAGAAACGGATTACAGGAGATCTTCAGCTTGGTGCAGGGCGTACCATCGAACATGGATCTCATAGGACGGCTCGGAGATGTGCAGTCAGGCGTGTATTCTCACAAGATGGTAGAATTGTCGGCTGTATAATCGTCTTTGTAATATTCTCATCATTGTAATAGCATAATTAATCGATAATAATCGATCCAGACGTTCAAAAAAAAAAACCAGCAATGTATAATAAAAAGAATATATTTTTCTTTGTTTTGGAAAAATATTTTTTTTGTCCTTTCTGTAAAGTTTCCTATTCTGGAATCATATTATATGTATAAACTATATATTGTAAATTTAATAGATATGTTTTGTGATTTACGTGGTCCGATAAGCGTTATAAAGTATAAAGAAATTAAATTTAAAATTTACCTAGAAATTATTAAGCAAAAAAGGGAACCGAAAAAATTATTAATGGCAATTAAATAAAATGTGTTTAATTTATTAAGAGTAGTTATGTAATTGACCATCTTATGAATTACCGTAATTATGACACGTGTAATTATACTAAAATACACTCTTATGTTTTAAGTTATCAAATCATTTCTAAGTTAGTCTTACTGTAAATCATTTTTCAAAAATAAGTCATCATACCATCGATTTGTGTTATTTAAAAGTTTTTGTTTTTGATCAAAAATGTAGTCTTAATTAAAAATTTAATTAATTTTCATATCTTCTGGGTTATTTAATTTATATTTTCAAAAATAATGTTATTATTTTTTGAAAAACATATTTTATTTTCCTTTTTGGAAAGATTCCTTTACTAAATTACGTTACATATACATAATATATAAACTATCTATCGTAAATTTTATATATATGTTTCTGTGATTTATATGGTCTCATAAGAGTTATAAGGAAAAAAGGAAATTAAAAATAAAACTTAATTAGAAATTATTAAGCAAAGAAAGGAAACTAAAAAATTTAATGACAAATAGATAAAATATGTTTAGTTCATTAAGGAAAAATCTATAATTGACCATTTTAAGAATTAACATAAGCATGACACATAGAAAACTAATTCTAAAATAATATTATAAAAATATTCTAATATGGATCACCATATGTCAAAAAAATTCAAAGTTCAAATTGATAAATAGTTATTTGTGGTATAATATTATCACAGAAAATATTATTTGGATTGCTTTTTTTATCAATTAAGACTGTTATGATTAAAGATTTGATTAAATTAGTTTAAAAATGGATTCGCCGGAAAAAATGTAAAAACTATATTTTAGTGTTTTAAATTTACTGTTTTTATAAACAGTTGATGTGACTTAACTTTTTTATTACTTTATATTAATATTTATAATTTAAATAAAATATATCAAATAGCATAGTTTTAAAATTAGATTATCGCATTACAAACCGTTAGACCAATACTAGGACCAATATGCATCTTCTTCGAAAGAATTGTAGCTTGTGGTTCTAAAAGGGTTTCTTCATATTTTTTCCTTTCATTTTCACGCCTTTGTTCAGATAACAAGTATTATGATTTTAAGAAAGGAAAATTGTGTTTTGGATGCAACGATCTCTCTTGATACTAGTCAAAATAAAGCGATGAAGAAAGGAACAGAGTTTGATCTTTTTTCTTGGTAAAACATTTGATCTTATTTATCGGATGAAATTATTGTATTAGATGAGATTTAACCAAAAAAAGTAGTTCACTCATTTAATGATTCAGACATGCTGCTGTTTGTTGAGTTACTACATCATAATTTAAGGTGGAGATATTCAATTTAGAAGTTCAACTGAATTTGAAAGAATTGAAGATTCCATTAAATTTTTGTGTTATTTAATTATGTATTTCATACATTTTTTAAAAATATTTGTATTATTGGATTATGTATTTAAATCATTTCACTAAGATATTTTACATTATAGTATTATTCAATTCACTAATTTTCTAGCTGTTATTTGTGTTATTCAATTTTGGATTTTATAGTAATTGTATTTGAAAATAATTTAATAAAAAATATTATAAAATGTAAAGAACCGATTCTAAATATATATATATATGTGTGTGTGTGTGTATGTGTGTGTGTCAAAGTTATTGATCATTATAATACGATAGATTTAGATAAGTAATGTTCGTTATGAATTTAAAAATACTATATCATTTATTGTAATTAATATGATAATGGAGGAGCGAACTTTTTTATATTCTAATATAGTCTTACTCTACATATATAAACAGTGATATAAAAATAATTTGCTTTAACTATTTTCTCTATCTATATGGTATGAAAAAAATTATGAGTGAAATTTGTATTCTTTTTGGGCAGTTTTAGTTCATGAAATTTAAATAATAGGTTTCTATCAAATTAATTTGTATTCCTTTAAAACCTAAAATAAAATAACTAGACAAATACATTAAAATTCTCATCAGATCATTTAAAATACTTCAAAATCTATTATTTATGTCTTCAATTGAGTTCTTTCGGAATCAATTAAATTCTTGAATCAAATACCACCTCATAAATATCTCAACGTCATCACTTCAAGTTGAAATTGATCATGGTTTATACACCTTCTCTGCATACATACTTGTATAATATATTTGATTTTGTATCTTCAATTGCAGTCATACTTTGGGGAAAAAGGTTAACTGGTATAATCCCCAAAGAGATTGGAAACATTGTTTATGTATACATTTCAAGCTGATGATTACTATAGAAAGCCAGGCTACTATGAAAGTAGGCATTGGTTCTTCAGCAGTACAGTAATCTTCTTGGAGAATTCTCGCGGTGTTCCAAGAGGAACAACAATCTGGTCAGATTCATCCAAACTCAGAGGAGTACAAAATCCAAAGCAAGACTCTCACCAATCTCCTTGACGTACTATGTGTTGTGTCTCAACAATGGAGATTACAAGGCGTCTCTACACTTTGCTGAAATCATGTTCAATGATAGCAAGAGTTACACAAGCATGGATAGGAGACTCTTTGACATTCATATCCACGTATGAATGAAAATAAATAACCAAGGAATCTGATACAAAGCTGTTGACATAATGCATGCAGGGAGTATTAGTTCTGAAAGACTTCAATATTGCTGAGGAGGCTGGAGGTGTTGGAAAAGCTGTTGTGAAGACATTTCCAGTGATGGTAAAGAATGAGTCTCTTGAGATACGCTTGTATTGGGCTGGGAAATGGACTGTAGCCATTCCTATGAAAGATGTTTACGGTCCTCTCATATCGGCTATAGCTATTGATAGAGGTGAATATGAAAAAAAAATTATTGGCTTTCTACAAATTTTCTGATTATGAACCATCTTTATCTAACATAACTAACCATCATTATCTACAAATTACACATCATTATCTAACAAAATTACACTTTTTCACCAGTTAAGAATGGGACCTCTTCACGTCCACATTCACGCATATGGATAGGAATTGGGGTTGGTTTGGCTGTGATTTTCCTCATGCTGATTGATGTGCAATTCTATGGTATAAGGGTCTTCTAACATCCAAAAGCCGTCTGGAACGAGGTACTATCTTCTTTGATTTGTCAAGTAAATTGTTAGCTGCTCTGGAATTTTTTTTTTTAAAAAATTGGCTACTTGACTGTCTTCAATGTTCTGTTTGTTGAAGAATTCAAAAAGAAGAATTTCAACACCACCAGATTCTCCCTAAGGCAACTCAGTGCTGCCACAGACAATTTCAGTGAGGCAAACAAGGTTGGTGAAGGAAGCTTCGGGAAGGTGTATAAGGGGATGTTGAGCAACGATACTGCAATTGCTGTGAAGCAGCTTGCAAAGAAGTCAAACCAAGGGAGTGAAGAGTTTTTGAACGAGGTTGGTGTCATCTCAGTGTTGCAGCATCCTAATATGGTCAAATTACATGGGTTCTCCGTTGAAGGAAAGCAGCTCTTGCTAGTGTATGAGTTTGTGGAGAACAACAACCTTGCTAGAGCACTCTTTGGTAAGTCTTTTTTTGACAAAACATATGATTTTAGCTCTGCTTCTTGTTTTAGTGTATTGAATTGTTTAATCTTGAAAGTAATTGTTCTTTTGCTCTCTATTTATATCAGGTCCACAGGAAACTCAAATCAGCTTGGATTGGCCAATGAGACAGAAGATATGCCTAGGGGTAGCAAGAGGCTTAGCTTATATCCAAGAAGAATCACGCCTGAAGATTCTGCACATTGACATCAAAGCCTCAAACATCTTGCTGGACAAGGATTTGAATGCCAAGATTGCAGACTTTGGTTTAGCCAAGTTGTTTCGTGAGGATGAATCACACATGACCACTAATCTTGCTGGAACTCCGTAAGTGAAAACCAAACCAGAGTACGAGAGAGATTTAACTAACTAGTTGTTGACATGGTGAATGGATGCAGTGGTTACTGGGATCCATAGTATGCTATGAAAGGCCAATTGTCAGACGACAAATCTGATGTGTACATATTTGGCGTGCTTGCTTTGGAGATTGTGTGCGGGAAGAGCAATAAGACAGCTCGTTCAGATTCCACAAAGAATCTCTACTTTGTAGAATGGGTAAATAAATAAAGCAAAAGTTATTGTATCAAGAAAGTTTTTGAATATCAAAACTTGGTTTACGTATACTGAATGTGTATTATATTTTTTCGTGCCTGCAGAAAGACCATACATGTCAGAAGCAGTGAAAATGCTCCAAGGGGAATTCACTGCAGAGATGGATGCAAAGCTAGCTAACATAGCCAATGAAGTGGAACCAGAACCTCTAGACATTATGACGCTTATTGAAGACAGTTATGAAGAAGAAATCACAGAGGAGATTTGCGGAACCACATGTGAAATTTCTGAAATCAGTTTGGTGGGATGGAAATTTAAAGGAAAAGAGAAGGATGTGGCAAGTTCATCTGGTTACCGACGTCAGTTTAGCGGCATGCATTACCTTTGTCACACTCGTTATGATTTAGTAGCTTAATGTTAGTGTAAGTATTGTGTGATACTGCTAATGATTTAGGATGGTCACTCGTAAAATTTATGGAGAGTAAAACCGTTATATCTCCTTTTTCAGTTGCAATAAACACAATATAATTAATTAATGAATATTAGAAATGTCTTTTTATTACAGTAAGCCTAAAATAATCACTATCAATTATTAGATAATATATTATTCTTTACATCACAAAAAGAATGAGACTTCTTCAAGTTTACAGTCACGCATATGGTTAAGTACGGGTTGATTTGACTGTGCTTTTCTTATTGTTGATTGGTTATTGTTGATTGGTTGTGGTATTCTCTTGTTTAAAGGTCTTCTAACATCGATTTATAGTGTACTATTTTTGATTTTGTTTCTCTAAATGCAACATGTGAAAAAAAATGTTAACTGGTACATAGATCGGAAACATTATTTCTATATAATTTTTTTTAGTGAACCTTTTCAATCTCTTCTGATTGAGCTCATTCTGATTTTACATAAGTACAAACAAACAACTGTATTGTTTGCTTTATATTTGCAACATATTATTTTTATATTTTCTTAAAATTTCATTATGTTTTGCTAGTATTTAGTAAAATTATATCTAGAACATATTTAAACTTATAAAACATGTTTATATACACCAAATAATATAATTAAATAATATAAAAGTCAAAATTTCGAAAATTTAATTAAACTAATAAAATAGCTTAATCCAAACATTATTAACTTATAGAGTTTTTACTGCATAGTTTTCTACTATCGCAAACTAATTAAATTTTACTCTCAATTTGCAGTAATCAATGATAAATTTCTTATATGGTTAAATACCAATAGAACTGGGAATCTTTCCATTTGTCCAAATGTAAGAAAATAAGTAATTTGGTACAAGTACCAGTAAAACTGTTTTATCTCCTTTTCAGTTGCAGTAAGACTAAAATAATCACTATCAATTATTAGATAATATTATTCTTTACATAAAAAAATAGCATGTAAATTAAACTGTGTATAAATATTAAACAATGTACAGTTGATGCTGAGCGTAGGAAAGCTCATGAAGAGTGTAGGTCACACTCGAGCTCAGTAATCAAGAGTTCCATCATCTTTTTATACATTGGCATGTAATGATCATTGATCATTGTTCTCGATAGCCTCATCTTTCTGTACAATTCTCTTGGCGTCTCGTATAATCTCACACGCTCCACCGTTGCCGTCCTTGTCCCCACCACCATTACCTCATCATGCTCTGTTTCAGATTCTGTCTCTGTCACTGACACTATGTGCATTATCTTACCAGGCGGGTAGAACCGCTGGCTCTCTATAAAGTCAGATGACGATGCTGAACCCGGACTCTGGTTCTGTCCGTTGGAGGAGTCACTGCCTCCTGTAATGACAGTCTCTTCCTCTGTTATCTCCTTTGCTGCCGCTGCTTCTTCTTCCATAGCTCCACTGGCTCTTTCCTTCTCCTGTCGAGTCAGCTCTTTGTCCAGTTCGTCCCATAGCTCACCTTCTGTCACGTCTTCTTCTACTGAAGATGTTTCAGTGATCACTTGGTCGATTGAGATCAACGGCTCTTCTTCTTCTTCTGGTTCAGAGTCGCTGCTGCTTGAAGAACAATGCTCTGTTCTCTTGTGAGCCTTTCGGTCTATCACTACGGTTTGAGCCAGTAGAGCTTCTGTGCTTCTTCTTTCGGGCATTATAGCAGAGGCTTCCGGCAAGTCTGTGACTTTAGAGTTAAGCTGAGAGCTGATCGCTCTACGACGTGGTCCCATGCAAGACCATGATGAGAGAGAAGAACGAGTCTGCACGACCGCTTGCGCTACGTCCTGTGCACGCTTTAACATGACCTGCAATAAATTTTCCACCATCAATCATCACCATGACAAACAAACAAAAACCATTCCACGAAACTATTTATTTAGTTGTTCAACATACACCCATTCACTCATAAATCCGCAACCACTCGCTCAAAAGATTGGTATTATGAACAACAGAATTTTTACCTGAGTGCCGCTTGAGACAGGCCGCAGAATCGCCCCAGCACCAGCCACTTTTGCTTTCGCACTGGCTATAGACGGCAAACGTGATCCTATAGCTGTTGCAGACCGATAAACAACACTAAGGACCCTGGTGTGCTCAACCTGATCACGCAGGTCATTTGACCATGAGGACGAGGTTACCTGCAAACATTCCAGAAAAAGGGGATCTTATTTGTATGAAAACCGGCGTCGATTAGTGACATTATTGATCAGGAGAGGCAAGATAGTTTCTTTCTACGGCAATATCTAATCTACCACGCAGGACTTGTATCCACTATTTAATATACTAAGGTTATTAATTTATTATCAGGACTAAATAATGTGATGGACTGAAATGAAACTTGTGACATTGCCATCACATAAAGGCAAAGCATGTCACGTACCTCAGAACGAAGGTCATCGACAGACGCAGCAGAAAATGTTGGGACGAGATCAGATCCATTGATAATAGTAGTAATGAAATGCTTGCCTGACTCTGCTAAATCCCAAGTCATACAAGCAGCTGCAAGTTGTTCAAATAAAAATACATAAAAGGAGGGGAGAACATAACATAAACGACAAGAAAATACCACCATTGATCATAAATTGGATGTACCTGGTGCAAAAGTGAAACAAGTAGCCGAGGCAAACTCCTTTTGCTCCCTAAGAATATAGGTTAAAAGTGCAGCTGTCCCACCTCCAAGAGAATGACCTACAATCTGAAATAATTTCTACTCCTTAGAAACGAACGATGCAGTGGCTAAAGGACTTTTCAAAGAATGATATCATTTGACAAGTGTCAATTATCTCTCTAACACGTATGTTCAAAGGAATTGAGATTTGTACGTGAGAATCAGTTAACTTCGATGCTTGTGCATTTTAGTGTCTGCAGTTTGCCTAAGTTTGCCTAGGTCATATACACCTATAAGTCATATACTCCTAATCTATAGAACGCAATAGTAATATGTGAATCCAAAATATTATCGCTAAATACAGAGCATTACCTGAACCTTGTAACTAGGATTCTCAGTCAAGGGCCTTGATGAGGCAAGGAACACTTAAGTTTAGCAATCCAACGAGCTGCAGCAACCATTCCGCAATGTGCATAGCCTAAGACCTAAGTTGCTTAGACCACCATCATGCAGCACTGAATGATGGAAAGGGACCACCTGCACCAGTTGCTGCTGTAAGTGTGTCTTTAATGCTATGAGTTCCGCGAATCAGTAGCAGGAAACATTTTGAATTGGTATCACGTATGATCGTAAAGGCAGGCTGCAAAATCTGCAGGACCCACAAAAAAAAAACAACTGATCATGGATTCTAAACAAAAGCTAGAACTCAAAAAGTAAAACAAAAATGTCAACCAAACAAAAACAATTGGCACTGATCTCTTTTCAATGCTTCCCCTCGATTTTAATTTCCATGTTGAGGAGCATGATAGTCAGTTATATCAAAAATAAAAAAAATTCAGCTAATAAAACTCTTCCTAGCAACTAAGTCCAACGTTTAATACTGAAGACCAATCATTATGAGGAAGATATATTGTTATCTCCCAAACACACACATTCATAAGAGAAGGTATCCAAAAAGCATGAAAATAACGGTAAAAGACGGTATAAATTAAACAAGCTAATCATCACGAGTAACAATAGCAAGAAGGGAGGGAAAGAAACAAATAGAGATGACATACCCCAGCTTTAGGCTTCTGAAGAAGGACATCTTCATGAGAATAACCAGCAGTCTCGAGAAAAACAGGAAACGGCTTCTTGGAGAAAAGCATACAGAGTGTCAAAAACCTCAGTAACTCCGTCAACTCAATAATAATCTCTCCTCCTTTTAACTCTACACAATTACTTCCCGCATATACACTCGCACTCGAAAAATTCCCCTAAAAAGAACATGCAAAGCAATCACAATGTCACTTCCAATGTCTCTAACAAAAGAAACAAACTTTGCACTGTAAACAATCAATCAACCAACCAATCAAGCGAGCTTTGCTCAATTATGAAATTGAAGCTGGTGAGAGATGAGAAGGTGCAAACCTGCCTACGCATCAGATAGTTAATACCGAAAGCGAGATCGGCGATGGGCCACTTCCCCAGCGTCTCCGAGTACGTAAACCGCAGCGTCTCGGAGAGAGTCGAGATAGTCTCGAGCCAAGTCGCCGGAGCTTGAGCCGGCCTCCTCACGATCCTCCTCCTCCCGGATCTCCCCGATTTCCCAAGCTCCGATTCGTCTTCCCCGTCTCTCGCCCACACGATCCGCCTTCCCAGCAGATACAGAACCACCACCGCTCCCGTGGCGGTCACCATTGCCCCCGCCGCCATCTCTGGATCACGAAATTTCCCAAATCCAATTTCACTCCTTCGCAGATTCAAGGGATTATAACAAAACGTTGTAACGGAAGATTATTCAATAGGAATCCATCAATGATGCATGAATCGAAGCTCCGATTTGGGGGACATTCATGGAACGTTTTTGCGCAGAGAAGAAGGAGAAAGCGAGAGAGAGAGAGAGGATCGTTATTACTTTTTTTTTTCTCGAAGGTCGAAATTACTTAAAAGGTTATGAACACGTCAGCAACTTAGTCGGGTGCGTCAGGGGTGTTTTCGTCATTAGAAACGTACGTGGATTTCTTGGTGATGAGTAGGTAATCCATTTAAGGTTAAGTCCAAAGGATATTAAAGAGAGGGGGAGAAGAGAAGGCACGTTTGGAATTTTTAGATTTGTTGCATCTGCTTAAAGCATTCCGATTCAGATTATCGCTCTGATTAGGATTAGATACTAATTAATCATTCTCTGAACTTTAAGCTTCACAAACGCTTTATATATAATCCCATTAGTGGTGGTGGATGGACACAATTGCTTTTTGAGTATAAAACTATGTTTCTTTTCTTGTGTATTAGTATAATTAGGGGAAGCCGATCATAGACTTGCAAGACCACGAGCTCTAAACAAAAAAATGGCTGAAAAATAATTATAGATTTGGAAGAGCATTTTTGGGTAGACTGTGGCTAGTTAAATTGATTGTTTTATTGATGGCCGGAACTTGTGCTTTCTTTGTTATAATTTGATTGTTTCAAGAGAGGAGAATCAGTCAATTTACATCTCAATTCTCAAAATACTATTAAGAATTAATCAAAATATTGAAATTTCATTAAAATTAATTATGAAAATAACATTATATTACTGAACATGTTTCCAAATAATATACAATTAAACATGTTCTCAAACAATCTAAAGAAAAACATTAAGAACTTAATCATTAAACGAAAATTTAAAAACATATACATACTTTATTTAAATAATAGATGTTTTATATTTTATTTTTGTTTTTGAAAAATTAATGTTTATAGTATCATTAATACATTTTAATTAAGTAAAACATAACAAAATAAAAGCAAGTAGACAAGTTTTATTGGTAAAACTAAAGAATAATTAACAAAAATATATTTATAGTTTTTAATATGTATATTATATAATTAAATTTTGTAAGAAAAATTGTTTCGCATTTTAAAAGTGAGAGTTAAAATCTAGTATTTTGTCAAAAAATAACATAATTACCTTAATATTTTATTTTAATGTCAATTTTTGATTAGTTATTGAATCACCAAAATCTTTATTATTTTTCAAACAATATTGGTTAGATATCGTAAATAAATAATATTTTAATTATTTACATAAATAAATAACACATTACTAATTATTAATGAAAATAATTTCTAACAACTAACAAACCCCATCAATCTCCAACAACTTAATACTCAAAGATCTTATTCTTAATTCACTTAAAAACAAAAATCTTAAAACCCTAACACACATCCCTTTATTTATTCAAACTGCTCCTTGATAGAGAAGATAAGAAGACAACTAGTTACTCACACAACAAAGACTCCGCTTACGATCCATTCCCGCAACTACTTCCTCATTCTCATCATCGCCGGCCTGAAGAATGTCGACAAACCGTATTATCCGCGGCGAGAATCGGTTCTACAACCCTCCCCCGACCAGGAAACTGCAACAGGAGCGCGAGAAGAAGAGACTCGAGCAAGAGGCACAAGAGAATAAGACCAAGGCCGAGGCCAAGGAGATGCTCGATCGACAGAAGAAGGAACCTTTACCCGCTCCCGACGAGTGCTCCACACCCAATACTTGCCTATGGTAATACTTGAAATCGACGACTTGGGTTTTATCCAGATACAAATCAGAGTGTTTGTATTGACTAATGATCGTTTCTTTGGGAACGTATTGTGATTCTTTAAAACTGTAGTAAGACTCACAAAGTTTGATGCTTTATTTAAGAACATTTGATTGAGATGCTGTTGTGGTTTCTGTTTTGTTTTATATTCAGACAAGCACCAATGGTTGGAGAACCCGTGGACCGGAGTTCTGTCCTTACTTCTTGCTGAATGATTTGTGGGATTCGTTCGAGGAGTGGAGTGCTTAAGGTTAAGTGCAAAGGATATAAAGAGAGGAGAAGGCACGTTTGCAATTTAGATTTGTTTTTTTTTTGCTAAACCCCGTTAGTGGTTTAGATTTGTTTTTTTTAGGCACGTTTGGAATTTAGATTTGTTGCATCTGCTTAAAGCATTCCAATTCAGATTATCACTCTAATCAGGTTTAGATACTAATGAATCATTCTCTGAACTTTAAGCTTCACAAACCCCATTATATATAATCCCATTGGTGGTGGTATATGGACACGATTGCTTTCGAGTATAAACTATGTTTATTTTCTTGTGTTGTTGTTTATTATAGTTAGAGCCGATCAGACTTGCAAGACCACTAGCTCTAAACAAAAAAAAAATGGTTGAAAATATAATTATGATTTGGAAGGCATTTTTGTGTGGACTGTGGCTAGTTAAATACTCTCATTTTATTGATGGCCGGAACTTGTGCTTTCTTGTTACAAATTGATTGTTTCAAGAGAGCCCTTGTTTTAATTAGAGAATCAGTCAATTTACATCTCAATTGTCAAAATAAATTTGTTTGCTTTTAACCAATTAAAACAAAAGTATTAAAACTTGGACATTGTCCTTTCAGATCTCAATATCTACTTGTGAAATCATCATTTAAAACTTTATACTTGATATAATTAAAAATCATCAAAGAGTCAGAGATGATGTGTTTAAAATATAACATCTTGTGAAATTAATTTTTATCATGTGTTCGAAAATACTACTAAGAATTAATAAAAATATTGAAATTTCATTAAAAGTAATTATTAAAATAACATTATATTACTGAACATGTTTCCAAATAATAGTATACAATTAAGCATGTTCTCAAACAATATAAAGAAAAACATTAAGTCCCACTTTTAAGAACTTAATCACTAAATGAATTTTTTTTAAAATATACACACTTTATATTTAAATAATAGATACTTTAGATTTATTTTTGTTTTTGAAAAAAATATGTTTATAGTATAAATAATACATTTTAAGCAAGTGGGGAAGTTTTACTGGTAAAACTAAAAAATAATTAGTAAAAAGATATTTATAGTTTTTAATATGCGTAAAATTAAAACTTTAATCTTTTAAATACACTGAGAGTATAACTAATTATCTTGAAGGTTGAATACAACAAAATACTTTTATCTATTTTAAACTAAATCAAATGAATGGGTTAGCATATTTATATTTCTATCAAAATATTTTTATCTAATTTAAAGTAGAATAATTGCACTCACTATCCACTAAATTCATCCTATTTGCATTACACACACTAAATCCCTCAAATTTTCTTCTTCCCATCACTACCATTTCCCTTCTTCCTATGGCAAATCCCTAATATCCAATTTTTTTTAGGATTTTGAGTAAATTCACTCTTTAAAGTAAATCAAATGAAGGAATTTTTTGTAACGATAAAGTGATAAACCAGATTTTAGTATGATTTTTTACATGATAAAATGTTAAACTAAATTAAGATCATAATTCATAACTAAAAATGAATCAAAATTATAATTTATAATTATTTTTTTTAGAGAAGTTGTCTCGCATTTTAAAAGAGAGAATCAAAATCTAATATTTTGTCAAAAATAACATAATTACCTTCATAATTTATTTTGATGTCAATATTTTGATTAGTTATCGAATTAACAAATACAATGATTAGAGGTATAGTCGGAATAATAAAAATGTAATAGTACAAAATAATGGTTTTAGTTAACTAATTAAAAAGTTTTTCTTGTATATGACATGCAAATACTTTTAACAAAATCTTATTATTTTTCAAACAATATTGGCTAGATATCGTAAAACCGATCTTCACCACAAAATTTTCCATATATTTTTTTAATTATTTACATAAATATATCCATTACTGATTAATGAAAATAATTTCTAAGAACTAAACAAAACCCATCAATCTCCAACTTAATACTCAAAAGATCTTATTATTAATTCACTCCAAACAAAAATCTTAAAACCCTAACTAACACACATCCCTTTAATTTTCAAACTGCTCTCGATAGAGAAGAGAAGAAGAGAAGAAGACAACGAAGGAATACTCACAACAAAGACTCCGCGTACGATCCATCCACGCAACTACTTCCCTCATTTCACATCATCGCCTGAAAGAATGTCGGCAACCCGTAGGATCCGCGGCGAGAATCGGTTCTACAACCCTCCGCCGATCAGGAAACTGCAACAGGAGCGCGAGAAGAAGAAGAGACTCGAGCAAGAGAACAAGGCCAAGGCCAAGGAGATTCTCGATCGACAGAAGGAGGAACCTTCTTTACCCGCTCCCGAGGAGTGCTGCTCCACATCCGATTGCTCTGTTCCGGGTCGGGTCGGGTCGAATTTGGGGCGGTTTCTCCATTGCACCACTCCCGTCGTTCAGACCCAGTACTTGCCTATGGTAATACTTGAAATCGACGACTTGGGTTTGTGTTGGTATTGGTTAAAGATCGTTTCTTTATTGCGATTCTTCAAAAAGTTTGATGCTTTGTTTTGTTTTTGATTCAGACAAGCACCAAGGGTTGGAGAACACGTGGACCCGAGTTCTGTCCTTACTTCTTGCTGAACGATTTGTGGGATTCTTTCGAGGAGTGGAGTGCTTACGGTGTTGGGGTTCCTCTTCTCTTGAATGGGATCGATTCGGTTGTTCAGTACTATGTTCCTTATCTCTCTGGAATCCAGCTTTACGAGGACCCATCAAGGAGAGCTTGCGTAACTAGGAGGTGTGTTCTTGCTTCTTTGGTCTTGAAGAACTGAAAGTAGGCAAACCTGTTTTGTTTTTAATGTGTGTGTGTTCAACAGGAGAGCTGGGGAAGAAAGTGATGGTGATTCTTCGCCTAGAGACATGAGTAGCGACGGAGGAGACATTTCTCGGAACTTGTACAGAGTCTCTTTGGAGGAGGAGAAACCTTGCTTTGGATCTTCCAGTGATGAGAGTGAAGACTCTCCCGGTGATCTCGTCTTTGAGTATCTTGAGGCTGCCATGCCATTTGGACGGGAACCATTGACTGACAAGGCAAGTTTTAGTATTTTCATCTTTATAACAAGGAACACAAGTGGCTCGGCCTTGGTTGATTGAACAACATGGTGTTCTGTATCGTTTTGCAGATATCGAACCTGTCATCACAGTTTCCAGCACTCAGAACATACAGGAGCTGTGATCTATCGCCTTCCAGTTGGGTCTCTGTCGCTTGGTATCCCGATCTACCGTATACCATTAGGTCAATCTTTACAAAACCTCGACGCATGCTTCTTAACGTTCCACTCTTTATCAACACCCTCGAGGTAAAGCCATCTTCGCGCACATACATACATAAAACGTATTCTTGGAAACAAGCTCATTAATAAAAACAATTCTTATCTAAATTTTGTGTAAAGGTACTACAAGCAGCAATGAGAACGGTCAAAGCTCAAGCAAATCGGTTGGACCATCGAAGAAGAAGCTTACGTTGCCCACTTTCGGTCTAGCGTCGTACAAGTTTAAGATGTCGGTGTGGAGTCCAGAGAGCGACGTGGAAGAGAATCAGAGAGTCGTGGCTTTGCTACGAGAAGCTGAAGAGTGGCTGAGGCGGTTGAAGGTTATGTTGCCGGACTTTAGACACTTCCTATCGCATAGTGGTGGTTCGGCTTGGAGATGATGATTACTTTTATTATAAGTCATTTCTAAAATCTGAACTAACTAAAAATAAAAAGAGTGATACTTTTGAAGGGGACTTGAGAGTTTTGTACAGACAGCAATATTACATTTGTTATGTTACTGTGGAGGTTTTTTTGTTATGTAATTGATTCATATTTGAAAGCGGTTTTTTTAGAGAACTTTCTCGGGTTTTTTTTTGTTGTGCTGTTGATGACGTTTTAATCTGTACAGTATTTTTACTATATTTATTCTTTATGCTTAAGCATAAAATACTACCAAGAAGCTCTCGTAGCTCAGTTGGTTAGAGCACCCGTTTAGTAAGCGGGAGGTCTTGAGTTCGACTCTCAACGAGAGCATTTCAGTTTGATTTTTTCTCTCCTTTTCATGGGTCTAATTACACTATTGCCCCTTCTTTTTGTTTGTATATATAGATTAGATCGACTGTATGTTTCCTTTATTGTAGAGTTAGCGTACAATACTTGTCATTCTTTTGAATTTGATAACCACGTACCGACATACGTACAGCCTCCCTTTTTTCGGACAGACCATGACAACATCTCCAACGTCAAAATCTATACTATACTAAAAGGCAAATACTCTCAAAGGAGAGAGTATCCACGTTGGATGATTAAATTAGCCAATTAGAGAGAAGTTATTTATCCATGTCAGCATTGCTCTGTCGACAACAAATTTGGTCATTCATATGGGCTTCTAAATTTCGAAATGGCCCATGTTAAGCCTTTTCCTTCCAAGCTTGATCGTCCATGACCTTTACACTTCGTCTTCATTGTTTAACTCTCAGAAATTCGCCGTTACCACGATCACTCAAATCGATTCAATATGTTCTTTACTACTTTCTTCATGATTTCGTTTCACCTCCTTTGTTTTTCTTCCTATATAAAGCCTTTTACATCAACCTAAACCTGCAGCCTCCACAGAAGAAGATAGAGCTGGATTCAGATTTCATTCGATGAAATAGTTCAATGAGAACTGCAACAGGAGAGCCGATCTATAAGGTAAATCTAATATATAGTTTGTTGGTAATGTATTATTCTCTCTCCCTGTAGGTGTTAGATTCAATTATCCGACTTATAGCTGAGACAAACATTAACACCGTCCAAATACGCAGATTAGCTAATCGATGGACAAAATCTACAGGAGCTCCAACTACTACTCATACTTGACAGCAACAGAAGTCGCTTGCGTACATCTCCTCCTTTACGTTGTTCCGATACAAATTCCCTACGGCTTGGGAATCTCGAGGTTTTGTATTATGTATTATCTTCCTCGGGTCGTTCACAGGTAAGGAAATAGTCTCACTGTTTGTAAGAATTTTGATCTGATCACTTCCTTTCAGATTTTGAATTACTCCGCTTTTTGAGGACGACAGAGTTTCGAATTGAAATGTGATGGCTCGCATGAACCTCTCTCTTACCGAACATAACCGCGGGAGAGATCCACGTCATCATGAAGTTGACTTCGCAATCTTCTCTCAGAAACTCTGTTACTCTCTGCTGAAACTTCCCTGACACGTCTCTGCCTCCAAAAACGTCGAGAACGTGAAGATTGTTATCCTCCTTGACTGTGAACGTATAGTTACTTTGCTCTCTCTCTGACCTCAGAGGTAAGTAAGGAACAACTGTCTTGATCTCTATCGTCACAACCTCTGTGAAGTCTCTAACCATTACATGAGAGACGATGAAGATCGTGAAAACGATGAGAGATATGACTGAGGCTGCAGATGCTGTGAAGAGTGATGATCGTGAGCGGTTTAACCGCCGGTGATTGAACATCGCCGTGAATTTCTTGGCGATGACGTTATCCATTTTGGTTAAGAATTAAAGGTAGGAGGAGAACTCAGTTTTGTGAAGTCTGTGTTTTGTTGTTTTCTTATAGTTTGTTTTTTGCTTGGGGTTGAAGCTGTCGTGTTCTGAAAAGTTCTTAAGCCGCCACAGAACATAGACTTCATTTTATTATTATTATTAACGAGTGGTTCTCAACTAAGCCTATAGTCTGATTACAATGCAAGGGAGAGAACAAAACGGTGTTCATTATGTGAAAATAATGAATGTGTCTAACGATTTCAAAGGCCAAGAATCTTGGCAGGTTCCTGTTTTTCTTTCAAAATGTAAATCAATCGTGAGGGTGAGACAGCTGGTTACTTGCTGATTTTCGCTTCTAACTATGCTGTTGAATATCATAACTTTAGTTAGCAATACTTTCCGACATATTTAATGTTTAGTTTAATCTTGAACCAGTGTAAAATAGTTACCTCTTCTTAGATATTGTCTAATGTCTTTAGGATTGATGTTTTCTTACTGCATTGATACTTTGTAAAAGGCGACTAGAAAGAACAGTGTGGCTTATTTTTAAATGATATGATCATTATCATTACTGTCTTTTAGATATCTGTTTTTGCTTTGATATTTTCAGCCACTAATCCAACGTGACGGACCAAAGTGCAAAAGATGTGGAATCTACGAGGAAGACAACTTTTATATATGATCCATTTGACCCTTCTCATTCACCGCTGAGAGTAAATACACACATGCAAGGACAACAAATTTATTGCTACTTTTCTCTGCCGTGGATGCTCACAAGTAGGGGCTGGTGAGTTTCCAAGAACAGTATATCTTGAGTTTTACATTCATTTCTGTTCCTTCTAGCTTTACAGTTTAATTATGGTGTCGGGGTGAATGTGATCATTAAAGATATCACATGCTTATTTTTTGTAGCTGAATGCATCCATACATGGAATTGTCAAAGCACTCTTTGAATCTTAGCGTGGGTTCCAGAAGGTAAATCAGTTTTTACTAGACAGTTTTTTTTTTTGAAGTTTTTGTTTCCACATTGAAGACTCTCCTGCTTATATAAGGTGGCAGACCAAACTATAGTGTTTAAGTTATATCTCCCTCAAGGTTTTTGTAGTCTTCTACCTAAACCCATGTGGAATCATGCATTCATGCCTATGGGTTTGTTTTCCTCTGAGTTTATAAAATTTTACACATTAATCTTATAGAGAAAAAATTCCTGGCAATAAGTTGGTAAGTGTTATAGAGAAATTTTAGAATCTCAAATGTTACTTTACATTAGAAATACTGCGTCATGTGTTAGCATTTGTTTAAATTATTTTTAAAAGTAAATAAATGATACAAGGTTCTAGCGACAACTTGCTAAACCCTTATTTTTGTTTTAACCCAGTCGTTGCTAAACCCTTATTTGATTAGCGGAGACATGGTCAGCAGGAACAAAGTTGGTAGATTCACACCTTTGATCTCAGTTTCCTTAGTTTGCACATAATTTCACAGAAAAATCCAGATTTTCTGATTATGGATTATACAGGAGTGTGGCAAAATTCCTGGAGAAAGCGTTTCTGGAGCAAAGGGAGAAAGGTGAAGAAGAAAATGCGAGTTTGTTACAGATTTGCAGAGGAACAACTCAGACGGAAAGCGCAAGACTCTTCTACGAGACTTTGGATGTCACATCTGGTTTCTCTGTCCGGTTCAACTTTGTTGGATTTATCGGTTTTCAAGTATTGGAAACTCTCTTAATTGATTTGAGATGGGCACTAACGTGTTCTAGGTAAAAATCTTTGCCAAGACTGATGACTTTCAGAATCAGGCTCACTTTCATGAAGATTATGCAAGGAGATTTAAACCAAAGGTATTTACCGCTTCTGAATCTTGCCAGAGCAAGTTGTAGTTCTTTGATTTCGTTTTAATAAATATATTTTTAAGTGCAGCTCAACATATAAAATGTCATATTTGTCGGATGTTGAGCATTAGATCCATATAGATTTTCTAAAATCATACTTCATTTGTTTTATTTTATATGTCGTTTAAAGTTATCTCACACATATTATAAACTACATTTTTTGTTATAACCCTAACTAATATACTATTTTGTCTGTATTTGATAATTAATGAAGTAAGAGAATATGAAAAAAAAAGAATATGAATAAACTGAATAAATATCTACATTGAAAATATAAAAGACACCTAAAATGACACAAAATTTGAAGTTTAGAGTGATAATAATTAATACTCCTTCTGTATCACTATAATGTGTTTAAGGATTTCAATTTTATTCCAAAATAAGTGATGTTCTTTTGGTTCTAGATAAATATAGTTTGAAATTTGTGACCAATTACAAATACTATTTTTTATTGGTTAAATTAATTTAATTTAATACTCCATCCGTTTCATATTATTTGTCGTTCTAAGTTTTTGCACACAGATTAAGAAAACATTTAATTTTACATATTTCCAAAATAAAAATACTATTACCAATGCACATCAACCAATATGAAAATAGAATAGAAAATATTTTCAATAAATTTTGCATTGAAAACCGAAAACGACACTTATTTTGAAACAAAAATTTTGCTCTAGAACGACATATAATTTGAAACGGAGGGAGTATTATTTTATATAACCAAAATAAAATACATAAAATTTTGTGTTTTCTTAATCTTGGTGCAAAAACCATAAAAACCTTTTAAAATGATACAAAGGAAGTATAAAACAGAGGGTATAATGAAAAACCAGACATAAAAAAAATACAATTTATAAAACCGCATATAAAAAATGGAAACTCAGAATTGAACAGAAAACCAAAAACTATTTAAATAATTTATGAATCTAACAGTTTTTATAGTGACAACTCAAATACGTAGAGTGAGAAATCAAATTATATTTAAGACTTAATTATTTTTTTGTTATTTCTATTTGACATATATTTTATATATTAAAACAATAAAGTTTAGTTTTAAATAAATCGAAAATCATATTATTTTATTTTGCAATGCAGTAATATTATACATGTATATATATATATACTTACATAGAATAATATATTAATTTATATTTATTTAAAACTTATGGAAATAACCCGGGCGTAGCCCGGAAAAGGTTCTAGTAGTAATATTAATAAACAACAAGTTTGGACGTTTAAAGCGCTCATCTTCATACGTTTAAAGTGGACATTATAAAATAATAGTTAGTTTTACATTAGGTAGAAAACCTTTAATGGGTATGTTAAAAATAGTTGAATACTGGTATATTAAAATGAAAAAATAAAGAAGAGGACCGGTATTAATTACTCAAAATTAAGACTTTATAGAGAGTTGGAGATCCATAATGCAAAACGTCGATATCAAGAAAAAGTTGGGTCAGAGATAAGTTTCAATTGGCTTAAAGAGACGACTAGTGGATTCACATGTGAATGTAATGGTTTGAAGAACTCTTATCCACTTACTATCGACACGTTGCATCACGGGGAAGCTCCTCTGCAAATTGACACTGCAACGACTATTTTAATTTTGTGGTCACTAACTTCGAGTTTCCTTAATAACGTCCTTGATAACCGAAAAAATATAATTGCATCATCTCATCTGTTTCATATTTTGATAGGGGGTGGACAAAATAAGAGTTTACAACTTTTGTATGTGTTAATGCAAATTACAAAGTCGCCTGTTAGAAATTAAATAATAATTTTGTTTCTGTGTTATGCATGGATAGTATAATATAAAATCCTGAGAGTAAGTAACAAGGTTAATTTAACGAAAAATATTCTAAACAATATCTTTGTTGATTACCTTATATAATCCTTTTTGAAAAGCTTTATATATAAAATATAAACATTTGTCCTCCACGAATACAAATTTAATGAAAATGTTTGTCGTCTTCTTATCATTTAATTTACCAAGTTGTATTCCAATATGTTTGGATAATTTATAAAAAATGTAACTAAATATTTTACATTATGGTATTTGTGGTTAAAGAAAAGGGTTCATGAATGTTGTAGTGGAAAGCAAACTGACGAGGAGATCCACCAATATCACTTACCAAAGTGCGTTGCTGCCACTTTCCCAATACTATTGGACACTGACGTTACACAAATGTGATCACCTAAGTCCTAACCATAAACCATCAGCATGTATCTTAAGATATATGATCCCAACAAAAGTTAGAATAATATCCTATTATACATATTTTCCACCCTTAACTTAGACAACGATCTTTTTTTTCCTTTTTTGATCAGTTTTAGGTGGTATATCGTTTTGCTACTAGTTGTTTTCTTGTGACTGTGTCGATGAATGAGATGAAATATTATACAGCTTTTTAACACGATTAGACAATGTCTAGTGCAAACAACACAAGTTTAAAAGTGCATTATATTTATAATATATTTTATAAAATAAAATTGTTCTCTTATTTATGTTATTTTTTTTTTTGGTCGAGAATTCTCTTATTTATGTTAATCTTGCCGTTAAAAGAGGTATTTGGTCAATATATATATATATATATATATATATATATATATATATATATATATATATATATATATATATATATATATATTTGGTCGAGAATTCTCTTATTTTGCAGCACGATTATATATATTCTTAACTTTTTTGCAGCACGATTATATATATTCTTAACTTTTTGCAGCACGATTAACAGTTTTCGTGGTTATGCCCATTTTAATATTTTTGTTGACGAAAAATTAACGAGCGCAAACCTATATGCATATACATGGTTGTGTTGTCATTTCTCAAAAAAATATACATGGTTGTGTATACATGTAGTTTTGTTAGGAGATGAGCTGCCCTAATCATATGCTTGAATGTGCGTTGTTGTATTATTATGTGTTATTTAAATGAAAGCATATATTAAATGCATTTTTCCCATTACTATAATAGATGTAGGTCATAGACTCGCAAGATAGAAGGCATGGCTTATATAATAAGTGTATGATGAAATGGACACAGAACTAAACTTTTCAGAGTAGAGTTTGGTAAAGTCTTTCATTCATTCGACCATCATTATTCAGAATATTTTAACATAAATCTACCATTAGATGTTTTAATGTTTTCCAAAGTTTGAGAAATCTGTGTTAAAACATAAGTTTTGAAACTCTTAAAATATTAATATAATTTATGTTTATGTTTGAGAAATTCAATTTGAAGAACTTTTATTATAGATGCTCTCAGATTTTTTTTTTTTGTTAAAATAACTGTAGAAAATATTAAACGATGCAAAACAAAATATAGAAAGTAAAAAAAAAAAATTCCAATAAAGTAACAAGATCAGAGAAGAATGATAATAATAATAATAATAATAATTTCTTAAGGTTGGATTTTATAATATTGAGTTTTCTTTTTTTTTTTATCGAAAGGATATTTTTATTTTAGTATGAGTAGGTTTATGTTTTCATGTACGAGCTGGATCCACACACTAAGTACATGATTAACTCTGGTTTTTTAGCCTGAGTTCTTAACTCATGATTTTACTTTTTTTTTCTACTTTTTGGTTAAGAGACGACTCTTATATCTTTTATTTAAGAGACGGTTCTTAGTTTTTTTTAGTTAAAATCTTTTATTTTCTTGGCCGAAGATAAGAACTCTAGTTAAGATACTAAGGTTAATGATGGTCTAAAGGTCTAGACCCACTTTTTACTCAATTATTAAAACATTTATAATCCTACTTTATTTTCACTCTAAAATAAAAGTTTAGAGTAAAAGTGCTCCAATAGTATTCTATTTCTTACTCTGTAATAAAAAAAAAAGATAGATTTACTTCAAATATAGAGTAACTTGTTATTTTTTTGTTCATCTTTCTATTTTCTTTTTTAAAATAGAGTATCATTAGAGTAAATTCCAACTCTATTAAAAGTAAACCATTCGAGAATGTCTTATAAGTTTGGTACCCAAAGTCTAAAATAATATGACATCAGCCCCACATATTTCGTTATCTTACTAAAAGAGCCTGTGTAAATATGTTACTTCTAAGCTATCCGGAATCGACATGATCACCAAGCTTTTCTTTAATATAGAGAGTAACTTTCAGTTCACCAAAAAAAAAAGAGAGTAACTTTCATATTAGTAATTTATGTCTAGTATCAAGTGTTTGATACTTAGATTGTTTTTAAAACAAACTGTGCATGTGTGTTTCATAAGCGTATATATATTATTAAAGAACACAATTAGAAAACTAAAGTATATTCATATCTCCATACTACAAACAATAGTTTCTACAATCTATTTACAATTAAAATGATATTTTAAATTCAGCTAAAACTGCTACAAAAAAAAGCTATAACTAATAGGTAAAGGATAATCATACAAGATTTTCTATATTTTAGCTTTCAAAAAAAATAATAATTTCTATAGTAATATGAAAAATAAGAAATACTATATTTTAAAATAAAACTATATTTTACAGTTAACTAAATATTTTGTCAGTTTTACAAATAAAAGTTTATATAGTTTTCAAAATACTGTTTAGCTAAAATTATATTTTCTACTTTAAAATAGAGTGACTCTATAATAGAGTTGGAGTTTGCTCAAATGGTACTTTATTATAGAGTAGAAAATAGAGTGATGAACAAGAAAAAAAAAATTATTCTATATTTAGAGTAAATCTATTTTTCACTCAATTATAGTGAAAAATATAGTACCATTAGAGCACTTTTACTCTAAACTTTATTTTATAGTAAAAAATAGAGTGTGATTGGATATGCATTTTTTTGTAGGGAAGAAACGTCCATATCTCTGTATATGGATCCATAATTTTTAGTATCTGTATCTCGATTCATATATATCTTCTTGATATCTAGATTTCATATATCCATTTAGATATTTTATTATCCAGGAATATTCGCATATGAATCCGTAAAAAATCAAAACATTTTTTATATTAAATTATAAAATAATACAAATATTTGTATAAATTTATAAAATATGTACTACTATAAAATTAAAATATAATATAATAAGACCAATTTATGTATGAAAATTAATATATCAACTATACGTATCAATAAAATTTAATATATTTAAAAATCTAGATTCGAATCTGTATACTCAAACTTAAAAATTGATTTTTGGTTCCAGTTTTGACGGACAGACATTTTACTATCTGAATCTGGACATGACAAACTTTCTATTTTCCTAGCGGATCCAAAACAGATTTCGGATCGGATCCGGATCTTGGACAATAAATCTCAATCTTAATTTTTTATATAGATAAAGACCATAAGTTAATTCTACCACTTTTATTTAATTATTAATGGAAAGACTTGTGAGTGGTTATTGTAAATAATCAACGTGATTTATTTTGATGATAAACTCTGGAATACAAAGATTTCGCATGGTTTTGGATTTATGCTAATATTTTTTATCAAATGATGTAAAGGTGAAAGTAGGGTTGATAAAAAGTACATGGTCTATACATCTGGAGAAGAGTTAAAAAGAAAGGGCATCTCTGTACCCACGTATATACCACACGTATATAGACATGTATATAATAAATACTGTATGAACATTTCCATATATTACAGATTTTTTTATCAAAACAAAAAGTAACCATATATTACAGATTTTAATTTAAAAATTATAGTGTTAGAAAAAAGAAATTTAAAATTATTATCATAACAGAGAGAGCTTGATGCTGAGCTGAGGACAGAGACTAATGCTTTCTTCTTCTTCTTCTTTTTCAACTCTCACATCTCATCAACTCACCTTCTCACCAGCATAATATAATACTTCCTCTTCCATTTTTTACGGCAAAGTTCTCAAAATTTTGTTACTCTTTATCTTTCGAATCAAAACCATTTTTTTTTGGTTTTGTCTTGGGAATATATTCTCTTCTTTTTTTCAATTTGGGAGGAGGAGGGATGTTAAATCCGGGTGCCGTTGGTGGGTCGTCGAATTCTGACCCGTTTCCGGCGGGTCTACGAGTTCTGGTCGTGGACGATGATCCAACTTGTCTCATGATCTTAGAGAGAATGCTTAGGACTTGTCTTTACAGAGGTTCCATTTTCAAAAATTCTGTTTACTTTTTTTACATTTTAATCTCAAAAATATTCAGAGGGTCG
Organism: Raphanus raphanistrum subsp. raphanistrum; assembly: GCA_019706035.1. Taxonomy (NCBI): domain Eukaryota; kingdom Viridiplantae; phylum Streptophyta; class Magnoliopsida; order Brassicales; family Brassicaceae; genus Raphanus; species Raphanus raphanistrum. The sequence continues at coordinate 17,974,750 of CM033983.1, read as the reverse complement.
TTCTTGAATTGAATTCCTACTCCCAATTTTGCTAAGTTTTATTCGTAATTTTTTTTTGGAATTTTGAATTGACTAAGGCCAAATATAGAAGACACAACACAATCTTTGAAATTGACTAGAAACTTTCACCGAAACCACTGTTTGAAATTGACTAGAAATGTTACCAAGTAACTGTTAGATTCAGAGTATATATAATTATATATATACATTGGCTCAGTGCTCTGTTTCAACTCAACTGTGATCTGTTTAATCTTGAAGAGATCCTTCTGATTGATTCTAAGTATTTTGATTTAAATGTATTTTATGATACTGTTATATTTTTTTCATTATTATTTCTTGTCTTTGATATTTGACTAAAGATTTTACTCTGTTTCTGTTTTTTTATCACAGTAACAAAGTGTAACAGAGCAGAGATCGCACTGTCTCTGCTTCGAAAGAACAACAACGGTTTCGATATCGTCATCAGCGACGTACACATGCCTGACATGGACGGCTTCAAGCTCCTCGAACACGTCGGTCTAGAGATGGACTTACCTGTTATCAGTTAACGTTTTTAACAACCTCCCCATAAAACATGTCTTCTTCTCTTCAAGATCCGAAAGTTCTGACATCTTTTTTTTTTTTAAATAATGTTTTAGTGATGTCTGCGGATGAGTCAAAGAGCGTTGTGCTGAAAGGAGTGACTCACGGTGCAGTCGATTACCTGATCAAACCCGTACGCATGGAGGCGCTGAAGAATATATGGCAGCATGTGGTGAGGAAGAAGCGGAACGTCTCGGAACATTCTGGAAGTGTTGAAGAGACCGGTGGAGACAGGCAGCAACAGCAGAGGGATGATGGTGAAAACAACTCGTCCTCGGGTAATAATGAAGGGAGGAGGAAGCGGAAGGAAGAAGAGCAAGGGGATGATGATAAAGAGGACTCGTCTAGTTTGAGGAAACGACGTGTGGTTTGGTCTGTTGAATTGCATCAGCAGTTTGTCGCTGCTGTGAATCATCTCGGTGTTGACAGTAAGTTAAAAGAAAACACTTGTTTGGTTATGCATTTGTGTGTTTCTGGTCTAATTTTTGAGATTCAATGCAGAAGCTGTTCCTAAGAAGATCTTGGAGATAATGAATGTACCGGGGCTAACGAGAGAAAACGTAGCCAGTCACCTCCAGGTATAAGATATGTGACTGAATAGTACTCCGTATATTTCAAAAAAAAAATGCATGTTTTAGATTTTTCACATATATTTTTCACATGTTTTAGATTTTTCACATATATTATAAAACATATTAGATTTCAGTATTAAATATATGTTGTTTTGTAATTATCTTTTTTTCCTATAATTCAAAACCAATAAGAATTTATAAAAAAATACAACTTTTGTCTAAGTTTATAAAAATTCATTATTAATTGATAAAAACATTAAAATCCAAAAATGTATTTTTGGAACGATTTTTTTTTTTTTGAAATATGTATCTTTATCAAACGGAAGGGAGTATCACATTTTTGTAGTTGTCAGTTGATGCATGCTAACATGTAAGAGTTGGTGACATTGTGGAAATGCAGAAGTATAGGATATATCTAAGAAGGATCGGAGGAGTATCTCAGCAGCAGGGAAGCATGAACCATTCGTTTATGAGTAGTCAAGAACCGAGTTACGGTCCGTCGAATGGGTTTGATCTTCAAGCTTTAGCTGTTGCGGGTCAGCTCCCAGCTCAGAGCCTTGGTCGGCCTTCTTCACTCATTAAACAAGGGATAATGTCAGCAGCAGATCAGAGAAGCTTTTTCAACTTTGAAAACTCGAAATCAAGATTCGGAGATGGACATGGGCAGATGATGATGATGAACAATGGTAGTGGTAATAAGCAGATGAGTTTGCTTCACGGTGTTTCAACGAGTCACATGCGCTTGCAGCAGCAGCAGCAACAAATGGCTAGTATGCGTGTAGGGCCATCAATGCAGCAACAGCAGCAGCAACAATCGATGTTGTCAAGAAGAAGCCTTCTCACTGATGCGTTAGTGGTTAGAAACAGCAGTAGAGTGTTACCAGCTGCTACACAGTCGGTCTTCAACAACAGCTTCCCGTTGGCAAGTGCACCAGCTCCTGCCGGGTTTGGTAACCCGAGTTACGACAACATAATCAACGACTTTCCACAGCAGCAACAGCACAACAGAGTGAACGAGTGGGATGGGATGGTCTTCAACTCTCATCAGGACAACACAGCATCAGAAGCTTACTCTTCGTTTTCCACTCATAAAAGAAAGCGGGAGGCAGAGTTAGTGCTCGATCATGGGCAGAACCAGGTTTACGTGACTGATGGTGGTTCGGTTAGAGTGAAGACAGAGACGGTGACTTGTCCTCCTCCTCAGGAAACAACAATGATGTTTCACGAGGAGTATAATCAAGAAGATCTCATGAGCGCACTTCTCAAGCAGGTTTCATTTCTATACTATTATGACATGATGATGATATGAATATTGTTGTCTTCGTTTGTTATAACTTTTAACTTTATTCTCCGTTTTATGAAATGCAGGAAGGACTTCCATCGATAGATAACGAGTTTGATTTTGAAGGATACTCCTTCGATAATATTCTTGTCTGATCTCACATTTACTCTCTTTTAAGAGTAGGCACTTCAAGATTCTCTGTTTCTTCATCGAATGTGTTTTGCATTTAGGGTTCTTGATCGTCTAAATTTACCACAGATTAGCAATGCCTTTTTTTTTTCCTTTTTTCCACAGATTAGCAATGTCTTTTTTTTCCACAGATTAGCAATGCCTTTTTTTTTGTTGAGTCTTAGGAACATTTGTGTAAATTTGTTTTACTATGCGTTGTTGCTTCATAATAATAAAAGATAAAGGTCTTTGACCCGGTCAATGAATACATCCACAGAACTCACAAGTCTTGACTTGTTTTTGCTATTTTTGTGCGCTTATACATGTTTTGGAACAAATCAATGAGTGAGAAAGAGTAACAAATTAAATACTATACACGTATACTAGTGCCTACTAATCAGAAACAATACAAAGAGACTTGTAGAGTTTAAACTCTTTTCCGAGGTATGTATTTCAAGCTACGGTCTACACAGTTCAGTGAGGAAATAACTATAGAGGACATCAACCATCTTGACAGACATATAAGGAACATGCTGCTTTTAATCCGAAAGATAATGAACGCAAATATGTTGGAAGATTAGACGCATGGTTCGCTTGCTTGCATTGACATATAGTTTTGTTTTAATTAGTTAAATAAATTCTTAAATGAAACACAACTTTTATATTTGAATTAATTTAAATTGTACCTGAAGAAAGAAGAAAGAAGAAAGAAATGCATTCTATATATAAACTGTTATTTATAAACTTTTAAATCAACTAAGAAATTTGTTCTGTAAGCATGAAGAATGTTAATAACCTCACTACTGTGAAGTAGGCATTGGTATTCAGATAATTGTTTTGGATTTGTTTTAGAGATTTTGGATTTTTGCTATTTAAATTTAAGGATTTATTATTACTCATTCAAAATATATATATATATATATATATATTTTTTTTATTGAGACTTGTTTGACAAGTTCTGGATTTGGGTATTTTCGGAGGAGAATTCCTTAAAAATACACAGATTAATTTTTTTTTGCTGAAAAATACACGAATTTTTTTGGCTTCCCAAAAAATACACAAATTAATTTTGATTGTCCATAAAATATACGAACTTTTGAATTTTGAAGGTTTCACACCTCGATTTTAACGGTCTAAACAGTGACTAACAGAATAGTAAGACGCCGTTAACTCTGATTAAAAAATTCATGTATTTTATGGACAACCAAAATTAGTTCGTGTATTTTTCGGGAAGCCTAAAAAGTTTGTATATTTTTTCAGCAAAGGAAATTTAGTATGTGTATTTTTAAGGAATTTTCAAATGGAGTTTGAATATTTCATATACTATTCAGAGGCTAAATATCTAGACCCAATACATATTCAAAATTTTATATTTGTAAACTTTCGGTTTGGTTTTGGACCAAATATTTTCGATATGAAAAATCCAGATCCAGAAAAAAACGGCCCAAACCCGACCCAAAGACACTGAAAAAAACATATTCTCTATCACATGATACATGTCCGAAATTTTATATTTGTAAACTTTCGGTTTGGTTTTTGGACCGGATTCGGTCCAAAACCAAACCGAAAGTTTACAAATATAAAATTTTGGATCTGTATTGGGTCCAGATATTTATCATCTGAATAGGATATGAAATATCCAAACTCCATTTGAAAATTCCTTAAAAATACACATATTAAATTTCCTTTGCTGAAAAATACACTAACTTTTTAGGCTTCTCGAAAAATACACGAACTAATTTTGGTTGTCTATAAAATACATGAACTTTTTAATTAGAGTTAACGTCATCTAACAGCGTTAGTCACTGATTACACCGTTAAAATCAATGTGTGAAACTTCCAAAATTCAAAAGTTCGTGTATTTTATAGACAACCAAAATTAGTTTGTGTATTTTTCAGAAAACCTAAAAAGTTCGTGTATTTTTTCAGCAAAAGAAAATTTCTCTGTATTTTTAAGGAATTTTCCCTATTTTTGGATATAAATTAAATATCCAAATTCTATATATGTATATTCGCATATATAATATTTATTTCGAATTATTAGAGGAGGCAACCACGCAGATTTTAGTCAAAATTTATATTTTTTTTTAAATGCAAATATTTAAAAATAAAATGAGTTTCAGATAAGGAGAATACGTAAAAGTTTTGGATTGTCTTGTCTCAATCACCGACTCTTTTTATTCACCCAACAAAAAGCCCAATAACAGTCGTGAGCTGTTTCATAGCTGGCCCGTTTTTATATAGGTCACATCGATCGTGTACGAGAGATAAGTGGTGAACAGCTGGAATTAATTTACAGAAATTTGAAAAAAACAAATGTCTCAAATTCACATTGGTCCCTTCACTTTTTTGAATCATTAGAGTAACGAAGAAAAACAAAACCATAATTTATCTCCTCAATCGTAATTAGCACATTTCAACACTACTAAAAGTCTAAAACTAAAAACATATTCCCTCCGTTTCTTAAAGAGTGTCGTTGTGACATTTTTCACACAGATTAAAAAAGTTGTTGAAATATATGTAAGTTGTAATTAATTATACCTCTTTGACCAATAGTATTTTAGATAAATAAAATTATTTATAAAATCAATGCAGTTTGCAATTAATTTTCAGCTAAAAGTTAATATAATTTACATTGGAATTGTAAAGTGACACTTTTTGTGTAACAAGAAAATGAGCTTAGAGTGACACTTATTATGAAATTATTATGAAACAGAGGGAGTATAATAGTTGTAAAGAAAACGACACAAGATTGAAATCTTGACGACTACTACTACTACTAGAGTGAAAACGATTAATTAATCTATCTTATTAAAACAGAAACATTCTGTTGGACCTAACATTTATTTTGTAAATTTTTAAATTAAATACACCTTTATATTTTATAGTTAAACATACATTAAGTCATTAATGTTCCTTTCTTTATACTACTATCCATGTTTCCAAACAATATACTTATTTCTTTATACTACTATCAATGTTTCCAAACAATATATTTTTTATACTATTATCAATGTTTCCAAATAATACAATAATTAATCTTAGTTATTTTATATCTATCATTTTCTCTTTAAAATTTTGTAGAAACGTCATAATTTCATAAATTACAAAATAGTGAACTTTAAAATTTCGATTATAAGATTACAAATTATGAAACTATTACAATTTAAATCCAATTAGATTACATATCGGTCATCCATCAGTTTAATCGGTTAGTCTCGGGTTTTAGTGATTTTTTAATATTAATATTTTAAAAACATAAATTGAATTGTCAGATCTCCGGATTAACCGGTATAATCACAATCGGGTTGAATTTAAAAATACTGAATTAAATGCAAAAATATTTTAAATACACAGTCTTTAAAAATAACCAAAATATTTGTTAAATTATTAGTGAAATTTTTCATCGTAAAATATCCCGCGCTTCAAAAGCGCGGGTCAAAATCTAGTTAATTAGTAAAGTAGCATAACATTAGCTTTAGCCTTCAGACAGGATTACACATATAAAAATTCATCATTTCCTTACTCACTTATTATTTGCCCTAATCTCTTCTCCTAAACCATTCCGACCAAAAAAAAGGAGTTGAGACAAAAAAAAAGCTCAACCACAAGAAAGAGCCATGAGAAGCACTGCTGCTCGTTCCTCTTCGCCCAGCTTCATCCATACCCTCTTCTTCTCCACCACCGATCTCTTCATCACCGGCACTTTAAATCCCAAATCCAAAAATCTACCACCCCTTTTGACACTCTTCTTGTCATTACAATCCTCACTCTCCGTCTTCTTGATCTTGTTCTTGACGCTTCCTGAATCGCCTTTTCCGTTTTTGACGGTCTGATTGATGGGAGCGAGACAGCTATCGTTACTTTTGTTGTTCTTCATCTTATTATCCTCTTGTTTAATCCCAAGAGCTGCTTGTCTCTTCTTCCTGCTCTTGATCCCACACGCATTGCACAATGACTACAAAAAAACAAAACTTTGATCAGACACAAATAGAAACAGATCAAACAAGCTATGTTCTTTATCTCTATGATCAAACACTAATTAAAGCAAAACCTAAAGAACACCAGATCAAACCCACATTTTGACTAGATCTACTTTAAAAAAAAAACAGGAAACCTAACAGATCACTAAGATCATGAACTTACTTTAGGACCAGCAGGGCCACCACGCCAGAGAGGAGTCTTGTTAGTTCCGCAATCAACGCAAGTCTTCTTAGTATCGCCTCCTCCTCCTCCTCCACTTCCGCTACTGCTACAGTTCCCGTTCTCGACATCCGAAGAGTCTCCCGCCGATTCGAGCTTCGTCGTCTTACTCTCTTCCGTCATTGACATCTACAAAGCCAAGCAGACATGTTTAAGTTCAAGAAACGTGATCAGAGTAAGAAAGGATCAAACGATCAAATAAAGCTTACATTGATCGACTTGGAGCTTAAGCTGAAAGTATCAACCAGAAGCAGAAACAACAGAGACGAATCAGAAAGCTCTTCTTGTGAAGCAGAGAGTGTGTGTGATGATGATAAGTGAGAGAGAGAGAGTGTAGAGACGGCGGAGAGGAGTAACGGATAAATAAACGGAGATGGTTTTTATAGTAACGGAGGAGGCGGGGACAATAAAAACCCTAGATTTCCTTCTTTTAATTACTATTTCACCCTCGAGCGGGGGGTTTTATTACCGTTGAGCCACCCGCCAAAAATAAACAAACAAGAAAACTAGTAGAATAAAAAATGAGAGGGAAAATTAAAAATTTATAACTTGTAATCACCACCTCTAATTAATGACTAACAAACAAAAATAAAAGCATTCTTGTGGAAACTAAGGGTTTTTTGGTATTACAAATTTATAGTTTTGTTTTCAATTTGTATGCCACTTTAGATTTGACAATTGCCAAACTGGGGTTAGAGATACCCGCATTTATATTAACTGTCTTTTTTTCGACACAATTTTATTGTCTGTATTTTACACACATTATGTTTCAAAAGATAAAGTCAAGAAAAATAACTGTCACTGAATTTGGTTTGTAAAACAACTAACATCCAATAATACGATAATTTATCATTTTCAGTTTTTTTTTCTCATTAATCATTTTTATTTATCTGTTAGGTATGTTTTTCTTTTTCTCCTACCAAGCTTTAATAACAACGATTTAATCAGTTTGAAGAAAACATTAAGAGAATTTTTTAAAAATATTAAACCCTACTTGTGAAGGTTGACGACAAGCATTAATAACAGAGAAATTTACTATAAGAGTCACATTTGTAGTTATTAATAGCAGAATGAGTCACTTTATTATACCAGAGCACTTTCTCCTAACTAATAGTTTGATATCAATGGGAAGAAGCTTAAGTTGTTCTCTCTCAACCATTACTATAGCTGACTAAATAAATTTATAGGCGGGCTTTTATCACAGCCATCGATCTTAAAAATGAATGGACGTCCCAGATTGACTCTCTCAGATCTGGACAAAACTGATTCATGCTTCAACCCCCACCCAAATCTTTTTTTTATGTAACTGCAAATTTGTTATCTTGGCATTAGATTTATGATGGAATCTCCTCACCCAACCCAAATCCAGATGTGTGTGATTCCAAAATCTGAGATTTAAAAGAAATGCAAGGATCGATTCATATCTTGGGCAAGACCCATTGCCAGCTAACGATATTGTGGTCTTCTCTCTCACATTTACGGAGCTCTCGATATCGTCCGATGAAGCTCCTCTGACCGTGGTCTTCTCTCTCACACAAACGGAGCTCTCTGTCACATCGTCTGTATATCTCACATGAAAACGGAGTCATGGCGTATGTATCTCCGATGAAGCTCTTCTGACCATCTACTGTATCTTTGGCGAAGTTCATCCGATGAAGCTGGTAATGCTTCGACGTCTTAGTCTCTTGATTGAAAAAGCTGTAAGCTTTATAAAGATCAGATTTTGTTTTGTTGCTAAGGTGGAGAGGAAATTAAAGGTTTGGATCCTTGCGATTTTTCAAATTGAATTCAATCTCTAAAAATCTGTGTAATATATGTATATATGTGTTCTTATGGTTTATTTCGTGGATGATATAAAGTTATTGAGGTGTCTAAGAACACAGATGGCCAATGTCTAGGTTCAATTACTGTGTGCAATTTTGGTTTCAGATATGGTTACAAGAACATGCTTATATTGACATTTAAGATATAAAATGTTTTATTTAGCAATTTTATTTTCACCTTGAGCTTGCCATTGTCCCTCAAGCTAATAGTGCAAAGCAAATTTCTTTCTTGTCCTGTTTTATTGGAGTTAATTTACACTTTACGTTGAAGTTTTGTGAACTCTCTTGTAATTAAAAGTTTTTGTTTTATGGCTTACTAATTACAGGGTTTACCAGCTAGTATACTTCAAGCGTTAATGTTGATGATTAACCAGTACCTAAAGATGACTCTGCCCTCTGCAATGGGCAACTACACCAAACTAGCCATAAGAAATGGCTGATGCATCACCTGCTTTGAGGAATCATGTGTTCACCAAGGTTAGTTAGCTGAGACCAAGAACCAATGGTCTTTTTGTGAACGTGCATCCCTCACGAAGATGGTGATTCAGATAGTACATGTGTCTAAAAAAAAATTCTGTAAATGATTCTAAGTAATGCATATAGGGATTGTGTACACGTGAATATTGTAAAGTTGTTGTACATGTGGATCTTGGAACATTTGTGTACATGTGGATACTCTTTTCACAAGTACATATGTTGAAATAAATAGAAAGGATTTGTAGGCTTCTATGGCGATAATTATATTTTTTATGACCTTTCAAAAATTATCCACATGCATATTTTGGTAGATTCCTTTGTTTTGTTGATCTCTATTTGTGTAGAAATATACACACAACATCTGATTATAAATTTATAACTAAAGAAGCTGATGAATCTGAATAAAGTTCTTATCATATGTGCACGAAGCTTTATAATTTTGTATAAGATCTGGACAAGACAGATCTCTGTCTCCATCCCGACCGTTAGATCCTATATATTACATTTCTCAACCGACGCCTCAGATCTACTCATAGTTTTCACCTCTTCCCCACCATCTTCACTGTCGGAACCTTCGATTTTTTTTTCACTTCTCCCTTATCTCGTTTCACCGTCGTCGTCCAACCGTTTGAAGCTCATAATTCTTGCTAATCACTCACTTAAGGTTAGTTTAGGCTCATAAACTTGATTATTAAGTGTATCTGTGAGTTAATCCTCACTGATTCTTCTCTTTGTTTCATTTTGTTTCGTAAGAGCTTATGATAAAGAAAGGTTGGTGACGGCGGATTATGTGAGTCAATGGAGGAGAAGAACTTCAAAACATATGTGAGAATATACATTTGTACGTGTATACACATAATATACAATATTCGTACATGTGTACAATAAAACCTTGTACACAACAACTTTTGAACACACATACACGCATAACAAAGAATATAAACAACATTTTATGATTTTAGCACGATAAGCATGCTAATTTCATATCCAAATATCAGAGTAACAATAGATTACTACTAGTATACTTATTTAACCATTAGCTTGGCCTGATCAGAATCGAATTAACATACCTCACAGAGAACTGAAAGCATGTCACGTGGATTGCATGCTTCCACAAACCGATCAACGATTGCCTCGGCTAACTCTAGACATTTGCTTGATAGGCCTGCAAATTTGGAGATAAATTTTATGATGTCTAGTGTATATTATGCTGTCTACACATTTTCATGCCATAGCCATGGTTATTTCTTTTTCTCGCTAAAGCGTTGGGAACTGATGTTAGAACATTACTTGCAGGTTTTCATTTCTAATAAAAGTAAACAGTTTATAGTCCATTCAACTAGCTTGGATAGTAATGCGATATTCCTAAAAATTTCACTCTAAAATTCTTTAGCGTAACGAGTATCAAATAAAAATTCTCGTTTGTCTAGTAAGGTTTGAATATCAAAGGCTTAGAGATGGAAAAAAGCTATCAAAGGCTTAGAGAAATAGAGATAAGTGTACACATGGATAACAAGACCTATGTACACAACTCAAGTATAAAAATTTATAATGTACATAAGGATATTGTACACGCTGTATGCTTGATTATCAGAATAATATACATAGGTATAAGTATAACGAGACGTCTGTACACTTTTTATTTATAAAGATGTACATTTGTATGGTGTACATGTGGACAACAAAACCTATGTACATTACCTGTAAACAAATTTACAATGTACATGTGGATAACAAAACCTATGTACACTATTAATTTATACAAATCTACAATGTACATGAGGATACAATTTGGCTTTATCATCAAAATATACACCTACATAACCGTTCTCGAACTCACCACACGGCAGTCTGGTAACATAGCCAAACTCCACCAAAGAGAACCTCCAAGGGTTGCCTCCAAACACTGGCACACTCCATACCTCTTTTCGTAACCAACTGGCCCACTAGCATAGAGTGAATCATCAAGGATGAGTAGCTGCACCGCCTAGCAGGTCACTCGAAAAGCTTCCCAAAACATGAACCCACTAACTAGTCCATCTCAGGCATCCCACGAAGAACATCCCACAATGACAAGGTATTCCAAAGTGGAATAGCCATTCAATCACCTGCTAGTGTATCTGTCCGCCGCAAACAGCCGCTCAGGCAATCTCTCGTCGGGTTCGTCCTCGGGATTCGGTCCATCTGTAATTCAAGATTTAATCCATCAAAACCACAATTAATCTCCCTCTCCTTGCTCAAACGCTTATCCCGCGGTTTAGATTGAAACCCAAAACCCAAAAATATCCCTAACAAATCTCTGAAAACCCTAGAAATCGAAAAAGACGGCGAAATGTGCCGAACCGAAAACTCACCGGCCACATGCTCTTTTCCTTCCCGTCTCCGGCTCATCGTCATCTCTGTCAGGCCTGCTATCGGATCTCCTCGCAAAATTTCTCGTCGCAATATCTCTCTCACACAGTTACAAAGGTCTTGAGTTTAGGAGATGAGAGAACGGTTCACTGTCTCTCTCCTCACGCCTTCCAAATAATAACAAACCGAAATAAAAAGAAAAAACAAAAAAGCCCAGATTTTGAATTTCAAAACCCACGACGCCAAGTAACCAAAAACCAATCTAGTTAGCAAAAGCAGGGGCACTTTAGTATTCAACCACCAATAAACTACCCCAGTAGCCCAATGTGACTTAGAGTGATGCCCAAACTCATAAAGTGACCCAAAGTGACAATTTCTCTTAATAACATCGACTAACGGAGACAAGTCGAATAGTATAAAAACATTATATAGGAGATGGGCGTGCATATGCAGACAAAACTAGCCCAAAATGACTTGGACCGCACTGGCAAGCAAAATAAAGTTTGACCAACATTTTTTATGTTTTTGACTTTGCAGTATTGTGTAGTACAAATGTAACAAAAACTGACTTCTCATCACACACAAACCAGACCAGACCAAGGCACCCACTGAGTTTTACACACAAAACCAGACTCATTTAAACCAGTGCCCAACAAAACTCTTGAACCTCCTTCGACTCTCTTCAATCATCATCCTTAGCTCCTGTTGATACAAAAACGAGACTCAAAGAATTACACTGACAGACTTACTACTTCACTTCCTCCAAGTCTATTCTTTAAGATGTTGAGACATTTGGGTTTTGAGTTTAAGTTATTTATTTACCTTCACTGGAAGTTGAATCCACCTGGGGGTGGTGCGGCTGCATCATTACCCCCAAACTGGAATCCCTGAGCAGAGCCATCACCATGTGCTAATGTCTCGTCTTCCTCTTCCAACCAGTACGTCTCAAGAATCTTCACTGCCTTCTCATAGATCTCGCTGTTGTCATGACTCTGCAGATTCTCAATCTTTTCTAGCCCCTCAGCATCATCGATCAACTGCGCATAAAAGTTTACATCCCCAGTATTTCCCGCCACCTTCTCAGCTTCCCCGACTTTCAGAATGTTCTCCAATCCTTCTAGACACACGGTGATTATCCTTGGATCGGGACATACCAAAAGATCGCACAGTGGTTTCACCACTCCCTGTTCGACCATGTACCTAAAGCAGGCAACACATGAGGAATCTTAAGTGATCGTCCGAAAGGAGAGCAAGCAAAGGAGCTTACTTGATCTGGTCAGGAGAACCGCCAGAGGTTGCATTTGATACTGCCCATGCAGCTTCTTTCTTTATATCAAACTCTGCATTTTGAAGTAGACTGACGAGAGGGCAAATCAAACCAGCTTCACATACAGCCTACATCACAGAACAAAATATTAGAGAGAAATAAACGATAAAAGCCTTCTCGAACTGATAAGCTGAACAACATCAATTCTCAGTATTAGTTCTCACCTGAATCTGGTCCCTGTTTCCAGCAGTGATGTTTGAGATTGTCCAGCAAGCTTCCTTTTTGATGCTCTTCTTATGGTTGTGAGTCAGAAGGCTCAAGAGGCTAAGGAGTGCACCATGACTAATTACACACTGCAGCAAAAAAAAACAACCAATAAGAAAAGGAAAAGAGTTATAGATCCCATTCCAGAGGTACACCTAAGGTGATTTAATCTGACGAGAGCAGAGAACAATGCAGTAAAATTTCAAAACCAAAGGTCATTTATCAAATGTTCACATTCAGTGGCTATGCCAGAGGTGTCTAATTAGTCCCATAAATGTTCAAGGGAGAGTGGAACAGGCATAGTGAATAGAAATGACTGAAACTATAGAAGAATAAGTATACCTGAGTCTGTGTATCATCTCCAGTGACGATGTTACCAATACTACGAAGAGCAGGAATGAGCACAGATGGTGATGGATGCCTACAACAAGCCAAAAACCCAACGATACTCACTAACACATGATCATGCGCAAAATCAATGTGAATCACAGGAATGAGAAAAAAAAACTCACAGGAGAAGCTCGACAAGGCGAGGAACAACACCTGCCTCAATGACAGATTGAATTTTGTCATTGGTTCCATCAGAGAGGTAAGAGAGGGCCCAACAGGCATCCGTTAACACTTCCTCATCAGTCGAATGAATCAGGCGCTCAAGGGCAGGAAGTGCTGGACGAACCTGCTCTCATGAGATCTTACGGAAGTTTAGGAAAAAATCTGCCATGATCAAACAAAAAGAGAGAGAGAAACCTGGTCAAAAGGAGGCTGAGGCTTGCCCCTGCAGAAATTAGAGAGAGTCCAAGTAGCATTTCTGAGCATGGAGAGTTTAGCATGCTCATTCAACTGAGAGAGCAATGGAAACAAAGCTCCCTCACCCAAGACAAGATCTCTGCACCGTGGAGAATCACCAGCAACATTCCCTAATGCCCAAACGGCCTGAACACATGAAACATGTTTTAACTCTAATTACTCTCTGAGAAAATGATTTAGTAATAAGCAAAAAAAAAAAGAAACATACAAGTCTTTACCTGCTCACGAACATCATCACTCTGAGAAGCCAAGAGCTGAACAAAAATGGGAACAGCGCCATGCTCAATAACGACCTTAGTATGGTCAGAAGTCCCAGAAGCAATGTTGGTCAATGCCCAAGCAGCTTCAAACTAAAAGAAGCCAAGAGTATCAGATGATATGATAGTAACAAATGTGGACATGATAATGGGGGATAATAAAACAAAAACCTGAAGCTGGGGATAATCTTCCCTCTTGAGAAACTCCACAAAACGAGGCACAACACCTGCCCCTATCACCTCATCTATCGGAGGACTACGCTCTGCCAAACATTTTCAAAAAATTGCTTAAACCTAATCCATACAGATAAAATAAAATAAAAAAACATTTACCAATAGAAAGCAGTTTCCTGAACTGAGTGGTGGCTTCAAGCTGTAAGCTTCTGTCGTCCGACCAAACTCCACCAACCATAGAAGGCAAGCTCTCCAACTAATAAGTTGTCACAAAATCGACAAGAGAGACCGCTCTAATTAGTTCTGAATCCAAATTCAAATCGTCGTGGCTCTTAGTTTTACCTTTTTCTCGACGGAGGAAGCAGAAGCAGCGGAGGAGGCGAGGTAGGAAGGATCGAACTGAGGGGGGAGCTGAGTGGTGGCTTGAAGACCTTCGCGGCGTTTTTTGAGAAGGCTCTCTTCGCGCTTTGTCTTGCGGATCTCCACCATGTTGTCCTCTCTCCTCCTCCTTCCTTCCTCCGCGTCCACCGCCACTTTGTACCGGTTACGCCGAACCTCCGTCCTCGCGTTCGGTCTCAGAGACATGCCTGCTTTACTTGTTTATTCTCCTCTTCTTCTTCTTCTTGTTTGATTCGTCACCGGCGACGAAGAGACTAGTATGTATATATATATATATGTGTGAAGAACAAAGTGTATAGAATCGGCGGACTGAGTGAGAGAGAGAGAGAGAGGATAAACCCTAGACGAAGTAGGGAAGGGGACGAGAAAAGAGGAAAGAAAGCGATCCTTCTCTTTACGAATATTAGATATTTTCAGCTTTTCTTTTTTTTTTATTAATCATTTTCAATTTATTATTTTAATTGCTTTAATTATTATTATTTTAAATTTAACAAATAATTATTATTTATCAAAAGAATTGCATTTGTTGACAAAAAAAAAAGAATTGCATTTAATTTTAAAATCTAATTGTTAAAGTTTATTAGAAGAGGTTCAACAGAAAATACATTTTATTAACTTGAAAATTTATTATTAGGTTCGGTGTTACAGTCATACATAACAGAGACCAAGTTCACTCTTTACACCATAGTAGTACAGGTAACTTTAAAATACATATACAATACTACTTTTCGAGCAAACCTGGCTTTGAATGGTACAAATGCGAATATGAAAACTAGTATATTCGTTTCTGGAGTCAGTATCATATTAACACAAAATCATAATCACTCAAGTTGGCTCTCTCACCCACTTGGTAGGGTCTTTTAAATGGAGAGAAAAGTGTGGCATTATATATATGATTAATATTTTTTGTAATCTGATCTCTCTGAGGTTTAAAATAGAAACATGGTTTGTGATTAAGTGAGTGGAATGGTTTTAGCGGAGGTCGAGGACTTCGTATTTGAGTTAGGCGTTGAGGAAGACGTGTGAGCAATGCTCGTAGATTGGGTTACCGTCTTCCGACTCTTCGTGCGGGTGGAAGCCTCGCTGCTCGCAGTTACGGATCACTGATACTCCTGATGGCTCCGAGAGATGGAATATTCCCTGAGGTGTTGTTTCGTCCGTTGGTGCCATCACGATCGCTACTGCCTCCGGTAGCATTATCTGTCCAGATTTTAAAGATATATATGTATGTAGTGGACCGACGACCATATGGTTTAAGTAAATGCATATAAGTGATGATTCTATTGAAAGGGAGAGTTTTTGTTGTACCTGATACGAGTAGTGTGTGTGAGTGAAGATCAACTGATGACATGAAGCAAGTTTGTGTAGGGGTGTGTCTGTAACCAAAAAATGTAAATTACCCACAATTAAATCAACGAATAGCTTTTTGGTAATGTTAACATGTAGAAAAGAGTGAAGAATATGAGAGAAGGATTTGCTGGTGAGAGCTTACATGAATCCAACCCAAGGGAAATAGAGAGAGTCTGTCTTGAACTTCAAATATTTCTTCTTCATTTAGTGTTTGACACTGTACTACATATTAACAGATGAGGATGGACCTTGTGTAAGAAGAATCCCCCCCCAAGGGTGGTGAATATATGTATAAGGTTAAGCAAAAAAAAACCAGTAACGTACAGAATCTGAGGTAGACTCCTGCTTTGGGATAATGAGGGTAGTGACATGAAAAACCCTGTTTTTCTGCAAAAAAAAAACAAGGAGAACGAACATATGTGATGATGATAAAGAAAATTTCGTGCTGATGATCAGATGATGGATGCGAGCACAATATAATATGAGGTCCAAAGATGTGTTCTGTCTACTCACCAGAGAGCCAGCAAGCACTCCACAAGTCTCTAAATTCCTTTCTGTGTTTGACCGAGCTAGCCTTAAGAAATCTTCCATTATCCGCACAGGCTTCAACAGCAAATTGTCACAAAGGGAGAAGACATTAGTGTTAGATTTAACAAGACGACAAAAGAGAACATTTCCACTTTAGCAAGCGTTTTAGAGGATGTAATGGGGCACGAATCCAATTCTTTGACTTAAAACATTCCATTCAATAGTCTCTGGATTACTTAATGAGTTGAATCCTTGAAAATAGCTGGAACTTACCACATGCAAATGCTGATAAGAATTGCTGCCCTCTTTTTCTTCTAAAGAAGCAAGTGCAGGTCCTGGTCTAGGATCAGCTGCTACTTTAGATGGGCAAATATGGGCGTATTCTTGATGCACTTGGGCTAGCACAGGAGGAGGGGAAGGTTGCTTCATACCCACAAACCCAAAGGGGTCTTCAGTTGCGTCACTTATAAACTGGGAAGTTACCGCCTCCGAATGACGCTGCCATCGACCATCATCTAAAGAGAGCACAGAGTCCAGCGTTGAGACCCCTTGAGAACCACCATTAAGTGATGTTGAGGAAGCGCTAGGTCCAGCGTCAATCTAGCTGTAGCAATCGATGGAGTAAGTTAGACATATAAGCCATGACTTCTATAAATAAATTCTTAAAAACGGCAACAGAAGATAGGTACTTACCCTGAATTTTCAGCAGAACCCCAATCGGTACTACTCGGATATTGAACCTGTCAAAGTAAAGGTTTTCATGAGCTCCTCAGATCTAAACTCAAATACACAATGGATTGGACCAAGAAGGAAAAAGAAAGAGTGAAAATATGTGGGAAAGATACCAATAAACAGCAATTTTTTTACCTTTATCTCGGACTTGGGTGCAACCCGCTGACTTTTAAGACCATTTGGACCTAAAAATGAATGTCTAGATAAGGTTTCTTGGTTTGGAGGCAGAAAATCAAAAGATCTGCAAGTTCACGAGCACAATATATAAGTCTCAGTTATCATCTCAAATCAACATGGACAAGAAATCGAGTCTTATATAACCCATTTCATGTTCAGATGTTTTAAAAACTAAAGATAAAGCTCAACAACAACAAGTATCTTCAAACATGATACCAGGCATAAACAGAAAAGCTAAGCAGCATTGGCAGATGAGTCCATCAGAATGGCTGGTAACAAAGACCCCAACATCATAAGATTTACTCTACTTGCAGAAACATACAGAGGACTATAGTGGTTTTGACTTCCTAATGAACACAATTACTTACTGACAAGTACATCAAAAGGAGAATACTCACAGCTTCTGGAATTGCTGATCAACCGTAGGTGTACGATTTGAAGATGAAGTCATACGAGCTTGAGATGTTGTCGGCCTTACCGGCTGCATCCATTCCATGGGGAAAGAAAAAAAAAAAGGAAAAATACTGGTAAGAAAACACACAGATTGTGAAGATGTGGTAAGCAAAATGATAATTCTAATTCTAATTCTCAGACAGACCTTGTTAATATCACCACCAGGTCTGGAGTATGAAGCTCGAGGCCACTCAACAGCAGCATCTGAACTATATGAGGGGAAATCACTTCCAACAACACTAAGGGCTCTGTTCAGCTCATCCACTCGCCTATCGAATTCCGGTTTAAGAGACTCGAGCTCATTGATTACAGCGCCAAGCCTCTAGGTAGCACAAAGAAGTCCCACTTTTTTTAAGAGAAAAAAAAAACACACTAAAACAAAACACTTGGAAGGAAGAGGATAAAAAACTGACCTTCCTTCACTCCCAAGTCTTTCTTGTGGAAGCGACGCCTGGTATTCTCGGTGGAAAGGGTTTGTCTCTGATATCAAACTTCCCCCGAAAACAAAACAAAACTTGTGACTCCTCTTCCATTAAAGTTTCATTTACAAAAAAAATATCTCAATTTTTCTGCTGACCTGGAGTATCTAAGAAGCATGATATACAAATCAACAACACTCTTCTCTTCTCGATAGATGCCTGCCTGGACCAATATATTCAAAAACATGGTTCGTTACAAGCATAATCAACCAATTACATTCTTAAGGACTTGCAGAGAGAAATCGAATCACACAGAAACTGAGAGACGGAGCATACCTGACGGAGAAGATTATCGGCGATGCGGTAGTAGTTACGGAGAGGGATACGATTATCGACCTCGATCTTACGACCATCTTTCTTCACCCGGGAAACCCGATTTCAATCGCTTAAAAGTTCCGATGAGATCAATAAAACTGTGTCGTTTTTACAAAACCAAACAAATGTACACATGAAAATGGGGTCCAGGACGTCATTGTCTTCACCAATTTGGGCTTTTATGTTTTTTGTTGGGCCCAGCATCGAGGGATGGTCTTGGGCAGTTTTTTTTATTAAAGGCTCAACTTTTAATCTATTCTATTAATTCTTCGACATGTCCAATTGATATAAAATTGTGTCCAACTAATATTTTTTCATGTAATCTACTTAAAAAATAAATCATATATTGATTTAAACAAACTGTATCTGTAACTACTTTTTATCGGACACATATTTTGTAACCTCCTCTCCAAATTTATTGGTGACCACTTCTTTATATTAGTCAAACCAACAGATTATTAACCAATAGAAGATAAATATATTTCTACTAGAAGGAAAATGTAACCGTATTCTACGGTTCTTTGAAAATTTTGTTACTTTGAGATATACTAATAACTGTTGCATCACGTAAGTGTTTGGGTTCCTTTTTATATGTTACATAATATATTTACTTTTTACAATTTTAACAATTTATTGGTATGACCAACTGATATTAACTATAACCAACTGATATTAGTTGGGTCCAACTCAAAATATAACTGCGTCTAAATGATTATTCATGTAACCACTTTAATAAAATAAATTTGTAACTTCTATAGAATACGTTAATTAATTTGTAACTGCATCTAATTGTTTCTTCATAAAATAATGATGTACATGTAATCACTATGTACTATCCCGCTACTCCTTAAAAACTGTCTGTTTACAATGTATATAGTTCAAAAAATTAATTAAAAAGCACCAAATTTGTAAATGCATCAATATATCTTATTTAATCAAACCAAAATCTATTATATTAAATTTGGAACATAATCTATTGATATATATATTTACTTCAACTATTATTTTTCTTTATTTAAAGAAAAATTAAGGGCTTTAAAATAATTAGAATATATTTTTAATTATAACGTGGATTTTATATGTAGGTTGACGGGGCTTAGTTATTAATAAAATCCACAACCTGGGTTATTAATAAAATTTAATTTTATGATTGACGAGGCTTAACTGGTTTAAGTGAATTTTTAATAGAAATAAATATTCATATGAACTCATTTAGTTTAACGGGTTTTAAATAGGTTATTCGAATAAAAATATTTATTAAATGTGATTCTACTTAAAAGTTAGGGAAGACCATTTTAACCCAACTTCATATATATATAACAGAATATGTTAAAAATATTTTCTTTAAACATTTTTCAAAAATTTTGTTCGGTTTTAGTTGCGGGTTGAGTTTGATATTAGTTTTCGAATGTAATAATTTAAGAACCGTTCGAGTATATAGATCATGTCTAATAGAGTATGAGACTTTTATTTTTGGAACTATTGGGATATAAATATTCTTGACTAAATTATATTAGGTAACTACTAAGTAAATATAATATGTTGCAAATTTTAGGAATAAAGTTTTAAAATGGTTTGTGAAATGCATATGGTACAAGTGTAAAGTTATGTAATTTGACATATTGAATATAGTCACCAAAATATATTAAATTAAATAATATTAAACACTAAAATAATTATAAAAACACAAAAATTAAACTAAATTATTAAAAAAAACATAAAACAAAACATATACCCGCCCTTTGAAAGGCGGGTCAAAATCTAGTATTTCTATAAATCTTTACACTTTATCAGAGTTCGATAAATAAATATATAACAAAGAAAACATGTTGTCACAAAATATATTTATTTTTTTATTAATGTGTTTAATTTTGCATTGCATTTTACTAGTATTTATATACTTTTGAAATGTCATTTGTAAGTTGTAAATGACTAATGTTGTGAAATAAAAATATTTACAATACATCGACGAAAACTTCATTATTTTTTTTGCTAGCCTAGTTTACTTTATTCCTTACAAAAATCACTAGGGTTTCTAAACATAAACTACTACAAGCATATATATTTGAATTTGTTGAATTGTACATTAAAATAACTTATGAATCCTAAATACTTCTATATTTAAATCCTAAATTTATCACTATAATAAGTATTTTATGCACTAATGCACATAACATAATAAGTTTAAACCCTATCATTTGCCCAATAAATCGAATCATTGTCTAATTGATGTTATTAATACTTATTATAATTATATTTTCACGTGTTTCAAAAAAAAAACCCTGAATATAAAACTCTTATTCAGGGTTTCAAAAAAAAAAGTGTTTCAAAAAAAAAATTCAAGTAAAGATTTAGTTGCGTTGATGTAGTTATTTAATTTCTAAGACCATAATATATAGTTTAAGAATGTGTAATCATGCATAAACAAAAACATAAGGTTAGATTTAAAATCAAAATATTATTTTTCTTTCGATTGCAAAACCGAAGTACATTCTACTTTCATTAAAAAACCATTCTACATAAATCCTAGACTGTTAATATTATCATCACCACCGTTATCCCACATCTCCATGATCATAAACCCTTAATATGAAACTCTTATCAGTATAATGCACATGTTTATTTATGGGAGAAGTATGTTGTTCCACATATTTTTGTCATTATATAGAGTCAAACCTTTTTAAAAAGACAAATTTTATACACGAGTCATATGATTTATAAAAGCAAAAGAAGATAATTTCCAGTAGAGTAGTAGTTTATCACCTACGTAAGAGATAATCTGCTATCATTGTCAATGTTTGCAAAAGTGAATTAGATTGGACCACTTGTCATACATACATATGATTGTCAAATAAGTTAACCAATGCTCCAATGCTTTCACAAATGTGTTTTTTTTGATACATTATTCCATGTGAATTAAGAAAATTACAAAATGTGAATTAAGAAAATTACAAAATACATTAGTACCGTTCCGTAAACCATATGGGCCTAAGCCCATTTAAACGATTACTATAAATAGTAGACCCCATCTTCTCATTTTTTTCCTGTGGTTGACATTTTGACAGCGACAGTCATGCATCTTCTAACCATCACAAGTTCCTCTGGCCCTAACGCCGAAAAACCACCACAGAAGAAGAAGAAGAAAATGCATGGTCTGAGGCCATCGTTGCTGTTACTACTTCCAGATGATTTATCTCTGAACTGCTTAGCACGCGTGCCTCGACGTTACCACCCGTCGGTTTCAATGGTCTCCACAACCTTGAGGCGTCTCATCGCCTCGCGGGAGATTTACGTAGAAAGGTCATTACTTCGCCGCACGGAGCACGTCCTCTACGTCGCGCTTAGATATTGCGTTACAGATACCCCTCGATGGTACACTCTCAATCTCAAACCTTTCGGACAACAAGAAGAGTCTGGAGTTAACTATAGTTTGGTTCCTGTCCCATCGTCGTTCCCTTCGGTTCCTTCTTGGGGAATGTCCATCGTCACCGTCGGTTCAAAGATTTACGTTATCGGTGGATGCGTCAAAGACAGGTTCGTCTCCACTGGGTTTGTCATCGACTGTCCATCGTACACGTGTCGCTTCCTCCCTAGGATGAAGCAAAAACGCGGCTGCGCCGCCGCGGAGATCGTCGACGGGAAGTTGTACGTGATCGGAGGGTGTAAGCCTAAGTCTTTGAACTGGATAGAGGCTTTTGATCTCGAGACTGAAACTTGGGAGACTGTGACGGGTGTGTACAACGTGGAGGTGCATGAACATGAGAAAATGATCAGGAGTTTCGTGATGGATGGTAAGATTTACTTGATGGATCGAAACAATAGCTTTGTTTACGATCCGAAAGAAGGAAGGCTGGAGAGGGACTGGTTGTTGAACAGGCACTGGAGTGTGGGCTCTTGCCTGATTGATGACAAGTTGTACTCGTTTGGTGTGAGGAATAGAATATGTGAGTTTGATCTAGTGGAGAGGGTTTGGAGGCAAGTGAATGGTCTTAAAGATCTTCCTGATAAGGCTGATGGATCCAAAATAGTGAATTATGGTGACAAACTTGTGATTTTGGCTAACCTTCAAAGGCGTTCGGAGGAGATTTGGTATACAGAGATTGAATTAGAAAGGAGGGAAGGAGGAGAGGTTTGGGGGACGATCTTGTGTTATAGTCTTGTGCTTGCTTTGGAAGATCCATTTACTATTGTGCGATCTCTAGCGGTGTCGTTTTGATGACACACTCCATTGAGGTCAGTAGTCTTGGCTTTGTGATACCGATGCACTAATCACCTCTTTGAAAAATGTATTGGAGCAGCCTGGTCTGATCAAGATGAAGATGTAATGCTATAAACTATTGGATGTTGAATTTTGTTGCACTTGTTTCTTTCTTATACAAATCTTTGGAAGTTGTTTTGTTTATTTATGAATAGCTGTGTGACCTTAACGACCAAAGTGCTTTTGAATTGTTTGAATTTTAACATGGTCAAGCTTTACGTGGAGTGAGACTTTTTCTTAGGGGAACTTATGTAGATTTGAACAACTTCTTGATGAAAAAATTAAACCTAAACGATGAAAATTTTCTCTTGAGTTTGATGCTTTATTAGTTCTACCACTCAACCAAAATATCAATATGTCGTGTGGTAGAGCTAATAAAGCATCAAACTCAAGAGAAAATCTTCGTCGTTAGGTTTAATTTTTTCATCAAGAAGTTGATCCAATCTACATAAGATCCCCTAAGATTTACCTAAGTGATATTAATGGACCAACGTGATATATCAAGGGCTTCAGTGTTTCCAAAATTCACCTAATCGGTATGAACTTCTTACATAAAGTTCTTAATTTTTATTTGATCAAACAAGCGTTGCATTACTTAATAGGTTCTACAACACTCCATTAATGAAGTTCGTTACAAACATAGCAAGAACTAATTTTGCCACATAATCAGCCTCAGAAATTTCTAGAAATAAATTAAAAGAGGTAACATCAAAGAAAAACATAAAATGATAGATATCAAACATGCTACCGAACCTTTCAGGTGGTATCCTCTCTTATCCAAGAGCTTGATTAGAGATATTGAATCAGATAGAACCGCCAGAGATCGGATGTTTGAATAAACGGTAAGAGATACCGCTGGATGGACAACAATGGCTTCTACCATTAAAGCTGATGATACATGACTATGCGCTTCAGAGATGGTGGAGAGAGATAGTGCAGTGCTTCCAGTGACTATCCCATCTATGTCACAACGTCCGGAATTGACGGCCCAAACCGCATCGACCTTGCAGACTAGTACACCAGGTGGGATCGCCGGCGGAGGGCAAGCAGGAACGTGATGTGTTTGATTTGTGGAGGAGCTGCGAGGAGTTGAGATCTTGGTGTCCGCTTGTGCATGATTCCATTCCTATGCTGCCTGAAGTTCCAGTAGAGTAGTTTATCACCTATGTAAGAGATAATTTGCTATCATTTTCTTTAGTTTTTGTAGAGAAAACACTTGTCTTTAGCTAAACTCAAAATTTCATCAAATTTTGATTTATAATTCTTTTTGTTTCAATAAAACTAAAATACGCCCAAACAAGGTTTATATATTGGAGGAAATGAAAAAAAGAAAGAAGCAGCAACAATTGTCTGCACAGCGATCAAGCAATTATACTGAACAAGAGTTTTATTTTATGGAACAAAAGTTTTATTTTAGCAAAATAAGTTTTATTTTATGGAAACATAAAGCACGCGTTCCATTTCCACGGCAAAGCCTTTTCACTGTTTGTCCTAAAAGCTCGAATATGTCTGCAAATTAAAACGACTTTTTCAGTTCTCTATTAAACATAAATGGCATTTACATAATATGAAAATAACACCTTATTTAAATCTTTTAGCAAAAAAAAAATAACACCTTATTTTTCATACTGATAATCATTTTCATACCAGATTCTCTTGTCCAGTTGCAAAGGTAGGTCCCCTTGGGGGAAGTTGCTTGTGAGGCGTTCTCTGAAAATATTAAATCAAATTATAATAATGCGTAGGAGTACTATTAATTACAATTGGTACATGCATAAATAAGTAGATATAAAAGGTTACCACTAGTTTGGGTCTTAAGTTTTCTATTGCCTCTATTGTTCTCTCATCTGCACTTGCTTGTTGCTGTGAAATAATATTTAACATAAAAAAATTGAACTACTTTTAGACTGAAATATCAAAGATCTAGTTGGCTAGATAGCATAAACTGATGTACCTTGTATAAAACCCAGTCTGCAGAATCAAAGAAGGCACGTTTGGGCTGTGCATGCATTGGTTTAAATCGTTTGTACATTAACAT
Source organism: Raphanus raphanistrum subsp. raphanistrum (assembly GCA_019706035.1). Taxonomy (NCBI): domain Eukaryota; kingdom Viridiplantae; phylum Streptophyta; class Magnoliopsida; order Brassicales; family Brassicaceae; genus Raphanus; species Raphanus raphanistrum. Next base: position 17,949,793 of record CM033983.1, on the reverse strand, counting down.
ATCAAATCATATACAAATATATGAAAAATGTGGGTTACTTAGAGATAGTTCACCTGCGAAATGAGAGGCTTTTTCTTTGGCACAAGTCCTTTGTATTTGTTCGTACCACGGGTAAACTAAGGGCAAAACAAAAATGAATCTAATCAGTTACGTATTAAAAATCTACATCTTTTTCTCTGGTCACATTTTAAATAACGAGACTCAGAAAGATAGTGATCATATTGCTGACAAATCCTACACCAAAGTGCAGTGTCTGTAGCCTGTAGGTGTGTGTATATAAAGACAAGAATCTAAGATCGTAAACTGATTGTTAAGCATCCAAGTTCACTCTAACGATCACAATCAGACATAAAATCATTTTGAAGAAAAAACAGACATTGTATATATCATTAAAACCAAAACAGACAATTCAAGAAAGTGTTGAGTTTCACAATGGGTCTGACATGAAGATGAGTCTGTCGTTTACGGCCGTCAGTATAATTAAATCTCAATCTAAGATCTTTTAAGAAAGAATAATGTTGTGTCCTATGACAAATGTGTTCCAGTTTCAGAATCATTTGATAATGAGTTACGAAGTGCATAGTTTAAAGACTTTCTGCATATCAAATACTGAATTTTGATTACATGAAATAATTTTTTGAATGATACGAAGTAAGATGAAAACAAACGTGTATGCCGTCTTTAGATAGCGTTACGATTGGGGTTTGACAACTAAACAAACATATTTTTGACTTGCTGACTACTAATGCGACCTTAACTAGAAATTATTACTTACCTGCTCTAATTCATAACAATTCAATAATAGTCAAACCTTTTCCTAAAAATTACATAAAACTTTTCATAAATCTTTTTTAATTCTAACCAGATTATGATAAAACCTTAAGAATTGTTAAGATGGTTCAAAAGCGAATATTTTTGTTGCTCCTACGTCAAATTAACACTAATATTCTAATACCTAGATGATAAATCCTTAAACATTTCATTACGGTGCCGTATCAAAAAAATTATGAACTAGATCAAAATCAATTAAAAAAACATTGTCAATTGATTTTAGTTACCTCTCGTTCCTGAGAAAAGACGATATCGTCGGCTCTTTTGTTTTCCGTCGCCATCTCCCTCGAACCTTTTGCTTTCTTCAGATTTCTTCTTAGTCCTGATAAAATCAAGTTAGGGAAAACAGTCAATAAACCTAGAAACTGCATCATGGAATTAATCTCTTGTGTTGTGTGCGCAAAACCCTTATTATGCGTAAGGAAAATATACAACTAGTGTTAGAGAGAGACCTTGAGAGAGAGAAAGAAGACGAGGAAGATTGTGACTGGTGAGATAAGATATGTGTTTATAGGTTTATATACACACACGCACATAAGATATGCTAATACATCACACGTAATTTTTGCTAATTTAGTGGGTGTAAAAGTTAAAATATTTTTAACAGAATCAATTTATTAATACTAGACATTGTTTATTGTAACGCCAGGTGGACTTAATCCAGATTTTTTTATCTCAAACTTGTATCCACATCCATACAAACGAGGAGAGGATAAAATGATATCTAGAAGATCAAAATCATTATCTATCTTTAAACATTAATATTAACGTTTACCACAATATGATTTAGATGTATTGAACTTCTTACTGCATAAAATAATTTTCTGAGTTTTTGGTTTAGTTCCGTTTATCCGATCTTAACCAATAATCTCATTGATTAAATCTGATTGAGAAACTCTAATCGAAAATCGAGATAGTGAATAAATTTGATATAAACCAGGCATAGCAGTTTGTAATATGTATCTCAATAGCAATATCCTGATCCGATCTTGAGAAGTGTCTAGGATTATTGACATTGTCCCATTCCTCAGTATAGTTGTCCAAAGGCATGCGTCGCATGAGACCCCCAAACCTGGCCTGAGAACTAACAAGAGAAAAATAGGTGGCTTCTTGTCTCCAGATTGTGTTGACATTGTATACAAGAGGGCTTGATATTTCCGCTCCGTTTCAGCATATATTTAACAGTAGAGATCTTGTCAAGAATATCAATTCATACAGAAAATTATTATTTCGTGGTAGGATGAGTACACCACACTCCTCTGCTCCAGTTTGTGGTGTGGTAATTCCTCATGAATGAGTAGCCAAGTGTTCTTTGAATAGAAGTTCCTATCAAACTTGCCACCTTAAGAGATATATCCTCCTCTTGGTCAACAATTCCATTGATTAGTCAAGAACCTTAACTCTTTTTATACAGTTTGATGATTACATAAAAAAGCTCCAAAGCAACGGACATTTGCTATGCAAAGCAAATTATTAACAGCTCTTCTTTCTTGATTTTTTTTTTGCTACGATTAGACCTTTCATATATATGCAAGAGTCTATTCCTCGGAATACTTTCCATGTATCCTTTTGAAGGTATGTTCATCAGTTCCTTAAACAACTAACGCTTTATGGTTTGGCAAGACAAAAATAATGTACATGGATAAAATGACTTACTTTATGTAAGTATAATCACTTATCAAAAACTTCTCTCTAAATCCTCCTAAAAACAAATCTCAGATTTTCTCTGTCAGAACTTCTGTGCTGCCTGAAATGCCAGTAGAGTGGACTTTGGGTAAGAGGTAATCTGCAATCATTTTTCTTTACTTTTTTAGAGAAATCATTTTTTCTTTAGCTAGCTCAAAAGTTCACCAAACAAGGTTTATATATGGAGGAAAAAAAGAAGCAGTAATATTTTTTTAATTTTAGAAGCAGTATTAATAATTGTCTGCACCATTTAATGAAACGATCAAGAAATTATCTTTATTTATGGAAACATGAAGCACGCCAGTAGGCTCACACAAAACCAACCACATTCCATTTCCAAGGCAAACCCTTTCCGTTGTTGGCCCTAAAAGCTCGAATATGTCTGCAAATTAGAAAAAGGGGGAAAAGATTGTTCCACCACTAGCCAACACCAAGTAGATCCACCGAGAGTTTAATTAGACAAAAAGGGGGAAAAGATTGTTGCGTGGAACTAGCTGCAGGAGCGAGCATCAGTTTACCATTAGCATCACCGATGCAGTACAAGTTTGGAAACTATCAACCAATAGTGAATCGGTGTAAGAACTGATGGTAAGCCATATAAGGTGTGCATATGAAAATAACACCAACCAGCTTTCCATTTACGTCGATCACACGCATTCGCTCATCAACTGGTATAAAACCTCTCTGCGTTGCTACATTGATCTGTGTGGAAAACAGAGCGTCAAGGCTATTTCTTTCACAACCATATAAAATCAGAGAACCAAAAGTGAAAGATTTTTCATAAGAGGGGTGGCGTTTATTATACCACCTTACATTTTCCAGACCAAGACCTTTGATGAATGGAGCTCTTAACTAAATGCTCTTTAATGCGACATTATTTGTGTTTACCTCCATAGGGTTCCTTGGTTTTTGGCATCAATCAGCTCAATCATCACCGCTCTTCCATCTTTTGCTGGAGTGATCTGTATAGAAGAGTTTAAAAACAAATAAAAATCTGCAAAACAACCAAATAAGAAATAAATGATATCTAGAATCCGTGAGATTATAAAAAAGGGCTTTTACTTTGCTTGCAAACGCTCCAGTATGATAGTCAATCTTTCTTGGATTTATCAGAACCCTTTGAGCTAGCTTACTGATCAAGCGCCTCAATAAATGCTACCTGCGGAAAATGTTGGTGACTTCCTGGAGTTCTCACAAACCTTAAGTAACCAAAACATAGCAATAACTCATTTTCAATTCTATTACTAGAGCAACATCCTAACCTAAGAGCCTTTTGTTATTACTGAGAGAAATAAAAACTTAACTTTTTAAGCATCTAAAATCATCTCACGGAGCTCCAATTTAAACCGGAAATTTAAAAAACCCCGGTTCGTATTTCTAGGCCCAATGGCCTTTTTATGTATCAATTCAATTGAAGTTCGTAACATTGTCCTTTTTTAGGAAGAAGAGACACGTTAACAAGATGAAAGGTGAACAGATCATAGGTCAGACTGCGACACGTGTGGGGGAAGCAGAACACGTGTCAAGGGAGTGGGAAAGCTCTCTCTCTGTTCTTCTCCTTACTTGTTGTGGTGTGGAAGAGAGAGGTGTTAACACTCAGTAAGAAACAAGAGAGAAAGCAAAGAAAGATGAATGAAGAGAGAAGCCAAAGAACAATGGAGACGAGTGGAGGAAAAAAGATAACGGTTGAGATCAAAAGATTTGAGAATGAGAAGTCAGGCTTGTTCGATCTTGGTCATCCTCTTCTCAACAGCATCGCCGACTCCTTCGTCAAAGCCGCAGGGGTAATATAAGCTCTAATATTTCATGTATGTGTAGCTATATAAGAGGGATGATATATTTGACGTACCTATTAAGATAGTTTAAATTGGATTCATTATGAAGGTTGGAGCTTTACAAGCTGTGTCGAGGGAAGCTTATTTCACGGTGGTTGATGGTAAAAACACCGCCTACTTTCTTCATATTCAAATATATGAAGGTCAACCAACCAACTTCAGTTTGATTCATATATTCAGGGGCAGGGTCTGACTCGAGTGAGAATACGGGAAGCAAGACACATAGGTTCCCTAATCTCAGAGGTCCGTTAATTATGCCATGCAGTTACATTTACAATATGTGACGTATTTGATTTATGAGATCGAGATGTGCAAGTCAGATTTTGTATTATGATTCACGTTATGTTGTTAAATAGTATTTGTTGTTGCACTTTCAGGGGAAAGCAGCAAATCTCTGGAAGCACTGGTGAGTTTAAATTACAAATGGTCGCTAATATTATGCCTGCATGTGTATGCATATTATGATCATGTCTTGTGTGCATGTGCAAGCAACAAAGTTTGGTAAAAAAAAAAATTTAGTCATGAGCTTTTTGTATGAGACTTATTAACTAATATTTGGTCTTTAGGTGAAGAATACAGGAAAAGAATCTCTCCAATGGGGTGAGTATATATTCATGTATTTATGTAAATTCAACTGTTGTAATTTAACCTTAAGTAGATTCTTAATTGAAGGTGGGGATGTTAACTGATATGGTATGGTATGGCAGGCCTAGCAGCTGGATTATATTCGGGTATAACTTATGGAATGAAGGAGGCTCGTGGAGGAGCTCATGATTGGGTGAGTCTTTATCAAAATTGTAGCGTTAATCAGTGTGTGATTGTTTAAATAATATGTAACCATACACATATGTATTGCAGAGGAATAGCGTGGTGGCTGGAGCATTGACAGGAGCGGCTATGGCTGCGACGACCTCGGAGAGGACAAGCCATGAGCAAGTGGTTCAGTCTGCTCTTACCGGAGCAGCCATTTCCGCTGCTGCTAACCTCCTCTCCAGCGTTTTCTAGATGTTTTTCATTATAGAAGGCTTTATATGTGTTATGCTTAGCACAAAATATGACTCGTCTTCTTAAAAGATCTCTATGGGTCTGTTACGACTAGGCTTTACTGAGAACTCTGTTGCAACAAATCACATTTCACTCCGTTCAAATTGTTCCTTGGCTTTAACTCCTTTAGAAAAACTAGTTGACATCTTTTGGTTCAAAAAGAACATAAATCTTATCTTATTTGGATAAAGTGTGGGACCTGTGGCTGTGGAACCAGACAAGAAAAAATGCCAAATGGTTAGGACCCGTGAGGTTGCGTCATATATTTTTCTTGGAAGTAATTTACTCGTATATCTATAGTAACTACAGTATCGATTACGAAAATGACGGTTACTAAGAAGATGAACATACATATCTCGTGAGTGATCATCCTTAATTGAAGTTATGTTCTTTTTTGGTCAATTATAATTGAAGTTATGTAAAAGCCTAAATGAACCAGTTTTCCCAGACGTTATCATATTTTTTTCCCCTAAAGTAGATAGTTTAAAAAGAAAATTATCTATGTATGGTAACTCAATGGTAGATAGGGTTTGTAAGACCCAAACCTTAAAACAATTTTAGGCACCCACGAGTTTAAAAAGGTCACGCAAATTTTGTTTGAAAGGGTCCTTGAAGTTTGGTACAAAGGCACACGCTATGAGATGTTTAACTCGGGGTTAGTCAGGTTGGTGGGTAACTTAAAAGAAGAAAATTATTAGATAAATGCTTTTCGTAGCAAAACCGTAAGAGAAACAAATGTTTTGTGTTTGTAGACTTGTAGTGAAGCATCACTCCTTCAATTATTCTTATTCAAGCTAAAACTAATTGAGAAGCAAATTTAATGCTAGGTATCTGCTGGTAAAACCTTGTGACAACTGAAATAGAGGTGCCGAAGTCAAGCTTTAGCACCAACGGGGAGAAGATTTCTACATCTGTTCTTATCTCTGATCCACAAAGATTATGACTTATGAACTTCCATCAGAAAGTTAATGGATAAATAGGAAAAAAGGACAAAGAGACTATGAGTGTAGTCTATTATTATGAGACATTCTCTCCGTTCCACCATTCAACTTAAGATGTGAGTTAAGGGTTGGGATGTCAGTTGTACGAAAAGCAGAACCAGTAAAGCATTTACTAAAGTAGATAATGTTAGTAGCACAGACGTGTGAACATCTATAGATGCTGAAAAGGAACTATACGAATTAGACATCTAAATGTGTAACAGCAACTTTACTTTCAGACAAGAAAAAAAAAAGAAAGAAGTAAAAACATACCGACAACGACATAATTAGACAAATAGAATTTAGGTTGATTATCTTGTTTAATATTTGTATTAAAAGTAGTAATTAAGTTAAGTCAACATTAATGATGATAATAAATAAACATTGAGAGTGGAGATCACATGGAGGAAGATAGAGATAATATAAAGATGGAATTCCATTAACCTTTCCTTGCTCAAAAAGGATCCTTCAACCTCCACATAACTCCTCTTTTTGACGTCTCACCACCTTCCCACCTCAACTCGCCACATGTAAACGTCATTGCTTTAATCATCTCCCTAATCTCATTTTTTTTTTCTCCTAATCTCCTTCTTGTTTCGTTGATTTCTACTTTTTTGTCCTCAGAGGAAGTTGACATGGAGTCGATTTATCCGGTAACGACGACGAGGAGCTCCGGTTACGATCAATCTCGACGTAAGCGGAAGAAAAAACCGACTTCACCACCACCACAGTCGTCGTCGTCGGTGCAGAAATGGAGATCGGAGAAGCAACAACAGATCTACTCTACTAACATCATTCAGTCTCTTAGGGAACTCCGGATTAGCGCCGCCGCTGCCGCGGATCCTTCTGCGAAGCTGGCTCCTCCTCGTGGCGGAGGAGGTAGAGCAGTACGCGACGCAGCTTACCGGTCCTTGGCGGTCACGGCGAGAGGCAGGACGCTGTGGAGCCGAGCTATTCTGTCTAAAGCTGTGAGAGTGAAGCTCAGGTTCAGGAAACTGAACCGGTCGAGAAATTCGAATCCGGCGACGGTTGTATCGATAACCGGGAATAACCGGTTGAGGAAGAAGAGAGCAACGGTTTTGAGGCTGAAGGGGAAGGGTTTGCCAGCCGTGCAGAAGAGAGTGAAATTTCTGAGCCGGTTAATTCCCGGTTGTCGGAAACAACCGTTACCGGTGGTTTTAGAGGAAACCACTGATTATATCGTTGCGATGGAGATGCAGATTCGTGCTTTGAATGCTATTATCTCCGCCATTGGTTCCGGCTCCAGCTCGTCGCCACCAATGCCGGAGATGGGTCATGATGGCGAAGAAACACGCATGCTTGGTTAGCTTGGCCCCAGCTGTCTTTTTCGTGTCTTTCCTGTTTTTTAATACTTTTAATCTGATCATATTATCTGTTTTTTTTTCCTTTTAAATACTTTTTGAAGCTTTGATTTGTTATGTAAGAAGTATTGTGAGATATTACTATTATTGAAACTGAAAGTCTTTCTATTTTTGAGTATGTACTTATGTTGCAAGTTTGTGTTATAGTTGTTATCAGTTGACATACGGTTTATGTTATCTTCCAAGCTGCTTCAACGAAGCAACTGATACATGAAGTGAAGGTTGGGACTTCAATAGTTGTCCTTTGAAAATTTTTGGTCGTTCGAACAGTTCAAAGTTCAAATTGCTTTTTTCTATTTTTGATAACGTTCCTACTCTGAAAAATACGATTTGGTTGCCAGCATTCAAGAGATATATATTGATAAGTTCATGCAACTTGCAACACAATTGACCGTGTAACGCAGTCAGGACGTGAACGTGATAACCAGAAAGAATCATGTTTCTTTGGATTATAGTCTCCCAAGAATCTATAGTAGTATGGTTAACAGTTATGTGAGATGAATCTGAACAAATTAATGTCAGATTTTAGGGTGATGTCTGATTTGGCCAAACCCTTGGTTCTTTGCAGGTCAGTTGAATAGATGTTCCTATGTTTCGAAGGTCACTTCCGGACAAGGGTTTTAGCTCAGTAATACCAGTTTGTGTGCTGTGCAAAAGAGGGTGTGATACTTTGATACTGCTTCCAAAACAAATATGTCAACTAACTCATAGTCACATAGATTCAACAAGAAACACTCGTTACAAAATCTACGACCCTGAAAGTAAGAAAAGAGGTCAACGAGAAGGAGGAGAAGAGAAGAAGATGACAAGGAAGTACACAAGAAAACCAGCAATAAGTATTCCTCCGTACACCAACGTTTGATAAGACTTGACTCCAACTGTGTATTTGTACTCTATCTTACAGCATCTCATGTTCTCCCTTTCTGTTTCCAGTACATGTTCTACGTACCTGCAACCAGTGTTTATTTTCGGTTTGTGTTACATTTTATTTGCTCTGAAGAATGTATTTAGACAAGTAACAAGAGACTTACTGTTGGGTAAACATGGTGGTCTGAAGAATCTCTGAGCTGTTGAGATGAGCATCGTATAGTTTGTGATCGTATAGCAAAGACGAGAGATCCACCAGTTGCTCCTCAACCGTCTGTTGTCATAAAACATTAACAAACAAACAAAAAAAGAGTAATCAAACAATTCATCTGGTGTTTTTCTATTCACTTACGTCTAGATATTTCTCTAATCTCTCGACTAGCTCGTGTGGGAAAGGCTCAGGCAATGTGGTTGTCTTTTTGTAGAATTTCTCCACCCATAGCTCCGTTCTCGTTTTGTTCTTTTTGTCTTTCACTGGCTCTCCAAGTGGAGTCTTGAGGTAGTCAGATGCAAAGTTTTGTACCGCCTGTTCACATAATAACAACCACAACAACCACAAATGATGAGTTCTCAGTGGAGGAAACTATAAATCTCTTATTTTCTTTTTTACAAGTTGCAGTTGGCTTACCTCTGATGTCTCACGTATTTTGTGCAGAGCAGAATCAACCCGAGCATAAATAGTATTCCTCTGCGGATTACAGATACCATATCTCACGAGATTCAGAATGATTTAAATTGTATTTACTTTCAGAACTCAGAATGATTGAACTCACCAGTGCAACATCTTGAAGCATCTGACTCATCTGAGAGACGTTTGAGAAGGGTCCAAACGGGTGACAACCGGTTGCCCAAAGCCAGTTGGTGACGGGTCTTTCATGCGCATGAGAGGTCTTTTCATATGGTGCACTTACACCGCCTAAAGCAGATGCAATACCTGCAAGTATATGCCGCTGTACTTGTGATGGAACAGCGTGCTGTCTCTCTGTTTCAGAAACATAACTGCAGAAACAAGAAATCAGAACCGATTTAGATGACCAGAGTAGCACGCTTCTCATTGCTTTTTTTTTCACTTTCTTGGTTTTGCATTTTGCTCACCTCATAGGTATTTTCTCGTTTAGATGCTGAAGCACAATGACTACATCATTACTCGCCCACACGAGGCTCTCATCTTCCATCATGAGCATTGGGTCCACATCAGCTAATGAGAGTATAAACCTATACAGAGTACATAATTTAGATCATTTGCTGTTTTGGTTCAGAGTCTGATACAAATGGCCAGTGTAACTAATAGTCCGATCAGCTGGTTATTATGTTAATTAACTCACACTGGAATAACTCTTGTTCCGTAAGTCCGGTAGAGATCGCCTTTTTTCTTAACAGCCTTCTTTTTCTTTCCCTTCTGAAGTTTCGAGCTATAAGTTGACCAGAGAGGCTTGTGTTTTACTATGGAATCACTCGAACCTTCAGATTCATCTTCCCAGCTCTGAGTACAAACATATGGAATCTTTGCCATGAACGAACCAAAACTTGCGAAACAAATTTTTGCACAAAAATTCATGAATTTTACCTGGCGGAGGAAGTATTTATTAGAAAGCCCAGGGTCAGACACATCCAGCAAACCAGCAGCTAGAACATCAGTAGACCTTTCCATCTCCTGCAAAGATGAATACGAATAACGAGATTTCAATGGTTGGAAAAGTAACAGCAGTTTAAGAACCAGTTGTTTTTTCCTCTGTATGGAAACCAGAGTTGCCAACTATTGAAACTCACTTCTTTGAGGATAGCACCATCTAGGTATGTTTTGGTATGCACATGGAATCTTCCGTCCTTCTTAGTTTCCTGAAGGGAATGCCCACGCATGGCTTTTGAGACAGCAATAGCTAACTTCTCATGCCGATGTAATGGATGAGCCCCTCCAACGATCACTACTTCTTGCCCCTCATGAATCATTTTCTTTACCTGTAAAGACTCGGGATCAGTTAGCATGTGAGAATCTACAGACTCAAATCCTTGTGCGTAGGAGAACTGTACGGGTGTTAACTTTCTTATAGCAGTAAGAACTTGCCTAACATGTCTATTAACTACATAATGACTCATAGGGATGGAAAAGACCACTTAGAAGGCAAAATAAAGTATAAGAACCACCATTATTTCACGCACATCATTCATTTAAATCGAAGAAGTCTTACCTCAGATTCTATCTCTTCAATATTTATGCTGTAGTTTTGTCCTCTTTCCATGATATTATATCGATTGTGGTTTTGGAGCACAATGATAGGCACCAGCACCCTAGTTGCTAGATCTACCGTCTCAAACCTGGTCGCACTCAGAATGAATCATCTAAGCATTATTTTCATGATAGAAGTAAGAAAGTCTTGCGTATCATATTACCTGACATCAGGGGCTATGACGTGCTCAATTGTAGTGGCTACTAACGAAGCTAACTGACCAGAAAATATATCGTGTGTAGACTGATGACCAACAGGCCTAACGTGTCCAGGAAGCACAATGTTTCGTATCCTTGGCAATGTTCTGGGACTAACACTTCCCTCTTCAGTTTCAATCTTCCCATATGTACAAGGCCCGGCAGACAAATCTATGACAACATATCTAACAAGACGAGAAACAAAGCATAGAACAATTAGGCCAACAATATATTGGATAAAATTTAGAACAAGTAAGTTGCTATCTTCTTGGTAATCATCTACAAGTTTTCCTTTCTTTCTGGCTATCAATAATCAACACAAGGACAAAAATATCACACATGTTTTCCTCTGCATAATTTAATGATACCTAGATAGATGTAATGCTTTCAGAATAGGGTGGTAAAATTTTGCTGGATCACATCTATGGCACAATCATATCACTCATAGGAATAACAAAGAGATGCCAAGAAAGAACCCACTGAATACTTCTATCCATATCTTACCGCAACAAGGAAATAAAAACAGAGATGAGTTTACCTGCCTGATCCAAGCCAAACTTGGGATGCTCCGCCACCATTGTATCTGTATCTATAAATATAATCTGCCTCTTGTTTCTCCTTGTCTGCATCACTAAGCTCTGGTAGCTTTGCAAACATCAAGCTGTCTAGATCAATCTCTGTATTTCGAGGATCCATTCTTACCTGAATAGTGAGTAAAGAAAACAAAAGGGGATTAAAAAAGAACCCACAGTATGTAATCAGTTACCGATAACTGCAAACATAACAAGAACAAAGTATCTTCAAAAACAAAGAGAAAGATGAGGGCTATAAACCTAAGACGATATCAAACTCTTCCAAATAATACACATAAAAACAAGAACAGGTAATGCATTTGGACACTGTGCATACCATAAGCGAGATTCAAGAAGTAGAGGAGTACTGCAAGACATACCTTATCAAAATTCACTACAAATATGGCACTTGGTAAGGGTTTATCCGCGGTTCCTGTTGATCCAGCTCCCACATCCATATCAAAAATATAAGAGTAAAGCCGGTTAAATGCGGACTCAACTTTTGTTGCCTCTACGTCATAGGCCGGTAAGTATCTTCCAAAGTCAGCCTAAAATAAATATAAAATTTTCAGCTCAGTGTCATATACACTAAGATGTAGATTTTGCAGAGAAAAATTGCATTTCATCAAATATATATACACATATGTCTGTGTGTGTGTGTGAAATTGTTATGAGAGGGAGTTAAATTAGAGATGGATAAGATCAAGGAAACCTCTAAAGCAGTCCCAGCAGGTACCATGGCTTCTTTCACTGTCTTCTCCAGAGCTATTAGTTCAGGCTGTCCAACCTAAAAAAATCAACAAAGAATATTTGAGTAGTAGATCAATGGGGACTCAGAGACAATATTGGCATCAGAATAATCTGACTAAAGATGCAAACAATCCAGACAGCTCAAGCAAGCAGGAGGAGATTCTAGAACTTGCCTAGCTTTGTCCAAAACGTGAAAACAAAATGATCTAACACATACTATATTCAATCCTGACACAGAAAATGCAGAAAACAACAAAATCGTGGATAAAAATACTCACAGGAAACACATTGTAAACCAGTCGATGCTCAATATCGAGCGGCTCCCCAGTCTCTTGGCATGAAGGCCTATGAGTCGAGAAACTAACTTTCAAGAACTCCTCCAATTTGTGAGGATCCACAGCGTATCTGTATCCTCCATCCCCGTTCATACCTACTAGTACTACATTCACTTCTAAAGGAACCTGAAACGGTACCTGCAAAAAGTAAAAGCAGAGGAGCCACAATTCACAACCACAACCACAAACGCGAACAACGTCATGATCATACGCTTCATGAGCTAAACGCTTCTAATTGCACTTCCGTGACCTTCAACAAAGCCAATTCTAGCTAATCCAGACTCACTCTGATGATAATGATGATGATGATTCACATCAAATTTACCTCAGCACGGGAGTGAAGCATGCGGCGGACATCGGATCGGACGCTCTCTCGTACGTCGAGGAACGCGCTGTGATGCCAGTGAGCGTGTACCCGGCTCGCGGCGGAACGGTTGCTGAGCCGACTCGGTCCTGGAAACGAGTCCGCTTAGAACAGTGAGAAACGCAACGAGCAGGAGCGAAGAAAGCGAAGTCGATCGTGAATCCGATCTCAGCTCCATGACTGTAACAGTCACCCTCCGAGATTTGGACTGGACTTGATACTAGTCGCGGAGGAGAGAATTGAAGAACGAACGTGAATTACTAACTTACCCTCAATTTTTGTTTAAAATTATAATGGCGAAAATATTTAGCAGCAAGCAACGTGTCGCTTCGCGTGTCGTCGCTTTCTCAAGAACTATCAAACAAGACAACTAATTATATCACGCCACGTGTCTTTTATCAGTCCTTTTAAACAAACTCGTAACAGTTTTCATTCTCTTTGTCCGAACGCAAAAACAGAGAGATGGAATCGTGTGATCTTCTTCCTCCTCCTCCTCATCGCATCCGCTTTATCGGTCTCCATCTCCGGCGAGGTTAAAAATAATCCGATCAAGCAAGTCGTCCGGGAGGAGAACGACGAACAACTCCTCCTCAACTTAGACCACCAGTTCACTCTGTTCAAATCAAAGTACGAGAAGACTTACAAGAACCAGGCCGAGCACGACCACCGCTTCCGTGTCTTCAAAGCTAACTTACGTAGAGCCAGACGTCGCCAGCTACTCGATCCCACAGCCGTCCACGGCGTCACGCAATTCTCAGACGTCACACCGAAGGAGTTCAGCCGCAAGTATCTAGGGCTGAAACGGCGGTTCCGTCTTCCTAACGACACTCAGCAGGCGGCGATACTTCCCACTAGCGAGCTCCCGACGGATTTCGATTGGCGTGAGCATGGAGCCGTCACCCCCGTTAAAAACCAGGCATGTGGAGGCAGGAAACACCTGTTAGCTTTTGTAAATGTAGAGAGACTAAATGCGTTTTTTGATTTTGAATAGGGTTTGTGCGGATCATGCTGGTCGTTTAGTGCCACGGGAGCTCTTGAAGGAGCACATTTTCTAGCGACTAAAGAGCTCGTCAGCCTCAGCGAGCAGCAGCTCATAGACTGCGACCATACGGTTTTTGCTCTGTCTATTGATCGATATCCATTGTTTTGGTTCTTTAGCTCCTAAAGTTGTCTTGTTCATGCAGTGTGATCCACAAGACGCCAAGTCATGTGACAGTGGGTGCAGAGGAGGACTAATGAACAACGCTTTTGAGTACACTCTCAAAACCGGCGGCCTTATGAAGGAACAAGACTATCCTTATACAGGACGTGACCGTTCTGTTTGCAAATTCGACAAGACCATGATCGCTGCCAAAGTGTCTAACTTCAGCGTTGTTTCTGCGGATGAAGACCAAATCGCTGCAAATCTAGTCCAGAACGGTCCTCTTGCTAGTAAGTTCTTTTTTTTTTAAATAAAAAAAAAAACGTTTTTTCTAGTTGTACAAATAGAGATCTAACACGTTGCCTTTGCTTCTCAACAGTTGCTATCAACGCATTGTGGATGCAAACTTACATAGGAGGAGTTTCGTGCCCGTATGTATGTTCCAAGAACCAAGACCATGGAGTGCTCTTGGTTGGGTTTGGTTCGGCGGGTTATGCACCACTCCGTCTTGAGGATAAGCCTTATTGGATCATTAAGAATTCATGGGGATCCATGTGGGGAGAGAAGGGTTACTACAAAATCTGCAGGGGAAGTCAGAACATCTGCGGTGTGGACACGATGGTATCTACCGTTGCTGCTGTTCATACAACACCTCAGTAGGATTATTAGGACACTACTGGGTTTTACATGTCCTTGTATATTCATGTATCTGTATAACCCACTATCAACTGTTATTATTAGTATCTTTGATGAACGATGATACACCTATTATAAGATGGAATAATATAAGTTATATATTATGTAATTCTTCTTGGTTAAATCTTGGTGAATACAAGGACTTGTTCCAAGAATAACAGAGATCAAACTGTTTAGTTACATCATTAAACCTACAAGGTCCGGTTTGTCTTATCTTCCACACACACTTTTGGCACCAGTCATCGCCGGCGCTCTCTCGGTGGTCTTCATATATGTTGAACGAATACATTCCATTTGGCAAGGCAAAACTACAGGAAAACAATGTCCTTCCGAAGAACTGACGCCGAAATTTAAACGACCACGACTTACCCGGTTGCAAACTGCGTTTACCAAAGTCATCATCTTTCGATTTACAGTGATACTTCAGCGTTAGTGTGTTACCAATATCGTTGATGATCTCTACAGTTATTTTTCCGAAAGGAAGAAATACAGATCCTGTTGTTGATGGACCGTTTGGAACTGGAACGCTATATTTGGGGTCAGCATGTGACATATTTGTAGAAATGAAGATAATCAATATGAAGAGTGATCGGTACTGTTTTGGATTATCCATCTTTCAGTATAGGAGATAGTGTTTTAGGTTTAGCTAACACAACACTCTGACGATTATTTCTACCAGATTTATTTAAAGAGTACAGATTCCATCTTTCCAGTTATACACATGTCTTCAACTGAGACAGGAATCTCACGCTACTTTAATTTGATGAGCGTTACACTTCAAAAACAAACAAAAGATATTTTATTATTATTCAAGAGAGAGTATTATGTAAAAGATAAACAGATGTTTATCTATAACTTGGAAGAAGGTTTCTTGGAACCACGTCCAGCTATGAACTCCTGCATCTTCTTGAACTGTTCCTTTGTCATCCCACTGTAGTACGCGTGAGCTCGCTCCTGCGGAGTTTAGTAGATACCTTAAGTCACAGATCGAACAAAAAGGGACAAGAACTCTCGTAGATAGATTAAAAAGGTTTTTTACCTTTTCGAGTGTAAGAGCATGACCAAGATCAAGCTTGAGTCCATCATTGATGACGGATTTAATCCGCAGAACCATGCCTTGTTCATTCTTGATGATAGCCTCCGCGATTCCTTTAGCTTTCTTCAAAGCTTCTCCTTCTTCAACCACGTGGTTTACAAACCCTAACTTCTCAGCCACGTCAGCTGTCAACGGCATCGATGTTAACGAAACTTCACGAGCTTTGTTTGCTCCGATTATCCTCGACAGCTTCTGAGACAGACCCCAAGAAGGGAATATCCCAAACCTTCCAAAAAAAACAAAAACAGAGGATCATCATTTAAATGATCAAGAGCCAAACGACGTCGTAAGAGTAAAACGAACCTGGCGTGAGTGTCCATGAACTTAGCTCCTCTGGATGCGACCAGAATATCGCAGGCCAAGGCGAGCTCGAACCCTGCGGTGATGGCGAAACCGTTAATCGCTCCGATGATCGGTTTTCTCAACCGCTCCATCTGAATCACCGGGTCGGTCTCCGGATCCTTCACGTCTCCCTTGAAAACCGACTCCGCCGCGGTCAAATCGACGCCGGAGCAGAAAGATTTACCCGCCCCCGTGAAAATCACGACCTGGACGAACTCGTCGGCGTCCATCTCCTTGAACGCGCGCGCGAGGTCCGCCATCATCGCTCTCGTGAGGGAATTGAGGGATTTCGGACGGTTGATCGTGATGATTCCGATCCCGCCTGATTCCTTGTTCACTTGGATGAGATCCATTTCTCGACGATTCCGATCAGTGGGGTCGAGTTTCGAGCTTTCGCGATTGAATATGATGAGCAAAGAAATGGTCAATGAGGAAGGGATGACGAAGAAGCCTTGGTTAGTGTGCCATTCTTTTGTCGTTAGTAAACTGCATCCCGTTTCTGTGCTCAAGTTGGACGCTGCGTGTTCGTTTTCTCGAACATGAAAACGGCAAGTGAATTAAGTTAACAGGCGGAAAGAAACACAACGAACCCTCTGTAAACCGAATTGAACCGGTCTGCATGTGCTTTTTCTTTTGGTCGTCGGTTTGCATGTGCTAATCAGCTAAGAAAGTATTTTCTGTAGTGATGGGAGTATATATTAAACGTTCAAACAAAATTTTAGTACTCCCTCCATTTCATATATTTAGATTTTTTTCTTTTTCTAATTCTACCAAGATTGATTTTGTAGTTATATATCTATTTATTATTGGTTATATGATACTATTTGAAATTAACTGTGAGTATCTCATTCCATCAAGTACTGTTGGCTCATAGGCTATTGCTGGATTTGGCTACAACCCAGTAAAATATTAGCATTGACTTCTAATTTATTGGATGTTATATTAATAGGTATAAGTTTCAAATTACAAAAAAAAAATACAATTTTTAAGAAATTTTTATAGTCCTCTAATCTTTGATCCAACTCTGTTCATATAGGTATAGAGCTGGGAATTTGACTCATTATCCGCGGGCCCCGCCCCGTTTGATCCGCCGCGGGGCGGGTGCGGGTCGAGTGATTTGAAAAAAATTGTTCGCGGGTGCGGGTGCGGGTCGAGTGATTTTAACGCGGGGCGGGTGCGGGTCGACCGAATTTAAACTGCGGGTACCCGCCAACCCGCAAAATTAAAAAAAAAAAATTTTTTTTTCTAAAATATGATTTTTTTAGTAAAAATTATGTTTTTTATAACAAAAATAATAAAAAATACGAATATTTTTAAAAATTTAATTAAAATATATTATTTATATTATTTTTAAAAAAAATATTAATTAAAATAATTATTTTTATTATTTTTTATATTACCCGCGGGTCCCGCGGATCCCGCGGGTTACCCGCTAATTTATGCGGGGCGGGGCGGGTCTTACATTTTTTAGATACGGGTCAAGCGGATCGAATTTTTGAATCGAAAAAATGAGTCGACCCGCAGCGGGGCGGGACGGATCGGGGCGGGTCGACCCGCAAACCCAGCACTATATAGGTATACTAAAGTAACTGATAGTGAGAGAAAATAAATGAATCTAAGAATGACATTAGGTAATTTTTAACTTGTATGAAACTCTATAACATCATTTAATTATGAACATAAAGCTTAATACTAATTTAAAAATATAACCAACATATCATAGTTCTGTTTAGGATTGGACTTCTCCACACGGAAAATGTGGTGCGAAAACATCTCAATTTAATCTTTAATTTTTTTCAAATAACTATATTATAGTTGTTGGTATTAATATATTAATTTTTTTTGGAATAGAAAAAAATATTAATATATATTGGAGTAGTTGCTTGGTATTTTATAACGTAGAAAATGAAATGAAATGAAATATATCTAATTAAAGTAAAAAAATGAAATATAATTAGATATGCTCGATAAAAAACGAATTACGCCATTATCTTTTCTCCCGTGTAGTTCCATCAAGCTCAAGTGAGTTACCCAAACGTGTTAGACCAGATACATCTCGTTCCGGCGATGATTTATTTTAAATGATAAGTTCATACTCTGCATACATTTAGCTATTCAACACTAAATTTATTTCTGTTGGGATTTACTAAAAACAGATAAATTTTATATATATAGACGATTTGGTTACCAAATCCCCAAAAACACAGCATGACACGGTACTGCTATGATAATGTGACTAATGTCAGTAGAACAAATTAAGATCGCAAAATGCAATGGTTCTAGCAAGTCTACGCTTCATTGTTTGTTACCTCTACTGCTCTACAACTGGACCTGAGAGTTCAATTGGAGCTTCTTTTACTCAATCGCACGTTTTCGCGACAATGTCGTGAAGTAATATACTGTTTCTTATCTTGACAACAAGTTGAGTTAATTCAAACGCAGCCACTTGCTCCAGTTTGTGTACTCTATTAAGTATTAACTACTATTTACATCTTTTAAGGAACATATTGTATTATCAAGAGACAGCATTAACTTCCCACAAGCCTTTTTTTGGTCAAACACACAAGACTTTTATTCATCGTTTTTCTTCCTTTGCTATTTTAATAATGTGGCTCGAGTTTGGTGGAAGTTGCATTGCAGAGTACATTAGTATTTAACTTCTCCATTGTCGCAATAGTTGTTAAATGTCCCCACGTTCTTTCATTACTAACAATACTGAGGGTCTAACTGGTGACCAAGGAATACAAGGGACTACTGCATTCCTTATTGTTCCTAATTATTTTTACCATTTATATGAGATAATTTTTCCTTTTCATTCCTTGTTATTTCTTTTATTTTAAAGGAACATAGAACAAATTTATTCCTCACCAAAATTGATAAGGAATTTCATTCCTCTAATTTTTGTTCCTCTGCAGTTTTTCCTTTTTATTCTTAATGTTCCTTTAATGGTCACCAGTTACACCCTGAGTTTATGCATATAGTATCCAGCAACATGTAAGGTTGGTTACCCAAAAAAACATGTAAGGTTGATTAAGAAATTTAATGAGTGTTATTTTTTCAAACTTAGATTAAGAAACTCGTGGAGTCGTGTGTCCCACAAGAAAATGAACAATGTCATCAGCGCCTAAAGCGGTTCTACAAGGCTACAAATGGTGCAACAGATTTAGGACTCATTCCAAGTTTGATAATTAAAATATCCATTTCATACATATATGTGTTTCAAAAATAGCACTCGGTAAAAAATACAAATACAAATATACTCATATTTATAACTTATGAGTAACTAAATATATTAAAATAAAAAATAGAAGATTAAAACTTGTAAAAATAAATAGAATATATATATACATATATATATATATATTACATTTGAGTTTATGGTTTAGTGATTGATATTTAGGGATTAGTATTTAGAAATAGGAACTATGATACAAGTTTATAGTTTAATATTTGAATGACTCAGTTTATAATATGTTTCATTATATATGAATATACTCGATATTTCCATGAATCTAATACTATATCCAAAATCTATTATGTTAGCCAACAGAAATAATGTTAATATTTATAAATATTTCTCACATTTTTAGCTTTTGTAGTCATACCGCCATTAATACTAAGCCGGCCCAACTTCTGACTCGTAGTATTTTATTTTTGTTTAAAGAAATAAAAAGTGGACACATTTAACTATATACAATTTGTAATTGGTCATTTCCCAACGCACCTGAGCCATCCTCAATAAATGACCCTATTTGTTATTGATATAAACCTTTGCTTCTTTAACTTTCATCTATCTTTCATTTTCATACTCACGTCTCTTCTTTAAACTTCGTTTTTCTTAGAATAGTAATAATATCCGTCTTTGGTTCTTCACACAAAGGGTCCCTTGTTTCTAGCTGATATTTTTACGGGAAAAGAAAAATTTAAAACCGAAAACATATCAGCAATGTCGTTGCCTATTTGTCTTTGCCAAGTTATCGCATTATCGATCTTATTCATCCCTGAGGTGTGTCTCGCTGGGAAAAAAATTCCGGCAAGTTTTGTATTCGGAGATTCATTGGTGGATGCCGGAAACAACAACTATTTAACCACATTGTCAAAGGCTAACTATGATCCTAATGGGATCGATTTTGGATCGGCTACTGGAAGATTCACCAATGGAAGAACCATTGTCGATATCGTAAGTAAGTAAATTATTAATTGTCTTTAATAGTCTTTTTTACCTCTTACGAAAGTATTTTTAACACGTCTGCATGCAGAGTGAAAGCCGTAATAATAATTATCATATTTAATGGCAAAACTCTATGTTGACTTTTACCTTTTCCATTATGAAACAAAACAACGTTAAGAACTCAGAACGAATCAAATGTGTTTCCAACGGTTTAATTCGGTTTTAGACCGGCTATGAGTTATGACACTCTTGCGTGCAAAGTTTAAAATTGTTTACATTTTGGACCTGTTCTTCCAAACCACGGTAACTGAAATCAAATTCTAGTTAAGTGTTTGCGCTTTGGTTTGATCAAACCAAATACTGAACCGGTTATTTTGAAAACCGCAGTTCAGGCATTAGGTTCCGATGAACTGACTCCACCGAACTTAGCACCCACGACAAGAGGATCCCTCGTTCTCAAAGGCCTAAATTATGCTTCCGGCGGAAGTGGAATTCTTAACTCCACCGGAAAATTATTTGTAAGCACATTTTTAAAAGCATATTATAACTCAATTTTTTATTTGAAGTTAAGAATAATTACAGGGCGACCGGATTAATGTGGATGCACAACTAGACAACTTTGCAACCACGAGACAAGACATCATTTCTTGGATCGGTGAACCCGCGGCAGCTAAATTATTCGGGTCAGCAATTTTCTCGGTTACAACTGGTTCTAACGATCTAATCAACAATTATTTCACTCCGGTCGTATCAACTCTTGAACGGAAAGCAGTGCCTCCAGAAGACTTTGTTGATACAATGATCTCAAGATTCAGATTACAACTCACCGTATGTCTCTTATCTCTGATCCAAACCAATTAAGTGACTGACCAAACTAATTACTAGTATTTGGTTTTGTAGAGATTGTACGAATTGGGCGCAAGGAAAATCGTGGTGATTAATATAGGTCCGGTTGGTTGTATACCGTTTTCGAGAGAGTCTGATCCAACGGCAGGAGATGAATGCTCGGTGGAACCTAATGAAGTGGCACAAATGTATAATCTCCAGCTTAAGACAGTCGTGGATGATTTAAACGCTAATCTACAAGGTTCAAGATTTGTCTACGCAGATGTTTTTCGCATTGTTTATGATATCATCCAAAACTATGGATCTTACGGTACGTAAATATTTATAAGCATTTCTCTTAACCAATGTTATTCAAAATATTATTTTGAAATTTTAACTTATAGTTTTCATATATTTTGTGTAGGTTTCGAGAGTGAGAAGGTTCCGTGTTGTTCGTTAGCTGGGAAGGTAGGTGGGCTCATTCCATGTGGACCATCTTCTAAAGTATGTACAGATCGTTCCAAATACGTATTTTGGGATCCTTACCATCCTACAGAAGCTGCTAACATCATCATCGCCCGGCGTCTCCTCTCCGGCGATACCTCTGATATTTTCCCGATTAATATCCGGCAACTCGCTAACCTTAAGCTAAACACATAAATCTTGAAGATAAAAGCCCATGTAGATGGGGTTGGCCCCGGGTAGCTATTGGGGTTTGCATTTTGATCAAGTTAATTTTTTGTTTGTTGTAGTATTTTGTCTTAATCTCTTATTAAAGAAATTAGAAACGTTTAATGTTGCTGGCTTTCCATTGTTACAGTCTCTATGCTAGTTTCTTCCCATTATAACAATAAAAGTAAATGAAAAAAGTAGAGAGAGTATGAATTCATGAGAATCGTCTGATTAGTAGAGACTTTTTCTGATTGTCAAGAGACTCAAGTCCAGCATGTCTCCTTCCTATTGGCTTTTTTTTTCTTTTCTTTTGACATTTAATTATAAAACTAATTATATTAGTATTATATATGTGAGGTACCCATAATAGAGAATTCATTGCTAATATTGCTCTAAGAGCATATGTCCAATAGAGGTTTTCTCATTGGAGTTCAGAAAAAAAAAATATATACTATATAATTATAATATTTTATTATAAGAGTTTTAAAATTATAGGAAATCCAATCGAATTTTTTTTTTATCTCTAGAAGTTTTTGGTTATGTTTCACGTAACTTTAAAAACTCACAATATATATATTTTAGAATTCTAAGAACACCTCAATGGAGAATTCTACCCATTGAAATTCTAAACATACAATATATATACATATATATATATATATATATATATATATATATATATATACGTATAATATTTTTTTTGATAACCGTAAGGATCTGACGACCGAGGTAACCGATTAGTCCCACGACACTAGAGATGACAATCAAGGACCTGGACTGCGGGCCTGGTTCGTAAAAGCTTGCTGCGGAGCGGGATTGAGCCTCTATTTGATAAGCCCGCAAAATTGCGGGCCTCGCGGGACGAGCTCAAAGCGGGACGGGTTCAAAGCGGGATGGACTCAAAGCAGGACGAGCCGAAAGCGGGATGGGTTAAACCGCGTGATTTTGAAGACCCATAATCCTAAGTCTCCATTTCTGTTTTCACGAGAGAGAGAGAGAGAGAGAGAGAGAGAGAGAGAGAGAGAGAGAGAGAGAGAGAGAGAGAGAGAGAGAGAGAGAGAGAGAGAGAGAGAGAGAGAGATTAGACATTATGGAGCTCCGTTGATGGTGGTTTCAGGGTCGATGATGCTTCCGGTCTCCCAAGCGCCTCTGATCTGCACCGGTGGAGCTTCTTCAAGTCATCTTGAATGATAATAAAAACATTTGTTTTGTATAAGCTTAATGTATTAATCTCGTAAGAGTATGCTCGATCATGTGCAAGCTGAAACTCAATTCTTGTCTATGTTTGTTTGTGCATGTAGAGACAAGCAATGTAATATTCGATGTCCTGCGGGACGGCCCGCGAAGGCCTACATATTTTGCGGTATGGGATTGGACAACTAGTTTGAGGACCGCATCCTGCGCGGGACAGGCCCGCCGTGTACCGCCAGAAGCCGAACCCGCAGCAGTTCGGGACGGGATGGGACGGGAGAGCCCAATTGCCATCCCTACACGACACCCACGACACTTCACGTATTCTTGCAATTTAACATTAGTCCGGATGGTTATACGGAGTTTCGAAGCCGAATCCGTATTAGGATTGTAACTCTTTCAAAACCACTAGCTCACTACCATATGGTTTTTGTATTAGTATTTAAAAAAATTTGGGATGAATTTTTAAAAAATCAAAAATCTCTTAATTAAATACTAGTATAAATATGTACATATATATTTAGAATTCTAATAGATATCTATACTATTAAAGCAGGATCCTATTGGTTTTTTTTTACTAAAAATGCCTTTTTCTTTACTAACATTTCATATTTCATTAAGGGCAATCAATTAATATTAATGATACATCTATATTGGGTCTTTTTTTGATCCAGCCCACTGCCGACATCATATCTTTCTTGGGCCATTTGGGCCTGGAGAAAATAAAGTTTAATTTTCTAAACATAAATACTCATTATACCTGGACGTTCGGGTACCCATTCGGATACGTATCGGTTCTTTTGGATATCGGGTTTTTCGGGTTTTGAAATTAAACCCCATTCGGGTATTATAAAATTTTGGGTCAGGTTCGAGTAAGGTTCCGGATTCGGGTGGGTTCGGTTCTCATGCATAAGAACATGAAAAATAACCAAAATATCTAAAACGGGTTCGGTTATTTGTACTCAAAGTAACCAAAGTATCTGATTCATTTCAAAATTTTGTATCCAAATTACTCAAAAATAACCAAAAGTGACCAAAAATATCTATTCTATACAGTTTTTTGGGTAAACTTTTATCCAAACTATCATATTTTATCCAAAAATACTCAAAAGTATCGAAAATAACTACTATAGTTGACTTATAATATTAGTTTAAAATATTAAAATAATTATAAATATAATTATAACATATATTTTTAAATATATATTCACATTTCGGATATCTTCGGGTACTTATTCGGTTCTCGGTTCGGATCGGGTTTGTGACCAGTTCTTCGGATATAGTAATTTAGAACTCATTCGAATATTTATCCCGGGTCTGATCGGATTCGGAACCCTGATTTTCGGGTCGATTTCGGGTTGGTTCTTCGGATCCGAATATTGTGATCATGCCTATTCTCCTTTAAAATGAAACACGATAAAGAAAGATAAAAAGTTTAAGTTTTTTATAAAAAAACAAATATATGAAAATATGATATTTACTAAATATTTGTCAATTTTTTTTAAAAAATAAAGGAAAATAAATCCGCGCTTTGAAAGCGCGGATCAAAATCTAGTAACTCCCATTAAAAATGCTCTAAGAACACCATTATCGCAAAAGTGGCTTAAGTGGGATTGTTTAAATTTTTCTTCTATTATTATTTTTTTGTTTTTTTTTTAAAGTAAAAAAAAAACTAATCGCGAGCCGCCACATATCAGTGGGACCCGCGAAAAACACAAACAACACCGCTTGATGGTGCTTAATCAGGCGTTGATGTTTCCCTTTTCTTCTCCTTCTCCTTTTTTTCTTCTTTTTTTAATCATAAGCCACCCTTTAAACAACCCCGTGCATGGTGCCCTAAGGAAAGAAACCTCCAATGTAATTGTTCTCACCCTTATCAATGGTGTAATTGTTCTCAAAAGTTCGTCTTTCAATGCCGCATGCCCAAATTGTATGTATACCTATTGAAAGACAAACTTTTTTTCTCTCTCATAGAATGAATTCATCTATTTTGACATGGATATACATCAGTAGTGCATTGTAAATATGTGTATATTAATTTGAATTTCTTAAATGTATTTTCACTAGATAGGAAAACTCCATAAACAATCGTCTGTCTGTCAACAATGCATCGATGTCAGCGTCTCATAATAGTTGTCGTTAGAGCATAATTATTCCTCATACCCATTTAGGTTTCTTTCTTTTTTTTAATTTTTTTTTCGTTTTAAAAAAAAAAAATTAAAACAAACCAATCGCGGACCGCCATATGTCGTGGGCCCGCGAAACTGCCTAGAAAACGTTTCCTTGCGAGATCACTTTTTCTCCTTTCTTCTTCTTGGTTCCCACCCTTTGTGGTCCCCCCAACCAAGATCCCCCTCCAACATACCCCAATAAATGTGTTCTTAGAGCATCATTAACCATATTGCTTAAGTGGAGTGCTTAAAAAACCTTTTTATCTGAATAAAAAAAAAACCAATTATCAACTTGTTCACTGACAAACAGTGCAAGCACCATCACTTTAGAATGCTTAATTAAGCATTTTCATCTTCTTCTTCTCTTTCTCTTTCTTTTTTTTTAATTAAAAAATTATTAAGCATTCCTTAAGCAACCATGGTTAATGGTGCTCTTAGGTATCTTTTTCTTAATTTGGGGTACATTACACATTAAGCGTACGGCTCTAAAATATCTCAGTTTATGTAAAATAGAATAGAATATTAATATATTATTGTGTTGTGTTAAATATGAGAATACAAGAGGCATATATATATATATTGCTAACATTAACATAATGTTAGGAATAGATAATGCTAACTTTCCTAAACTATTAATGTAAATATCCTAAGAATATCTTGAGATTAACTTGCTCTCCAAATCTTTCCTTTTAGTCTTGAGGGTCTTCATAGATTTCACGGGCTTCACAGTCTTGGTCCGTAAGATACACATCTTCCGGCCCGACATATCTCTAATACTCCTCCGCACGACAAACATGGGATGCAACACGCAAATCTGCAATCACAAAGCAGACCACGTATGTCGTGGACACTATGTCGAGGAAAACAAATCAGTAGATTCCTTCGGGAATAAACTTTGACTTTAGACAAGGGGATGAAAACTTCAGCTCTTCTTTGGTCTTGACAATGGAAATACATCCCGTGGGCGCAACTGCAGCTCCAGAAACAATCGTCCTTAACTTGGACAGTCCATAAACCGGATTAAAAACTGACCTAAGAATTTAAGCGTTCAACTAGAACTCCCCCGTAATGGTTAAACTATACCAACAAACCCCAAACTATGGGAAAACAACTCTTGAGAAATTCTAAACTATAGAAGATCTCTAACAAAATAACCCATGTGAAATCACAAACCCATAAATCCATTGAGACTTTTGATAATTTTTGCACTCACCAAACTAAAACCAATAAAAAAAAAACCAGAAAAAAAACTTTTGACTTGAAGCCACGTACTAAACAAACCCTAATAATATTATTAAAGGTAACTAAATAACGTAAGAGAACTTGACGTTTATTTTGACGTCTTCATCTGGATCATCTTCGGCATCTTTTTGATCATCGTCAACACCACCAATGATCATAATCATCAAATCTTAAAACTTGCAGAAGCTTTAAATTTGATCCCTAAAAATCGACTGCTCTGATACCTTGTAAAGTAGAATAGAATATTAATATATTATTGTGTTGTGATAAATATGAGAATACAAGAGGCATATATATATATATATATTGCTAACATTAACATAATGTTAGGAATAGATAATGCTAACTTTCCTAAACTATTAATGTAAATATCCTAAGAATATCTTGAGATTAATTTGTTCTCTAAATCTTTCCTTTTAGTTTTGAGGGTCTTCATAGATTTCACGGGCTTCACAGTCTTGGTCCGTAAAATACATATTTTCCGACCCGACATATCTCTAATAGTTTACCCGTCTATTTTCTATAGATTTCATAGTGCACATTACGTCAATGGCGCAGAGATCAAAATAATATTTTCTGCAATCCACACTTACGCACATAATTTATTTTTGACTGAAACTATATGTTTAGTACTTACATTTATAAGGTAACCGCGTACGTAGAAACTCACAACCTCTTCAAAGGTACATATCGTCGAAATTACCTCTCAATATACCATATAACATTTTTAAATTAATATTAGATAAATTAATATACACTAAAAATCTTATAAATGAATATAATTTAATAAATTCAAATTGAATTTTTGGTTCAATTAATATATTAATAAATTAATAATCTCTATAAATTAATAAAAAAAATTATAGTTTTGGTATAATCCCAACATTGTTAATTTATAGAGATTTCACTGTATAGTTTTGTACATGACATTTTTATGTTTTGATAAATCAAAAATTTTAGGTATATATATTTCATATCAGATTTTGTGTTGCAGCATACGATCTCTTAAGAGTGAATAATTCAGATTTTTATATATGAGAATGAGATATAAGGGGAATGCGCGAATTGCATGTATATGATCCAAAATAGAAAAATGTATAACGTTTGGAATTTTTTGTCTTTTTAAAAGGTATATTCTTTTAAACGAAGGTATTCACGCTTGGATGACGGCTCAAGATCAGCCTCATGAAAATTTTATATTTCCTGAGGAGGTTCTACCACTTAATTAGATTAGTAGGTTACGAACATATAGTATTTATTATTAATTTTTTAAAGATAGAAAAAATGGGGGAATCACTTAATTTTATTTTTCTGCTTTCCTGGCTGACACAATATTTTTTTATCATTAGATCTATCATTAAACTTTTGTCTATACTAATAGAAGTTTTTTCTTATTTTTTAATGAAACTTAGAATTCTACAATGTGCAACGGAAAAAGATTATAAGTCTACTTCGTAGATTTGAAATTCGAATAATTAGAAAAAATTATATTCGAAATGAATATTCGAATATTCATTCTAATAATTATATAAAATAATAAAGAAAATAAAAAGATAAAAAGTATAAAATAATAATAATCGCATGAGGTTAGAACAAAAAAACTAAGAATTTCAAATAAGATATCATTTAACTTTTAAAAAAAAAGCTTTCCGGTCTAATTCAAATTTTCTTATTTAGAAACTCATGAAATCAAAATTAGAAAATCGATATATTGCTATATTCTATTAATTAATTAAGGTTTTGTTTTATTTATTTAATGATAGTCACTATTTATTTGAGCTATATTCTGTTCTAGAATATCGAAAATATGATGAATTCTAAATAGATAAGGAAAAATATGAATAGAATAGTTAATTAAAGTTTAGTGAATTTGTATACACTATTTTAGTTGAACCCGCTTAGCTCAGAGGTTAGAGCATCGCATTTGTAATGCGATGGTCATCGGTTCGATTCCGATAGCCGATTTTTATATAGTTTTTCGTTTTTTACATGGTTTTTAATGTATTTTCAAAAAAGAAAAGATTGAAAAGACTTCTTTCACTTTTTTCCAAGAGTTACCACGCCATTTATATTATGTCATATAAACTTCCATATAGAAATATATATTGGGGTAATTAAAAGGGTTAGATCTTAGCAAAATAAATGAAGAAAATAAAAGAAAATTTTTGTGATTTATTGATTTATATATATTGTATATACAAAAAAAATATTTACTATAATTTCTTCTATTACCTCCTTTCTCAACAATTCTGAAATCAGATCTACCTTATATTGATCTATTTTCAGAAGAAACTTATTGATACCACCACGAATTATAGTCATATTTGGATAAACAACAAAGGCTAAAAAAGACAAACTTCATTCCTCACATAATGAATTCATTGATTTAGGGCATGGACATACATCAGTTGCGTATTATAGATATTTCCATATTGAATTTCTCGGATTCTTTTTTTTTTTTGTTTTTGTCTTTAGATAGGAAAACATCTCTAAACTATCGTCGATTGTCAACAATGTATAAATGCCAGCGTTCCATAATAGTTGTCATTAGGTATCTTTTACTTAGTTTGGGGTACAATAGCAATTAATGGCCAAGAGGTTACTTATATGAATCCGACCTAGGAATATAGTCATGAATATTCTGCTAGCTATGGATTTTTCATTCGATGACTAATTGAATGTAGAGACTAGAGAGTTTTCTATGCCTCTTTGCGAGAAAGTGCACCTGGGACATTGAATTTTGTTGGCCCATTGAGCTCGAACACATAACGTTCTGGTAACTATAGGCCCATACAATAATTGAATCAGATGGACGGCTGAGATTTCCTTTTGACGTATCAGTTTAGTCGAAGTAAGCTTTGGAGTGACTTTCTCTACCTTCCGCCTATAAAAATCCCAAAACACAGAGAGAAAAAGATACACTGAGAAGAAAGAAACCTTTTAATATTTTTTTCACAATTTTCAAATGAGTTTAGTAATTTCTCTCAAAACTTTGAAATCTTTCAGAATGTTTTTTTGTCCCACAGGTTTGGAAAACAGATTTGTGTAGTATTTTCAAGCAAATGTTAGATCTTTCGTAAATTTTTCATAGGTTTTACCGTTTTAGAATGGGTTTATATATGTAATATCTAAAATAGTCTATAAACCTTTGGAGTCTGCATATTTCATAGTTTTACGTAATCCTAACAAGCCCTAGCTTACAAACCATGCAGAAGCTCTCGTTGAATCATGGCGGTCATCCTCCCTGCTACTCCTCTGCCCCAATCTAGCGGTATTATCTTTTGAACCAAAACCTCAAATCTCTCTCTCACATTTTTCTCCATTTGCGTAAGTTAATTAGTTCTTTCCTTTTCGATATTGATTTGAGCAGACATCGAAAGCAACCCATTTCTGACAAATGGGCCAAAAGGATTCACCGAAAGCAAGATGATCGGGAACAATAGCATGTTCGTGAGGACTGATTTACCGGGAATTGGACAAGATGACTTTACTGTTGCCATTGACGACTCAAAGAAAGGTGTGATTATCAGAGCCGAGGAGCAAACTTGTAGCAGGCACGACTCCTCTCGCCGCAACTACGTAACCTTCATCAGTCTCCACTGCCATTGCTGCGAGATATCGAGATTCCACAACACTCAAGTGACCGACGGGGTTCTCAGGCTACTCATCTCCACGACCCCCAGCAACATCAACGGGTTTGGCTCTGCCCGTGAAGGTATGCTCTTTTCACATTTCTTTGATATCAACAGTTACATTTACAAGTCTTAGTTAAAATGTTATTTGTTTCTGTGGTCAAAGATACCCACGGCCGCCCTGTCAGTACCGAACCCAAGGCCAAGGGTAATTTTTATTTTAAAAAAGTTTTATTACAATAGTAATTAATTTTAGAGAAATTATTCAGTGTACGGCGGAATATTTGTTCTTGTGGAGCAGGTCCGGAAACGGCTTATGAGTACAAGCACCTCCCAGACGGCAGCTTATACGTGCGTTTAGACATGCCTGGCGTTCCACAAGATAAGTTTAATGCCTACGTCGAAAATGGGAGAGTGACTGTGACTGGTGAAGCTCCTGCCATTAGCCACGACTCAAGTAGTCGGGAATACTCTGCTGACGCAGCTCTGCTCTCCTATCCTCTTGGCACAGATCCCTCCCCTAGGGTGGAGCGTAAAGTTGTGAACGGTGTGATGCGCCTCATCATCCGTCCAACTTGATGAAACTACGTTTCTGTTTCTAGTTCCATATTCCGCAGAAGATCTCGGGATTATGTTACGTTCCAAAGACGCATATATATCGTAATAAATAATAATAGAAAAAATAATAATAATAATAATTTATGATCCTATAATTAACTATCATTCCCCGATGTGTCTATGAAACTGCAGATAATATTTACAAATTTTGTAACGAGTACACTGAAATTTTGAGGGCAAGTAATTCTTTGAGCAGAAAGCAAATAATATTAGATTACACCAATAAACTCACCACACATCCTTTCAACTTTTCTATCTGTTGACATACACAAATGACCAAAAGAGGCTTTACATACATCTCTTTTCAACACGTCTCCTTCCATCCTTTTCTGGGTCATTCTTGTGATTTAATTATCGTCTGCATGCATTTCACAAAATAATTTATTTGGAATGTATTTTTTGGAATAGCAACTTCCTGATTTGCTTGATTTTTTTTATTTCACAAAATATTTACCAGTTGCAATGAACAAAAGGAATGAACATTCCATCTCTTTCCATATTATTCATTTTATTCTAGAATAAGTGTCGTTTTAGCATTTCAATGCAAAATATATATGTGTAATGATGTTTTTATATTAAAAATATGTAAAACTAAATGATTTTTTAATCTGTGTGAAGAAGTCTAAAACGATATTTAATATAAAACAGAAGGATTTATTTTCAATCAAAAGAAAGAATTTATAGAATTGTAAATTTGTATTTATATAAAGGTAAAACTAGATTAGGACCCGCCCTAAAGGGCGGAAATTGATTTGTCAAATTTCAATTAATAATATATGGTATATATAATATATGTATATAATATTATATATATTTTGTGTAACATTTATATATATATATATATATACATATTAGACATATATATAATATTTTATTAAATATATATAGAATTTAATAGTGTTATAATTTGTGTTGTACTTGTTATTAGTTTGTATTTAATCTTCTTTCATTTTTAGTATAATAATTTGCCTTGTTATACTTTTTACCTTTTAACTTATACACATAGTTATGCTTTTTTTCAAAAAAAAAACTTATACACATAGTCTCGTAAAATGTAATATATAAAACACATATTTAAAAAATCTACTGACCATATGCCACCATTATTTGGTTGTTTGAACAAAAAAAAAATCATGTTCTTGCATAACTGTGTATGTTGTGATATGATGTAGGCGAAGAGTAAATATATGGAAGTAAAGTTAGTGATACGAATATGAGCCTATGTTGGTCTATGCCACAATTATTTGGTTTTTGGAAGATCAATGAGCATAAGCATACACGGTCTTTGTATGCTTACGTTGTAAATGAGTCGGATATTTTTTCTCTTATGTCTGGAATGATATGGAACTCGTTGATTTAAGAGTGGTTCAGTTTTATATGATCTAATTATATTAAGAGATTAACCAAAAATATTATAAAAGTGTTACTGGTTAGGTTTAACTAATCTATGTTGGTTAAGATTTGGTTTAATTTAAGTTGGTAGGTTGCATTGTATAGGACACATGATATATTCTAACAACAACTATGAAAGAGTCCAAAATTTAAAGGAGAACTTCAAATAGTAGATAATCTCTAAATTAATAGATTAGATTTTACTTTCAACCAATACTTTGTTTCGTCGTTTTTGTGCCCTCGTGGGTCGTGACTTGGTGATAGTGGTACTGGTCAATAATAGCAAAGTCTTCTCCACAATAGTTTTTTTTGTCAAACTTCTCCACAATAATTAAATGTCATTTCTTGCCAGAACAGTGAAAAATAAATAAAGTTTCCACAAATTGTATATGCTGGCTCAACGCTTCTAAAGAGTAAAGACCCTAGGGCAAATTAAAAGGAGGCCCTATTAATTATGAAAATTTTAAAATAAACGCTGAAAAAGGTTTTTCAAACATACTATCCAAAGAGAGAGAGAGAAATATGAAAACACATAAAATTACAATAAATCTATCTTTACAGTTAATACACAAATTCATTTATAATAATACAGCTTTTCCTTGTTACGAGTTACTACTGATTGACGACGTCGAATAGTTTGGTACAAATTCAAATTAGTCAAAATGTAAGGTATTTATTGATTTAGAAAATTTTATAAATGTGGGTGACTTTTTCCTCCTTTTTTTTTCTTGTGGGCCTCAGGCTATTATTATAATAACATGACTTTTGTAACTCCAGACTGGAGTCCCCAGTCCAAGTTATACGTCAGAAATTAACAGATAGCTTTTTCTCCTTGACTTTTCAGCTTGCTCTACGTGGACCACAAATTTTTCTATTAATACCAATCTTCTCTCTCGCTTTTCTTATACCAAAATCATTCCACCTGCAACGTTTACATGACGACCATTTCGGAATCGTGCCTGCTTTTGCACTTTTTCTGGCTACTCTTGCTTTGTTTTTTTTCCTCTTCGTCAAGCTTTTTAATTTTCAAAAATCCTGTTGCGGGTCTTGTCTCTTGCCGTCCCCATCAGATTCAAGCCTTTGTGCAGTTCAAGAGCGAGTTTGATACCCGTCATTGCAACCACGATGACTCCTTTAACGGAGTCTGGTGCGATACCGCGACGGGTGCGATCACGAAGCTACAACTCACGGCTTGCCTCAGTGGAATCCTGAAGTCCAACAGTAGCCTCTTCGAGTTTCATCAGCTCCGTTACCTTAATCTCAGTTATAACAACTTCATCTCCTCTTCGCTTCCTCCCAAATTTGGCAATCTCAATAGGTTAGAGGTCTTGTCTCTTTCTTCAAATGGCTTTCTCGGCCAAGTTCCTACCTCATTTAGTAACCTAAGAATGCTTTCCTATGTAGACCTTTCCCAAAATAAACTAATTGGTAGTTTCCCAAGTGTGAGGAATCTAACCAAGCTCACACTTTTGGACCTTTTTCATAATCACTTCTCTGGAACACTTAATCCTAGGAGTAGCCTCTTTGAGTTGCACCACCTCCGTTTTCTTGATCTCGGTTACAACAACTTTAGTTCCTCTCTCCCTGCCGAATTAGGCAACCTCTATAGATTAGAAATCCTGAATCTTACCTCTAATGGCTTCTTCGGTCAGTTTCCTTCCACAATTAGTAATCTAACTCAGTTAACCGAGTTGAAGCTTTCGGGCAACAAGTTCACTAGTAGCTTTCCACTTGTTCAAAATCTAACAAAACTCTCTGTTTTGAGTCTTTCTTCAAATAACTTCATTGGCACCATTCCTTCTTCTCTCTTCACTATGCCTTTCTTATCAGAAGTTAATCTGCGTCAAAACCACCTCACCGGTTCTATTGAATTTCTTAACTCATCATCCACTTCATCCAGGCTAGAGCTACTTCTTCTTGGGAAAAACCTTTTTGAAGGAAAAATATTAGAGCCTGTATCAAAGATCACCACCCTTAAATATCTTGATGTATCTTACCTAAACACCAGCTACCCAATTGACATCACCATGTTCTCCTCTCTCAAATCTTTGTTGAAACTCGACGTTTCTGGTAACAGTATATCTCCAACTAGCTTAAGTTTTGGTTCCAACATCTCTCTGTCCATCGGATCATTGGCTTTGAACAACTGTGGCCTCAGGGAGTTTCCAAACATCTTAAAGAAGCTTGAGAACTTGGAGGAGATGGTCATATCTGGCAATACGATCAAAGGGAAAGTCCCTGAGTGGCTATGGAACCTCCCTCTTCTACGACTAGTGGATATTTCTAACAATTATTTCAACGGTTTTGAAGGGTCAGTGGAAGTTTTTGTAAGTTCATCAGTGGAGATACTCTTTCTGGATTTCAACGAGTTTGAAGGAACACTTCCTCAGCTACCACTTTATATCAACAGCTTGTTTTCGAGTGCGAATGGTTTCACCGGGGAAATACCTTTTTCAATCTGCAACCGAAGCTCGCTTTCTCTCATCGATCTGTCCAGAAACAAATTCACCGGTCCGATTCCACCATGTCTGAGCAACTTCACCCTTGTGAAACTCCGGAAGAACAACTTGGAAGGAAGTATTCCTGACGAGTTCCACGTAGATGCCTCTCTACGGACACTTGACGTTGGTTACAACCGACTAAGTGGACAGCTACCAAAGTCTCTTCTTAATTGCTCCTCTCTCAAGTTTTTAAACATTGAAAACAACAAAATCCAAGACACGTTTCCTTTCTGGCTCAAGGCTTTACCAAATTTGCAAGTCCTTATTCTTAACTCAAACGAATTGTATGGTCCTATATCTCCTCCTCATCAAGGTCCTCTCGGGTTTCCAGAGCTGCGGATTTTTGAGATATCTGATAATAAGCTCACTGGAAGCTTGCCACCAGATTACTTTGTCAATTGGAAATCAACTTCACTCATAGTGAACCAAGACGGGGGTTTATATATGGTATATATGAGATCTCACGGTATTACTAGTACCTACGGGTATCTGGATCTTATAGATTTACGATACAAAGGTGTACATATGGAGCAAGCCAACGTCCTCACTTTCTACAGCGCCATTGATCTTTCAGGAAACAAACTTGAAGGACATATTCCTGAATCCATCGGTCTTTTGAAGACAATGGTTGCGCTCAACTTATCGAACAACGCCTTCACAGGCCACATTCCTCTGTCTTTTGCCAATCTTAAGGAGCTCCAGTCACTAGACCTGTCAAGAAACCAAATCTCGGGGAGTATTCCTAGTGGACTGGGAACCCTCTCGTTTTTGTCTTACATAAACGTGTCTCACAACAATCTCAAAGGGGAAATACCACAAGGAACACAGATTCTCGGACAGCCTAAATCTTCTTTTGAAGGAAATGCAGGACTATGTGGTCTTCCACTCGAGAAAAGATGCTTCACAACTAGTGCACCACCAGCACAACAACATATGAAAAATGAAGAAGAAGAAGATGAGAAAATTTTGAATTGGAAAGCAGTGGTAGCAAGTTATGGGCCTGGATTGATTCTTGGAGTGACAATAGCACAATTTGTTGTTTCATGCAAGCCTGTGTGGTACGCCAAGATAATTGGAGTTTTTCGGTTTTGAGTTTGATAGTTCTATATATATATGTGTGAAATAGTTTGTTGGTCCTGTATTGAAGTATTTAGTTTTGTGTGTTGTGTACTCTTTTAGAGAATTATTTGTATCATATTCATATACATATATGGTTTCTTAATGAGAAGAATGGCATAACTCATAAGTAAGGCAGATGGTGAATGGGGATCAAGTTAAGGTTTAGTAATCATAGATTATATTGACTCCACTCCGATAACAATCAACCAAAAATGTTTAAAGCTAATGTCAATGGTAAATGTAAGTTCAGTCACAAAAGGGGGGGAGTTGACCGAAGTTGTGTGTTTAGAGTTTGTCCAAACTATCGGTTTATGAATGGCCCAAAAGGCACGCCTTCTGTATCATCAAATAAGCCCACCTTTCAGCCTTTTATGGTTGTAAAAGGTGATTTGTTTGGTTAGTTAGAGGACAAGTGCTGCTTCCAACTCCCAAGACTATGTATGCTTTAATTATTATTATGGTTTTCATCATCTGAGTACTAAATTGAATATACAGTAACTAGTTTATTAGTAGTTAATAGTAAATCTATGTACTGGTGTTGTTAGCCCAAGGTTTATTAAAGTGTCTTAACCAAAATAAACTGGAAAAGATGAAAGACTGACCCCAAAAAAAAACACAAGATTTTGTTGGTGAAATCGGTTCAAAGTTTACCCATCCAATCCACATGTGAGAGTAAAGGATCTATCGATTTGGGTGAGATCAAATGTGAGGGGGAAATTAGTAACAAAATTAAAAGTAAAGGGGTGACAAAGTGCAATAAACAGAACCTGTAAAAGTAAAAGAGAAGGAAGAGAGTGTAAACAACAAAAGGTTGTTCGATTATAAAAAAAAAGGGTTTTACTTGTGTGGGAGTTCTCCTTGTGTGGTGATGTAAGGACGCTTTTTACTGTGTGTTCCCCCTCACATCAAATTCTCCGTCCCAACTAAAGTTTCGATCAAGTTTTGTACGAAAAGCACGAATCTTTAAAAAAACCAGTGATAGGGGTCCGGTCCTGTCTTTATAATCAAATACTATGTCCTAAAAATTCTGATGAGAGATCCCGTTAATAAGAGAGAGTAAAACTTTTTTATTAATAAAAGGTCAGAGATAGATAGTTTTATTTTTCTTTTTTGGTTGGTTGTGTGTGTGTGTGATATGGGAAACGTGAACGCGAGAGAAGAAGAAGCGAATAGTAACCACCACCAGAACGACGACAAGGCTGCAACTGAGATTAGCTCTCATCATCATCAAGCTTCCGACTTTGCAGCACCCATGGGTGGTCATCAATCTCCTCCTCACAGCCCTCGCGCCACTCAGTCTCCTCTCATGTTCGCTCCTCAGGTTCTCTCCTCTCTCTCCCTTCAGATTCAAACTTTTGGATGGAATCAAAAATGATCTGAAAAATAAATAAATAAAAAAAAGGTACCGGTGATTCCTCTGCAAAGACCAGACGAAATCCACATCCCTAACCCTTCGTGGATGCAGCAATCGCCTCCTTACGAAGAGGCTCCCAACGAGCAAGGGATCCCCACTATGATCACTTGGTGCCACGGCGGCAAAGACATCTCTGTTGAAGGATCTTGGGATAATTGGAAGTCAAGGTCTTACCTTTTTTATTTAATTCATTTTTTTTTGTTATAATCATTTATTTCTACAAGTAATAATCTCAATTCTTGTTTCTTGTTTCAGAAGTCGGCTGCAGAGATCTGGTAAAGACTTTACTATAATGAAAGTGCTTCCTTCAGGTGTCTATGAGTACAGGTTCATCGTCGATGGTCAGTGGATGCACGCCCCTGAGCTCCCTTTTGCTCGTGATGACGCTGGCAACACTTTCAACCTTTTGGACCTCCAGGTTAACCAAATCTTCCTATTGAGTTGTTATAGGGAATGCAGAAGAGATCTTTATACTTTGGTTTGGTGCAGGACTATGTTCCTGAAGACATTCAAAGCATATCTGGATTCGAGCCTCCTCAATCTCCAGAGGCTAGTTACAGCAGCTTGCTTCTGGGAGCTGAGGACTACTCCAAAGAACCGCCTCTCGTTCCGCCTCACTTGCAGATGACTCTGCTCAACCTCCCGCCAGGCAACAACCCTGACGGTCCCTCGCCGCCGCTGCCGAGACCTCAGCATGTCATTCTCAATCATCTCTACATGCAGAAGGGCAAGAGCGGTCCTTCTGTGGTTGCCCTTGGTTCCACTAACCGCTTTTTGGCCAAGTATGTAACTGTGGTGCTCTACAAGTCCCTCCAGAGGTGATCTGAATTTACATGCGCTTATCTAAGTTTGGTGTTTTTAAAAGTTAACTCATGGAGAATGGGTGAGAGATTAGTAATTGCTAGCAAAGTTATTATTGTAAGGCCGACAAATCTCTCTATTTTTTTTTGGGTTTTGGTTTGTTTGGCTTTCAAGTTTTCACAACAGTTGTCTCACACCTGCTAGTCTTATATTATTGTTTGGCTTTCAAATCTAGCTTTAAGTCATGTGTGACTGTGACAGATGATGATTATATCTGCAGACCACAGATATAACGGGTGAAAAAAAAACAAAAAGATGACAGACCTTCTCAAATTCTCTAATTAGTAGCTTTATTATCTCAATTTTATTGCATTCTGTACAGCCACTATCTAGCAAGTAAGAAGCAACAATAGAAAAGAGCAAAACATGATGTTTACACAATTGAATCTCTAATAATAAGAGTTCGTGAGTTAAGAAAACGGGACAGCCTTTGGCTCTGATTCCATGACCTGTGGAGGGCAGTGGTCTACTTCCGTGTCCAGCATTCTACAAGGAGAAGAGCAGGAGCACCCCCATGAATGCAGTCCATGATGCGTCCAGCGCTGCAGAGAGTACATAACAGTTGTACTTAAAGAGACAGAGATAATAATTTCAAATGCAGATATGTTTATATAGGCACCACCACAATTGAAGAAACAGAGATGCAAGTTTCAAAAGTTTACTTAAAAGACCAATCGTGAGGTGCGTCATAACTAACAATAGCATAGCCACTTTGGTACTTAGAGAGGACCACAGTTTTGATTGGCATGATCTTTAGTTGGAATACAACACTATTGTTAAACCCTTAAGGCCTTAACAATATCCCTATTCTCCACCATGCATGTGACAACAATGTGAACTCAATCGCTAAATTAGTTTTCTACTTATTTAAAAAGTCAAAACACGTCACATTTTAGATATGATTATATATCATCATATATAAACTGACCTTTAGTCTTTACGTGTACTTTTTCTTTCCAATTTTTGGACGTTACAGTGATATGTATCGTTACCAATACGATGTGGTAAGATATTCAAATGTTTTGACATATCTCGTTTTCTATTTCCTGTGAATAATCGCTTTGTAGGGTAATAATTATATTTTCTAGATATTGGATTTGGAGCTTGTTTAGTATAAATTATAACGTAGCACATGTACCAGACCAGTTTCTTCTTACATACTATGATACTTAGCACATATTAATGATGCTACGAGTATCGGAGCTTGTTTATTGTGAAAGACATTTCCACCAGTTTTTCATACATAGTATGAAAGCACATTGTTTTAAATCTTAACGTAAGCTTCGTTTTCAGATTAAAGAATGAAAAAAAAATCATCATTCAAGAGATCAGACATCTTAGCTAATAATTTCACACAAAATTATCAATGATCTGATGATGTAATTTTGTGGGGGACATGAAAGCTCCTAAACGGTTTAAGGCAAACCTTGACATGATTGTTACATTAAAAGCAATTATGTGTGTGTGTTTATGTGCATCTATGGAATTAAAATATGAACTAAAAGTCAGATTGTTAAAAAGCTTATTGTCTTCATGAAAGAATACCGACTAAGACTAATGAACATATCCGACCATTTGCTCATAACAGTGCTGGACAAACTTCAAAATAAGATGAGTATTTAAAGATAAACTATTGTCTGAAGAAGAACGTGAAACGGCCCACTGGGTTATAGAGATAAGAA
Organism: Raphanus raphanistrum subsp. raphanistrum; assembly: GCA_019706035.1. Taxonomy (NCBI): domain Eukaryota; kingdom Viridiplantae; phylum Streptophyta; class Magnoliopsida; order Brassicales; family Brassicaceae; genus Raphanus; species Raphanus raphanistrum. Next base: position 17,909,956 of record CM033983.1, on the reverse strand, counting down.
GATAAAGAGTCAAATAAGAGGTTCTCCTTTCGATATTTGCCATCTGCTCCCCCATCTATTTAATAATTATCATAATTCTTAAGTGTCTTTTTCAGTTTAGCTTTTTTGAAAGACAAAACAAAAGGCACATTTGTTAGTTACCAACTAAATCCGCATGTGACGAATCTTCCAGCTCCTTTGTTTTTTGTTGTTTTCCTTCTTTCTATTTTCTTCTTAGGTATGATCAATTGGTGATGATGATTGTTCTATTTGTTTCTTAGTGATATACTATAAGGTAGAAGTTGGAGTGGTTAAACTACTAGAACTGGAGTTGAACTAACATTTACAGAGATTCTCTACCATTTTTATAAAGCAAATCTCCACAAAATAAAAATAAGAGAGAAAAGGAGACAAAGAGAGTTTCACCGGAGGCAGAATGAGAACACCGTTCAGTCAAAAGAAGAATGAGAACACCGACATGGCAATACATACACTAATTAACAAAAAATGGGTTATTGTCAATCTAGTAATATTTCAAATGAAATAGCTGACAAGATTCTTAATAAGTAAGATTCTTATAAAATAATATAATACAAATAACAATAAAATTGTTTATGTATTTTAATTTAAGAATTTCAGTCTAATAATACTAATATATTAAATGAAATAGCCGCCGACTGGTGCTTTAAATAGTTTATTTAAACTTTTCATGTGAATTAATGTAATAAAACTAAAAAGAAAAATAAGAATGAAAGATAGGTCAGGTCAATTAATGGCAACTATGAAAGTTAGTGATGTGAAAAGGTTTTCTTCAGTGATGCATTATTGTACCTTCACCATTTTTTTCTTTTAAAAAATAAAACCAAGAAAATAATACAGACAACAAAAAGAGACTGACAGAGTTTTCGATAAAACCACACGCGTGTCGTGCTGCCATTAGTTGAATAAGGTTTGAGTCTGTGTTATATAAACGGCTACACTTACCACCACCCATCTCTCTCTCTCTTGAAGTAGACTCTAAGCCACCGTCAGATCTAAGATCTCAGCTCTCCGTTCCAAGCCATGGCCGAGAAGGGCAAGGAGAAGGTAGCTTTTTTTAAATTTCTTCTCATTCTTGTTTTGTTTTACTTTCAGTAGACATAGAAAGTTGTGGTTTTTGTATGTGGGTGGGTCTTAAGAATTAACTATCTTGTGGAGCTTTTGATTCTCTCCTTTTCTGCTCATTTCTTGTTTTTAAAATATAGTTTTTTGTATTTGTGAGATGTGTTGGTTTTGTATGGACTAAAATAATGCGATCAAACCATTTTATAAAGGTAAAACTCGTGGAAGTGATACGAGAATCTTTCTTTCTTTCTTTGCGTCAGCGAACGAATCAGTTCTGTCTTAGTAATTAGATACTTGGAAACGTGAAAGTGTGTTGTTTCGACGTTTACCACTAATAAGAGAACCTGAGGATTTTAATGATGTCAATATCCAAAAAAAAAAAAAAAACAGGTAACTATGATGAAGTTGAAGGTGGATCTTGAGTGTGCCAAGTGTTACAAGAAGGTCAAGAAGGTTCTTTGCCAGATCCCTCGTGAGTTCCTTCTGTCTTTTTCTCAAAAAAGATTCTTGTGGATTATTAGTTGTTTGATTTGATTGAGGAAATGGACTGAGTGGATGATGATTTGTGTGGGTTTTGAACAAGAGAAATAAGAGACCAACTGTTCGATGAGAAGTCCAACATAGTCATCATCAAGGTGGTCTGCTGCAGCCCTGAGAAGATCATGGACAAACTCTGTTCTAAAGGTGGCGGCTCTATCAAGACCATCGAGATCGTCCAGCCACCCAAACCGCCTCAGCCTCAGCCACAAGCTCAGCCTCCTCCTGCCCAAAAGCCCAAAGATGCTCCCAAAGCCGCCGAGAAGCCTAAAGAGGCCGCCGAGAAGCCTAAGCAACCTGAAAAGGCCAAAGAGTCTGAAAAGCCTAAACAGGCTGAAAAATCAAAGGAAGCTGAGAAGCCTAAGCAAGCAGAGAAGCCCAAAGAATCCGACAAACCGGCAGCGGCTAAACCCGCCGCACCAGCTCCTGCACAGCAGGCACAGGCACCTGCTGCAGCACCAAAGCAGGCTGGACCGCCACCACAAGCGATGCCGATGATGTCACAGGGGAAACCAGTAGCAGCTATGTATTATGGGCCATCATACTATGACGGTTTTGGAGGTGGGCCAGCGTTCAGTGGATACGGAATGCCGCAGCCGCCACCGCATCAGTACGAGACTTATGGCCGACCTGTGTATGACAGCTGGGGAGGAGGACCACCACCTAGTTACCGACAATGCAACCTCAACAGATGCGATTACTTCAGCGAAGAGAACCCACAAAGCTGCTCCATCATGTGATATTATGCTGATTCCTTCCCTTATTCACTCTCTTTGTATCCTTATCATATTTTTCTTCAAAATATTTCTTTTCTTCTGATACAAATAATAAAAAGAATATATAGAAATATGTTTAAATGTAACGTTGTATTTTAAAAGCTGTAACTGTAAACATTAACTAGCTTTCGACCTGCGCACCCGCGCGGGTGTTTATTCTTCGTAATTATATGTATTTTTAACTTTTAAAAATGTCATAAATATAATTGTTTACATTCTTGTTATAGATTCATAGGTTATTGAGTTTTGACATTGGTGTGTTTTGTTGAATTTTTTTTAACATACATTTATGAACTATGAATTTGTGTTCTTTTTTTAGTGTGCTTTTATTCATTGTACTTGGTAAAGTAAACATTAAAGTGTAAAATATTAGAGTTTTAAGTATACTTTTGTTTCTACTATAAATATTGGAATTAAATTTTTGTTTTAAAGGTTAAATTTTATATTGAGAATTTTTAACACAAATACATTATTTAGACATTACATAGAAAAATAATGAAAAAGGTAAACAAACAATCAAAACTAAGTACATACTTTGCGAATTTTATTTAGCAATCCTAATTTACACTATTGAAATAGGCCATTTTGTTAGAATTAAACATTTGGTACATCATATTTACGATTACATAGTGGATAGTCTATACTTGACCTTAAACATTTTAGAATGGCCCTATTTTTATGTTTTTAACACTTTAGAACCAAAGTAGATCCGAAAAGAAATGTTTAATAGAATGCCAACTCTAATAGAAAGTATTGCTCAAATTACTTTACAGTTATGAAGATTATTATGTATTTAATTTAGTTATGTTTAGTTCAAAAGATTTTTTGTATTTAATTTTGTTTCAAGCGAATTTTCAGTTTATAGTGATTTGTGGTCATATTTTATATTTGTCAAGCTTAGTTATGATCTGCTAGCGTAGAAATAGATAAATTATTCTGAATTTTATTGATTTAGGAAAATATAAAGTTATCTCCTTTTCCAAATTTTTAATCAATTCTTTTCCATTAAATTTTAAAGCCCAAAAACTCAAACACGTGAGCAAGGATGATTCTACAATTAAAACACGTGTACTATTGCAAAAGAAGATTTACAGTGGCTTCCGAAAGAAGATGAACCACTTCGAGAATTGTGTGTCGCCGGTGAACGTCTTTGCTTTCAGGTTATCTTCTCCGGTTACCAGCACCAATATTCAATTGCTTAGAGCTCCAGAAAACAGTCGTGAACATCAGCCCCACCTCCTTTACTAAATGTCACCGGAAATTGAGAAGTCTTAACAAAAAATTTCTTGATTTAAATTTAGGGACCCCATCAAAAAGAATTTATGTTAGTTCTCGCAATAAGAAAATTTAGGAACGCCATCAAAGACACCTAATCTATGTTTCTGAAGCTAAAATTACCATATCAATCCCTAACTTCTCGATTTGATCAACTTGGGAAAACTTACACTCCAATCTGAAATTCACATCCGACCAGAAATATATAACGGAAAGATTTACATCCATGTATAAACTCAATCAAGCATAATCAAATAAAATCGAGATCTTTTAAAGATCTAGTAGTTGTAAAGAGATGCAAAAGGAGAATAGAACATCGGCAAGAAGGAAAGACGAATTCACGACAGAACATTACAATCCGATTAGACAGAAAGGAATCCGATCAAAATCAGATACAGAAACAAAATACTTAGCTGTCTTTCTCTCTGTAGATTATACACCGACGGGAAAACAAAATTGATTATGTCCAAATTACTTTCGCCGGTTTACGTCTGTAGAAAAGTTTAATGGCTTTATTAAGCTATAAAACGACAGTGTATAACCCTAGTGGCATTTCTTTGTAATATTTGTGCAAAACTCAGGGTAAATACAATTTGTACTTCCCCTTTGATAGTTTAGATAAGAAAACTGTTTTATTTTCTTAAATATGAACCAAGGATAATAATATATATTTCCCTTTATCAGTTATGTCTATATCCTGTGTTGTACCTTATAACACTAGTGTGTGGTTTTGATGATTGATCACTAGCATTCACATATGCTCAGAAAATGGAAGCCATCTTTGCAGACAATAGAGGTAGATAACTAATGATGTGGCTGTATACTTTAGCTGAGCAGCAGAAGGAAAGAGTTTTGATAATAAAACTCAGTCTAGTAATTGGATTCTCCTTTGTAAATCTTGTGATCTGTAAAGTGTTCAACTTACAGTTCCTTCAATGGGTTTGTTTTTGGTAAACCTATTTTAAGTTGATATTTTGAATTGTTTAATAGTTAAATCAATCACTTGTGTGGTAATTACAAAGTTGATGCCTTTCCAGAGGATATTATGAAAAGGAAGAAACTTTGCAAAGCGATTCGATCCCTATTCTCTTACCTTTAAACAAAGTCTTTGTTTTGGTAATCAAGATAAAGAAAAGAGACAAAACCCATTCCCCCTGGACAAAGGCACCTCCAATGTCTCATCCATCAATCCTAAAATGACGATTATTACCCTCCACATTCTCCAAAACTGCAGGGGTCTTCATGTCATTTGTGGGTAGAGTAGTTAAGAATCGTCGGTTAAACTAATTGGGTAAAGAAAGGGGAAACTTCACCAAGCAAAGAACACAGCCACTAAAGAAAAGGACCTGAGAACTTGCGTTGATCAACAAAGCTGACGTTTAAAAACCATCTCAATCTCCTTCCCTTACAAACTGCATTCATCAGAGTTCTCATCTTCGACATCTCTCCTCTCTCTCTCTCTCTCTCTCTCTGGATCAACAAGAAATGGAGATTCAAGCAAGACTAATGGAGTACAAGTACCATGTCATGGCCTCAATCATCGTGACCGTGGTCGTGTCGTCCCTCCTGTACGCAGCACCAAGAATCCTCGACTTATTAGCTTACTTCTGGCCTCTGTTTGCGTCTACTGCCGCCTTATTAGCCATGGCAATCACCTCCGGTGGCTTTCAACAACTCTCAGATGAACCTACCGGCGAGGGAATCATGGATTACGTCGCCGGACGGCCTGAAGATTTTCACTAGTAACTACCCATCTCAATAACAATGTACAAAGTTGATCCCTTTTTATGTCAAATAAAATGTAACAAAAGATTATAAGACTAATGCATAAAACAGAGTATCGATGACCATAACATGTAAGAAACAGAGTATTTATTTAATGAAAGAGAGAACGAACAAACAAACTCTCTCTCAGTATCCATAATCATAAGCGAACTCGTTGACACCAACCATGGCTGAGACGACTTGGGAGACGATGTAGAAGCTTCCACCTAAGATGATCACAATGAGAACGGCGGAGATTGGGTTCTTGAGGAGTTCGAAGATGGGCTCGAACACGGCGGAGAGAGCTCCCGTGCTGACGGTGAGTGCGTAAAGACCGTACCTTCTCACGTTATCCCAAAACTCTTCCATCAGAGGACCTTCCGGTCCCAAAGCCATCGCCTTTTCTCCATCTATTCCTAATGCCAAAGCCATCATCAAACCTACGGAGACACCGGTCACCAAAGCTCGTCTCAGTTGCTTCTTCTCCAGAGTCAAAGGTTGTGTCTTTTCAAGCCTGGCTCTGTTGCTTTCCGCCGTTGATCTTCTTGTGGATGCTTCGCACTGAACACGGCGGCACGGTGTTCTGGTGCTAATGGTTGAGCTCGGAGACGACGCCTTAGCTGGTGCTAGTAATCTGCTGCTGCTCAAATGGAGATGAGGTTGGAGAGAAGATAGTTTCATTTTGGGGAGAGACATCATCATAGTCATCATCCTCTCTCTCTCACTTCTTCCGCTGATTCTATCTTAATATACTTTTAGATTGTGTGGCTCTCCTGCACCTTATCTCTGCGGATAACTGAATCATCTTTTTTATTTATTATAAATTACATCTAGCAACCAAAACGCACAGTTTGAGAGAGTACCTTGAGATGTTTGAGACGTTTCACCATGCGGTACTCGCTAACAACACTACGAAGCAGCTCGTCTTGCTCTTCTTTTGAATGAAAACGCATGAAAACGTCTAAACGCCGACACTGCAGTTTCTCCTCCTGAGACAGGTCCTTCTCAGATGGATTTGGGTATAACATCATTGTCAAATTCAGTGTCGAACTCTTCTCTCTTGTGGTTGTAACTGCTCAATCCAACCAAAGAGTTGTTTCCCGGAGCAACAGGTTCCTTTCCTCCAAAGCTCCTGTCTGTATGAGACTCTGACCACAATATAACATTAAAACACAGTGACAAATATTGATCCTCTTTGTTGGATTTTTAATTTTGGACATTCGAGTTAGGTTCTTACTTACAGTTACAAGATGTAGATGATTCCGTTTTAGAGATGGTGATCTATATAGTTACAGTGTAATCTAGAGCAAGAACAACACAACGAGATGCACACCTATATTTGAACCACAGAAACCAGATATACCAAGCAAAAGGACTAACATTTTTGTGTGTCTCCTTCAACTCTGCATGAAATTTGGATAAGAAATGAGAAAGAAAAAAAATGTAAGGGATCGTATAACTGTACAGTATCTGTGAAGAAGGAGAGACATGCTTGACTTTAGGAGGAGGAAACGGGTACTCTTCTTTCATGTTCGGTTCTGCTGTCAAAGGAGAAGCCACATTAATTTCTGAATAAAGATAGAAATACCATCAAGCAAAGTAGTGCAGACCTTTCTTATCTTCAACTGGTCCTTTTGCCATGGCTTGAACTTCGTTTTTGCTCTTCCCTGCTACATGTGACATATCCTGGAGAGATAAAAACCAACGTTGCCTCTAGATTAACAACATAACAAAAAGAGGGCTAGCACCACAACTGTGGCGGATATACGTTTTATCAGATGGATACAGGCATTACTGGAAGTGGGAAAAACGGGGAGTTAAAACATAAAACTACAGTTTCCTCTGCCCAGTTTCCCATTCCATAAATCTCAAGTCCCTGAATTAAGTTAAAACATAAAACTACAGTTTCCTGAAGAAAAAAAAAACATAGGCCTTAAGGAGATGTTGAAAGAAGGGAGAGAAGCATTTCATCATCAGCAGTCCAGTCCGGAGAAATAAGCAGGAAAGTTAGATTTCCCTGACATAAAACAAAACCAACTCTTATCTGGTTCAGAGACGCTTTCCTGGTGAATCAAACTCTTTTTTACAACCGAAACCCAAGTAAAAAAAAAAATGCTCGGTTAAGATCAAACATATTTTGTGCTAACCAAGAATCAAATAAACCGAACTACCCGAACCCGCAGCCTATTATGATTCGATTAGACACCACACATGTATTAATATTTTTTTTTTGGCCATCTGACCATACCACACATGTAAGAAACACATGTAAACTGGGGGGAAGGTTAGTATAAAAAGGTAAATAACGTTTGCAGCAGTTACAAAGCAAAGGGAAACGTTTTTAATTCAGGACACTACACGATTCAATTTCAGACACTAGTACGTTTGTCTCATCTTCCTCGTTTCTTCTCTCTTCTTTCTTCGTCACTACAGATCTGAGTCAAAATCAAAGCTCAGGTTTTTGTCTCTCTCTTTGGTCAAATACTTTCTCCTCAAAAGATATTAAAAGATTCAAACTTTACAAACCCCTTCGCCCTTTCTACCACATCATCAAATCCTAACAAGAAACACGTGATTCTCCTTCTTCCTCACAAACCACTAAGCAGCGATCTCAACCTCCATACCTCAACTCTCTCTCTCTAATCCCTAAACCTAATCATCCATTTCGTAGGAGAGAATCAATGGTTGGCGGTCAAAAGTTCTGGGAGAATCAAGAAGACCGAGCGATGGTTGAATCCACCTTAGGCACCGAAGCTTGCAACTTCTTAATCTCTTCAAACACTTCCAAGCTCCTCCCTCCTCCTCCGCATCCTCCAACCGATCCCAATCTCCAGCAAGCCCTGCGTCACCTCGTCGAAGGCTCCTCCGACTGGGACTACGCCGTCTTCTGGCTAGCTTCCAACGCCAACACCTCCTCCTCCGACGGCTGCGTCTTGATCTGGGGAGACGGCCATTACCGTCCCCACAAGAAAAACTCTGAAGAAACAAAAGAAGAAGACGAGACCAAACGGCTCGTGCTTCGGAAGCTCCACTCCTCCTTCTTCCTCGGCGTAGAAGACCGTCGTCTTCTGGCGAAGTCAGCGGGTGGTCTCACTGATCTCGACGTGTTTTATCTCGCGTCTTTGTATTTCTACTTTAGGTGTGATTCGAGTTCGACCAAGTACGGTCCCGCGGGAACTTACGTCTCCGGGAAGGCGCTCTGGGCCTCGGATCTGCCTAGCTGTTTGAGTTACTACAGGGTTAGGTCCTTCTTAGCTAGATCCGCTGGTTTCAAGACTGTCTTGTCTGTCCCGGTTAGCTCTGGAGTTGTGGAGCTCGGTTCGTCGAGACTGATTCCTGAAGATAAGAGCGTGATTGAGATGGTGAAGTCAGTGTTCGGTGGTGGATCCAAAGAAGCTCCCAAGATCTTTGGTAGACAGCTGAGTCTGAAACCTCGGTCCATGAGTATTAACTTCTCCCCTAAGACGGAGGACGATGACACTACTGGTGGTTTCTCCCTGGACGCGTACGAGGTGGGAGGTTCGAACCATCAGGTGTATGGGAAAGACGAGGCAACGGACGAGCGGAAGCCGAGGAAGAGAGGGAGGAAGCCGGCGAACGGGAGAGAAGAGGCGTTGAACCACGTGGAAGCGGAGAGGCAGAGGAGGGAGAAGCTGAACCAGAGATTCTACGCGTTGAGAGCAGTGGTGCCTAACATCTCAAAGATGGATAAGGCTTCTCTCCTCGCTGACGCGATCGCGTACATCACGGATATGCAGAAGAAGATAAGGGTCTACGAGACGGAGAAGATGGTGATGAAGAGGAGGGGGAGTGGTCAGGTAACTCCGGGGGATGTTGATTATCAAGAGAGGCAGGAGGAGGACGGCGCGGTGGTGAGGGTGAGCTGTGCGTTGGAGTGTCATCCGGTTTCGAAAGCGATACGGATGTTCAGGGAGAATGAGGTTACGCCTCGTGATACGAACGTGGCTGTGACGGAGGAGGGTGTGGTTCATACGTTCATTGTCCGGCCTCAAGGTGGCTGCACAGCTGAGGAGTTGAAGGACAAGCTCCTTGCCTCTCTCTCTCACAGTAGTGTCGTTGATATGTAAAAAACTGTAACAGTGTTGTTGTTGGGGTTGTATCAAATGTACTTTTATTACTAGCCAAACCAAAACAAACTCTGGCATCAAAATTATATAATATGTCACAGAGAACATAATCAGTTTAACATAAGGTGGAAGACAAAAAAGATGCATGCACTTTCACTTTCTTTTTGGTTTCTTAACAACATTTCAACACTACTAAGGAGCTGTTTTCACTTCGTCACGGAAAGGTTTGGGTGTCTTTGGGTGGCACCACCACCGTACAACCGGAATAGACTAAAAGCAGAGATGCAAGAGACGAAAACCAAAGCAACAGAGGCAAGCAAGGCGGTTGCGGTTCCTCCAGCGGATCGGTTGCAGAACTTGCCAAACATATTGCACAGCTTCATCCACTGCAGCTTTTCCTCGCCTCTTATTCCAATCAAACCAGACTCTGCTGATGCTGCTATTGCTGCCACACTCATGTAAGCCATCGCCTGCTCATTATATTAACAAACCAATTACACAGCTTTCAAGTTTACTACCTCAGTCTCCTAGATTCAACAAAACAAGCAAACATTCTCTACCTAAAAAGTACACTCCCATCTCATATCCAACCAAACCCATTAAATGCTTCTAATACTTTTCAACATAGCAAACCTGACACCCAGCCGACCATGAGAGATCCAAAAAAAAAAACGACCAAGCCAAACCCACAAGATGTAAAAAAAAAAAAAACCCAAAAGATGTATAGAGAGAAAGAACACACAAGAACTGACCTGATCGCCTAAGAAAATGGCCCAAGCAAGGGACTTGTCGAGCAAAACGCTTCCTTTCATCGAACCCACCACGCAACGAACTGACTGCAACAAGGAATAAGCCGCAGCTATCCCATTAGCGACCACCAAGAACCTGCAGAAACCAAAAAAAAAAAAGTTTCAGACTTTACAAAGTGAACTGGTGTTAGTTAGGTTTACTAAAACTGAAAAAAAGGGAGGTTTTAATAGAGCTAACACAAGGGCCTTCATGTCGGTGTACTTGGCTCTCTTCTCAATTGTAAAGATTTGCTTGACCTGAGTGATTGTCACTATCAGAATAAGCGCGAGGAGAGCGAGGAGAGTAGCGGAGCACCTTAAGAGCAGCTCTGTTAGCTTCAGTCTCCGATCAATCAGCTTCATCTTGCCTCCGTGGAAGACGGCTACGTTTCCTGGACTCATTTGTGCCCTTAAAAATATAAACTTTAGGACAGAACACACAGTCCGTAGAGACCAGAGAGAAATAAAAAGACTAGTTTGGGTTTGAACGGTCTTTAAAAGGAGTTTGCTCAGTGTCCCACTTATAAGAAAAAAATACGCTTCATGCTTTCAAACTTGATCTAAATTAAGATTGTGTTGTCCTAATAACACTTTAGTTACTGTCTGAAACCCTTTTTGATCATTACGCAGAAACATATAGTCCCAGAAGCTGCCAAGTGGTAGAAGATCTCTTGTAAGCGTATTTAAAGATGCATTTAATACGAAAGTGAAGTATCACAAATGAAGTTTTAGGATCTTTAATCAAAGGATTATTATGAGAGTACTCTCTATGTTTGTCTTTTAATGTTCTAGGAAAGTGGAAAAGAATGGTTAACTTCTAAGATGGGGACTTTGTATGGCCACACACACACACATGCTCTGTACTACAACACTGCTAGTATTTAATGAACACCATTGTCTTGTCCCTTCTTCTTTTTATTTATTACACTTCAAAACTCTCCCAATTAGCCCCTCTTAAACCAAACCCATAGTTGGTCCTTCAATATGCTATCATTGCCATTGTTATTGGTAAAAATCCAGCATAAACTGGAAAATAGGGATCCATATAATGTACAAAAATGCCAAGTTAGATTAGGAAAATAACAATTATGGCACAAGTGTCTCCTAAAAAGGCTACAACTTCAAGACTGAAAAAAACATTAATTTTCTTGAGGAATGTGATTTTTAGAACTCAACGAACTTGCACACATATTTGCTCACTCTGGTTGAGAGTATCAGCCACGGTATGATCCCAACCTGCATTTTTCACACAACCAACTAACAATCTCATTCCCACAACAGCATACCAAAACAAATGAATTGAGAAGGAATCTACCATCGCATGGCCTGTCAAGTGACCTCCTGTTCCCCAAGATAACAACCTCCCTGAGAAAGAAAGACACCACATTCAGTTTTTGAAACCGATATACCTTTTGTCAAACCGGCAAAATAAACTAACTCACCAAAGGGTTGAACAAGTTGCTTAGCAATCATGGCAATTGGAGTCCTCAAGAACCAAAATACCAAGATTAAGTACATCACAACCTAGAGACAAAGTTCTTAGCAACATCTTCTCACATAAGTAGTTTCTGAAAGAAAAGAAAAAAGCTTCAACACACACAACTTAGAAGATTACCTTTGAAGCAATCAGAACGTTTCCATACAGATCGTATGACAGTTCTTTGTTATGCTGCTCCACATCTGAATTTCACAAAAGACTATTAACAGATACACACACACACACACCTAATACAAGACCAAAAAGATTGCAATGCATTTCTAAATCTAACAACCCTATTGCATCATACTATCAAAACCTCAAGATCACCATAGAGACTGAAAGCAATACTCACAGTGTGCAAGTTTTTTCTCTTTAGTAGCTGCTGACCTCCTAAGTTTAGCAGCTTGCGCAAATGTGGCAGGCCTGCGAGCGAGTGAATCACTCTTTAATCAAACACAAACACAGTACACAACCACAGAGCGTCTGATAAAAAGAAAAGATGGACTGCTTACTTACTGAGACAACGCAGTGGCCTCTCTCAAAAGCTGCTTAATTTCGGATCGCAGCTCTGCTTCCTCTTGCTATTATTATTATCATTCGACCCTTTCTGCTTTAAATTATTCAGTAGAATATGAAAGTTTTGTTTACTCATGAAAAAAGGCAGACTGGTTATTATTAGTTATTACCTTCTTCAATTGGTGGAGGCACTTTGATAGCAGCTGGAACGCCACGATGACTAAGAATGTCAGAGGCGCGGCCAAAAAGCCACCTTCTTCTCTCACATTCTCTCCTTCCATTAACCAACACACCCCACACCCCACCCCCCCCCCCCCCTCCCTTCAGCTAACAGAAAACTTAAATATCCAAAAATTCACAAAAGTAGGGAGCCCTAGTTCGATCCGTGTATAGATTGTACGACGAGGGTAGATGACAAAATCGGAACTTACATTCTCAGTCGTCGAGAATTTCAAAGCGGAGGAGCTGATATATGTGTTACGTCTGCAACTAACCTGAGGATTATGAGTTGATTTGGATTTTTTCAAAATTAACTCTTTAAATTCAAGCCCTTAAAGTGTAAAAACTTATGAGTTAAACCTTCTTAACAGGCTTTCATTGGACTAAAATAAAATAAAAAGACCAAACTGTTGTTTGGGTTCGTCACCTTGTTACACACTCTTTTTGTTTCATAGGCTGCTGGAATAGACTCATTAACTATTTGAACATAACTTGTTGTAAGATAAAGTTAAAAGTGATGTGTCTAGATTGATTTTCTTTAAATCTATGACGGTTATATATATGCACCTCTCAAAGTGATTTAGGAAGATAATTAGCTTGTAAAGAAGGGAGACATGGATAGTAAAGAAAACTGGGACAAGAGTTGCACCAATATGATTAGACGAGCTTCTTTTAGGCGAGTACAAATTTACTACAAGTGGAGCGGAGCACGAGTCTCAAAGACGGAATTGCGAGGAGAGATATTAAAAAGCTTGATACTCCCTCCGTTTCAAATTATATGTCGTTCTAGAGAAAATTTTTTGTTTCAAAATAAGTGTCGTTTTCGGTTTTCAATGTAAAATTTATTGACAATATTCTCTTTTTCAATTTTTCTATTGGTTGATACATGGTTAGGTGTATTGGTAATAGTGTTTTTATTTTGAAAATATGTAAAATTAAATGTTTTCTTAATCTGTGTGCATAAGGTTAGAACGACATATAATATGAAACGGATGGAGTATTGTTTTCTTAATAAGTCGTAAGGAGGTCTCCGGACTCCGGATGTGGTTTGCCACTCCACAAGTTCAAGAAAATTAGTTGCTCAAGTCTCCATACAAAGCTTTTTTCAAAAAAAAAAAAGGTCCACACACAAAGCTAAGCTCTGTTTTGATCTCCAAACTCTGTTTTTATCTCTTTTAGAGAAAACAAACTCTTGTAAAAAAAAGTATTTTGTTCTTTTGAATAAATTTAACATTAGTTCATTCAAAAAAAAATCTAACCTTTTTAATATTTGAATCTGAATATCCTTTATTGATTAAAAGCCAACTACAATATAACATCTATAAATTAATACTCGATAAATTAATAATTTCTATAAATTAATAAATTTCATCGGTCTTAACTTGAACTGGTGTAAAATATGATACAAATCGATAAAATAATATGATAATAATATTTTTAAAACTTTCATGTACATATATAATCCCATTGAAACAATAAATTAATAATATATCAATATATATTTTTATATAAGTATAAACTAAACAATATATTGTTGGTTTTATATTTACAATGAAAATACATCTATTTTTCTTAATAGTTCAATATATTTTGATAATATTTAGTAAAATTATATCGAACAATTCTATGAAACATACACCAAATAAAATAATAAAACCATATGAAAGTCAAATTTCTAAAATTTAAACAATGTATATATGGTAAAATCAAATATTTTCTTATTTTATAACAAAAGTAGAAAAAATAAAAAAAAAATTTAAAAAGATAGTTTTTGTAAATTAATATCTCTATAAGTCAATAAAATTTTAAAGTCCCAACATTATTAATTTTGTAAATTAATATCTCTTGAGTGTTACTGTAAATCGTGATTTCAATTAAGCTGGATTTTATTGTAATTTTGCTAAGTAGTATATATTTTGTCGAAGTACACGCATTGATTACTTAACCTCGTCAAAACAAATTGTGTTAATTATGATATCCTACATGTACTTGCCCATCCATATGATGGGGGTTATAATAAGTCTTGCTATTATTCCCGATGAACGGTCCAAGTAATGAATTGAAATGTTGGTATGCGATAAATCATTTAAGTAGCAAAAAATGTTGGCCTCCATCGTAAGGACAAGAAAAGAAAGGGTGGTATCCAAAGTTAGAATGTCATCTAAGGCTAAAATGAGAGCTAAAAGTACAGCATGGAGATATGTTAAAACGTAACTGTAACATGTTTACTTTTTAACGTGGGAGTGGTTGTAATGGGAGTAGAAGAAGTAGGCACGCGTTGTCTCTAATGTCTCTCAACTAATCTAAAGACATTTTATGTTTTGTCTCATCCGATCCCACTTAATTAATTATAGTTATGTTAAACATCTATCTAATTGGGTTTATCATCAAATCAGAGCATTATCGATGGACGATGAGTTCGCAGATACCGAAGCAGGAACAATGTAAATCCAAATCCTAAACGTCGTAGCATCTTCAGCTTTGGTGTATGCATGCCATTACATTCCAATTACTTCCCGACAAATACATTTGCTCCGACCACTTTTGATGTGCGCTTTCAGACTTTACGTACATCCCCATGTCTACGTCTATCTTTTCAACCCCCGCTCCATCCAGTGCCGGCGTTGAACACATCCGCATGAAATAATTGCACGGGGCCTCTGATTTGTCTAAAATTTTTGTGGCCTAATTTTTTTTGTCAATTGTTGTTTATTTGTTGTACAGTTTAATGGGGTGGTGGAACCTTGTAAACCCTACTTCTACTGAGTAACACGATTTGTAACCTTGTATATTCTTTCTAGATAAATTAATATTAGAATGAATAGAAGATAAGTTAAATTATACTATCAATACTATCTTGATAATGAAAATTTGATGAAAATGCAAAAGGAATTTTTTAAGAACTCATAAAAATTTTACTAGTTTAGAAGATATTGCAAATTTGTTATAAACTTAAGTTTTTATGGATTAATTTTTTATGTATAATTTAAGGGTATATTTTATAATTTTGTATAGGACCACAAAAATTTATGAACCGGCACTGGTTCCATCTTCTAGCTATACCGTCTCGCTTCTTTTTGTTAGAAACTGTTAGTATAATTAGCCAAATGTTTGCGACGGCTCTACATTTACGCTTTTCTTTGTCACATGAAAAAATATATTAGTAATGTGCATGCATGGATGTTTTTCATCATGGGAAGGGAGCTTAGTGATAGCATTTTTTTAGTGATAGCATTTCGATCGAGAGATAAAACGAGAAGATCGAGAGAGAATGTCTTTTGCGTTAAAAAAAATGCTCTTTTCACAATTTTTTATTAGTTAAAATACATCCTATCATATGCTGATATCATTAAAGCATTTTAGTTTCAACAGTGATATATTCTCATATTTTTATTAAAATTCAATCAAACAAAAAAAGGTATTCTAAATCAGTTATATTATGACATGTGTACATGGATTTCACAAAAAAAAAAATTGAATATCTCATTTGAAAGAATCTTTTAACATCTCTACACTCTGTTTCGTTCTTTTTTTTTTTTTTTATATTGGATATAAACTTTGAAATACTCCCATTGTGGGTGATCTTATTCCCTACTATTGAACCTTTTGTCTTTAATTTCATTATATATAAGCCAACATTTTATATACTTTTTCCTAATTGCCAAATCATAAGAAGTTAAAACACAAAAGTGGTTTAACTAATTTATAGAAACCATTAACAACTTTTGACAATTTTCTATAAAGTGTGTTTCATTTAAAATTGTATGCCACTGATATAACTTTAAATTCCACCGAGAAGATTTGATGTGGAGACAAAGAAGTGGCTCCATTTCACCATCTCCCAAGCCACCAAAATCTCTCCTAAACCCTTTTTGTCACTGTCTTTTCTTATTCTCTTTTCTTCCAATTAATAGTAAAATTTCATTAGTGATAAAAAAAAGTAAAATTTCATCTGAGTTTTCTTGAATTTAAGCTTTTGAACTAGTCTGTATTGATGCATTCTCATTGCATTACATAAGCAAGGTTGCCCTTGATACGATATTCGATTCAAGCAATAAGAAGACGATTATATATGTAATCAAGATTCAAATCAAGCATTAAAAAGACAACTATGTATACAGTCCAGATTCGTGGGAAAACAATTATGTTTCCTTTAGGAAAAGAGTCCGTAGAAGGAGGTAAGTGGGACGCATAATAAAAAGAGGTTTGTAATAACTCAATAATCATCCAAACAAATCAATCCATGTGCTTCCCTTCAAACATTCTTGTTGTAATTTTCCTCCCAACCATCTTCTATTTTGGCCAACTTTTTCTGCTTTTGAAAAGAAATTCAAATATGCAAGTCTCCACTCACACATAACACATTCTCTTTTTACAATCCTTAGATTGTCCCTTTTGCCTTCTTCCTCTTGTTCTCTTCCAACTTTACTCATGATTCTCTTCCTTTCGGAATTTCATCGAACTACTCATTAACCCTATACAATTTTTATTTATTTATTATATTCTCATGCAAATTAAATAATACTAACAAATATCTACCTTTTTCCTCCATATATAAATAGACAACAACGCACGTAACATGGCCCCAAACCCTATAGCAACACACTCTCCACGACGCATATCATTACCATTGTTATTATACTTTGTTCGTCATGAGTTCAATGGCAAGAGACCGAAATGAACAAATAGTTATCCAGTCTTCTATCGCCATGCTTCAAGAAAGATTCAGACAACTTCAGAGAGCGCGAGAGTTGAGAGCTGAGAGAGAGCTCCTGAACCCTAAACCAAACCACCAAGACACCAAAATCTTACAATATTACAGTGAACCCGCGAGCTTTGGTTTCTACCAGTTTCTACCTCTAAACTCTCAAACAGCCTCGTCGCAGAAGCTCCTCTCCCTCTCTTTATGCCCCCACTCCACCTCTGATCCCATCGAAAAGCCTACGTTTTGTCATCACTGGCCAAATAAAGAAGACAAGAAGGTTTTTGGCATTGATCGATACGACGACGTTGATACGTCTCTACGTCTCTGAAATAATAAAATAGCTCCTCCATCTATTTTGTCTTTTAATTTATAAATATGTATGTATAACCTTTTATTTTTGGTCTATGCTCTTTTAAGGAGTCCTGTAGGTGGTAATGATATGTATGGTTCAACTGCAATCATATATAGTATTAATAATTTGGAAGCTATATTTTAAAATGTTGCGATGATAATTAACAATCGTTGACAACAACAAAGATTAACGATCTACGTACTCACTGAGTTATTAATTAATGATAGTACTTATTATATTATCCTGGTAATGATATATATGTTGTTCGAATGCGATCACATATATATAGTAATAATCATTTCAAAGCTTTAAAAAAAAAGTCGAAGCTAAATTTATACTACGATGGTACTTAACGATCTACGTACTCATTGAGCTATTGATTTTTGTTTTGGGATGGTTACCATCAATTCTCAAGTTAATCTACCTATTCATATCCCTGTATATGTTTCGTATACTTTTAAGTTATACCTGAACTTCCGCCAAAAAAAGACATCGTAAAGAAGCATACATGTACTTGAAATTTGACTTAGATCTTCCCTCTTGCACTTGTTCAAACCCTGTTTTTATTTTTAAGAATTTTTGTTTTTATAATTTTTTCTTAAAAAAGTAAGAAATTCTCATACAAGTCATGACAAAAAAAACTTGTCAATCGCAATCAAACTTATTTGCATGCATTTGAGCCAGTACTCTTTTAACTCTTTTATTTGTCAGTAATATTTATGAGAGACAGCTCGATACTAAAGTTCCATTCAATCATTGCTAGATTTGAATAAAAAAAAGTTATGAAAGAAAAACAATACATTCAAATATAATCCATCATGATTTATTAGTTGATTATAAATCACACAGCTAAATTTGGTGTTATGGGACGTTATACTTGAAAATTATGTATCAAACAATATGAAGTTAAAGTTATAGGTGTTATCCTTGGTTCTAAGTGAGAATTAACAAATGTGTAAACTGGTATGGTTTAGTCGAAAGGCTAAAATGAAACTAGTTTGATCTCTAGTTTAGGCACGGTTTAGAGCTTAACTTACATAAGAGAATCTAATTAGTGGGTAAGGAATTAGTAGATGTTCCATCCTTAAATGGGCCTTTTCGGATCCATCGAGAGAGATCCAGAAGCCCAACAAAGAAGTTTCTGGGTCTGTGAATCCAGTGTTCCTAGTGAGATAAGGTCTGAGAGGAGCTTCTAAAATGAAACAGAGTCTCCTCCTGCTTCTGTTGTAATTGAATAACCTAAGAGAGAGAGAGGAAGATAGATTCACAGAATCACAGTTGAGAGAAGCAGAGAGATTCGTAGATCGATCGAAGATGAACACTGACATCACTGCCTTGGAGAAGCCCCAATACCCAGTCGTCGATCGGAACCCTCCGTTCACGAAAGTCGTCGGAAACTTCAGCGTCCTCGATTACCTCCGTTTCTCCACCATCACCGGCGTTTCCGTCACCGTCGGCTACCTATCAGGTCTCCACCTCTCTCTCTCTCTCTCTCTCGAAACTTTTGCATTTTCATTGTCCTGATGGGTGTGTATTTGGATTTGGGGATGTGTAGGGATCAAGCCAGGGATCAAGGGACCGTCGATGGTGACGGGAGGATTGATCGGACTCATGGGTGGTTTCATGTACGCTTACCAGAACTCCGCGGGCCGGCTCATGGGCTTTTTCCCTAACGAAAGCGAGGTCGCTAGTCACCAGAAGCAGAAGCGTGGTGGCTGGCTGGTTCCTTCAATTGAATCTTCTAGGGTTTTTTTCATGGTTCCTTCGAAACAAAAAAAACTATCTTTTTTCCTGTAATTGGATTGATTTTCCTTTGCTGTTTGAGGATACATTTGCCTCTGTCTGTCTGTTATGATGACTTACGGTTAATAATAAAAAAAAAACTGAGCTTTCTCTCGCAAATGTATGAACGGTTCTGTTCTGTGATTTGTGATGTTGCAATGAGGGTTCATTACTGCTGCAGTTAGATTATCTGGTAGGAGCTTGTTTAGTTTAGTTTGTGTAAGTATTTGTTTGCAGAGTGATTGATGAACAAGGGAGCAGCTGCACACACAGAATTGCTCCCTATCTATCTAGCTTTTCATAGAAAGCTGGTTTTTTTCGGCATCACTGTTTGATATCAAGGTGCAAATTCACTTGCTAGTCTTAAGCTGTATTGGGGTTAGCTAGTTAGCTAGTTGTTTTTGATGAAGATAGTTACCTCTATTAGGTTACATTTGGAGTATAAGAAGAGTCCTTCAGGCGATTGGTACAATCAGGCTAAGATGTGGGAACTTCTTCCCCTTTGGTTTGTTTGACTTTGGTTAGTCGTTAGCTTGTTGTGCATAGGATGCATTAACGAGTAAAATGTGTCCGAGAGCTTTCTATGAATAAATATAACCACCCGTCTTTCTCCTCTTACTACTTCTATCCCATCTCGTAGACTCGTAGTGTTTGGATTCTTCTTTATTGCCATGACCATGTCATACTTTTGCAGTGTGCATGCATACTTTTATAGTGAAATGGAAATACATTATGCTCTAAGTTGTTAAATGAAAAAGGTGATGGTCAATTGGTCATAGACCTATCACATATATGCCCAATACTAACTGTATATATGATATCAGCTTAATTTTTTTTTTGTCAACGATATTAACTTGATTTAAATTAAAATATCTGCAAAATCACTAACTAAAATCTGTGAAATTCAAATCCGATTATTAAACTCAGAAAAGTCTAAATATAACTCAATATTAGACCTGCCTTTTATCTCATCTTTTCATATTACTCTTCACTAGAGTTTAATCGCCTTCGAGGTTTGATGAATTTATCGCGGTGTATCCCTATCGACCTTATATCACGGAAAAGAATGCTATCACTATCTCCTTGAGAATCGAATTGAATATGAGTTCGGTTGTACTCTTTGGTAGCTACATTATTAGCAGTTAGCACATTTGCCGACGGTAATTTACTTACAAAAATCGAAATATTGTATTTTCAAACAAATATATACTATTTTTCTTTTTTTTTTTTTTAAATATGTATACTATTTTTTTTCAATAAAAGTAAAATACTTATTAATAAGTCAAGAGAAAACCCGCATTATTGTAAAAAGTAGAAAAAAATGAACAAACAAGTAATTAAAATGGAATGCAGAGCCATAGGGGTATATAAAGCAAATTAGAAGTGATATGGAAGGTCATATAAATCAGAGTTATATGATATAGCGGTTAAATCGAATTAAAGAAAATTTATAGTCTTAGAGGAAAGTATTTTGTAGGGAGAAACGTTCGTCGAATCCTCCTCTTCATTCCCTTGATCGCCGTCGTATGTTCAGGTCAGTTCTAGAATCGTTTTCTCGTTTCCTTTGTCAATGTTGGAATCAGTCATGTCTTCGTATAGTTCTGATCCACTCTCGTCACGGCTTTGCGCGAGTGCTGCCTGCGTCTTCGTATGCTTTCTTTACAATGATAGTCTTGGTTATAAAATTCGTTCTTGATTTCTCGAAATCACGTCTCTCGTCTGTTACGTAACGTGTTCGTCAAGTAGTATTCGCCTAGGGTTTGTTGCACATGCAAATGTAAATGTTGGATCCGTTTTCTTTATCAAGATCTCTCGTTGTATTATTGTGAGTAGCTGCTGCGAGTGATAATATAGAATGGAGGAAGAGAGAGACGAATCGAGGAAAAGCAGGAAGGAGAAGGAGATGGAAAGGCGGCGTCTAAGAGACAGAGAGAGAAGACAATCTATGAGCCAAGACGAGAGGGAAAGGCATTTAGCTCGGCGCCGCAAGAACTACCAGCTACGAAGGCAGAGAGCTGAGGTAAGCCGCATCGGCTCTCAGATCCAAGAGATCACCGGAGAAGGGAGCCAGTTAGCTGCAGTCATCTCGCCTCTTCATTCCGGAGACAGCAGTACTGTCCCTTCCTTGTTTGATTCTGATCAGAGTGAGTCTCTCACCCATATCTCCACAAATGGATTTATATATATAGGTTGTGAAAGTGTATGATAGTGTATGTGTGTTGTAGGTGTGGGAATATCAGTGGAGGAGTTCGGTAAACTGGTGGGGACGATACGACTTCAGCCGTGTGAAACATCTGGCGAGGACACTGAGAAAGTGGAGTAATACTGGTGCAGAGGCAAGCAGCAGTTACTGGTGCAACAAACGCAATGATGACAAGATGTAATTAAGCTATATGGCTAAGCTAACTTCACATGTATACATATGTTTTTAGAGAGTTCTTTATTCGATTTATTGGAAATGGTGGACAGGTGCAATGTCAAGTGGGCTACGTCTGAGTCGAGTGAAACGACTGGTGAGATCAAAGGGCCAGCAGGAGGGGTTGTTGTCACACATTCGCCAACACAAGGTTTGTTAAAATAACTTGTAAATTATTTAAGAAAAGGTTGAGATTGATGATTACTCTCATGTGTGCATTTAGCTCTCTCGCCACAAATCTTCCATTCTATATAATTTACAAGCTTCTGCTTGTCTTCTGCTTTGTGTCAACAGGGCCCCTGCTTCAGTCGAGTTCACAAACTTGAACGCCAGCCTCATATCATATATGTTAGCGTGTTTGTAAAAGCGAACACATTATCTTTTTGGAGACATATCTTTGAAGCTTACCAATTTTTGTTTTACAATACAACTGGGAATACACTACATTTTATACAAAAATTTTGTTTTTGTCGTGTAGCCGTTTCCTATCCAAAACATACATCATTTTTTATTGTTAACGCAAAAAAAAAAAAAATATTGTAAGACAATTTCAAAGCTTATTTCAGTGTTGAAGTTTGCAACAAAACAAGTACCACTAATATATCACAAAGGACTCAACCAAAAGAAAAAAAAAACACTTGTAGTAGAAACAGTTCTGATTTGGTTGTATGTATATATGTATCTGCACGTGAACTGATATGTACGTCTTCAAATTTGAGAGATACTACACATGAATGTTCAATTTCTGACTTAGATTTGCTAAGAACAAATCACAGAAAAAATGGATATTGCTGACATTTATAAGATTAAGTTTTGTGGAATATATATATATATAAAACTAACAGTTCTAAATTCGTATGAAACAAGGAAACCAAGATCAGCATATGCGAAAGTTAAAGTTTAATAGGATAATTGATGAAAACAGATTTGGTATACACAACTTTTCATACTTTACCTTTCCCATTTAGTTTTAGTAAACACAGATTTCAACAATCATGACTTACATGAGTTGTTGCACCAAGTCATGTTCTTACTTACATCATGGCCACCAAAGGTTGAAGAAACGTTTAGTTCTTTAACTTTAAAATTAGTAAACGTCTAGCTTTCATAGCTCAGTTGGTTAGAGCACCCGTTTAGTAAGCGGGAGGTCTTGAGTTCAACTCTCAATGAAAGCAATTTATATTTTACTATTTATTGGCTGTATTTTTGGGCTAGGTAGAGTCTAGGGGCAAAATTCGAATTATCTGTCCAAATAACAGATTGGGGCTTAAGCCGTCATCAATATAAATAGTCACGCAGATTACAAAAAAATTCATCTTATTTTAACTGTTTATCTTATGTTCCCGATCAGTTTCTTCTCTATTTTATAACAAAAAATTTGTGAGGCAGTGATGAGTAAATCGAGATAGTCATGGACCACTCTGATTTAATCAGTGCTGAGAATTTCTCTTACCATATTTCTTCTGAGAGCCTCTCTTACTTAACATTTGTATATATTGCTTAAAGTTTTCATTTGTTGATTTGAACATTTTGTCATTGCAAATAGATTTTAGTTTAACTGTTTGATTCTTTTGTTTTAATTTGGGGTTTTGTTTTACCAATCACTAATTTTTTCACATCTATATCAAAAAAATTATTTGGTTTTGAAATTGAGCGAGTAGGGGTTTGGAGATGACGATGAGAATATAAGAGCATCTCCATTGAAAATTCTTGAGGAGGGGATTCACACCTTTTTCAAAAAAAAAATTATTAAAATAAACAAATCTCATGAACCTCTCTCTCCCGAAACTCTTCCCGGTGAACCCTTCTCTCCTGAAGTTCATCACTGTAGTGTGGGCCCCACGTGTCGTGGCGGCCCACGATTGGTCTATTTTTTTTTTTTTTAAATTAAAAAAAAATGAAAAATTTAATAATTAAAAAGATGAACTCTAAGAGGAGTTCACCAATAGAGATGTTCTAATGCTCCCTCTTCTGAGTTCAGCTGAAGTCACTTGCTGGCAGAATCGAACCTAATTATCACTAGCCACCACTGAGTCATCTCCTAGTGCCCCCTCACATATATTTGATGATGAATCAATTAACACTTTGATTTTATGTTACAACTACTTTAGCTTTTTAATCTGTCCCCATGATTGGAGCTATAACGGTTCTCTTACGAACCTCTTGAAATTTCCAAAATCAAATTCACATTCTTCAGCTAAACCCATAAACTATAATCAATAAATTTCTTATATCCATCCAAACAATGACTCAAGATGACAACCCAATTTCTTTTCATACAAGTACCTGTCAACTGAACTGCCATGGCTATATGCATTTATAACCACCAAAACGTAACAGAATTTGTGCTACAAACTTCTTCCTTCATCTGAAACTTGTCCGTTAAACCCATAACCAGACGTCATTTAGGTCCATGTACAGATCAAGCACTTTGCCCATCAGAGAGACACTGCTGCAGTTGAAGTACCTATCAACAAGGCTGTTGACTCCACTCCGATGTTAGACTTAAAAACAGCTTTTTATATATCATAGATACATATAAAGCCCTTCTTGTTTGAGACCCCTTTTAACGAATATCATTGCGTTCTGCGGAAAGTGAATCCTAGCTGTTTGAAGATCCCCCTCATGATAAGGTTTTTTAAAGTATTAACTACTTGACTTTGAAAAACTCACTTGGAGACTGTAACCTTACAAGAACCTTTTGAGCTTGTATCCGGTTTTTCTTGTACTTTATGTGATCCTTTCCTTGCATCATGCATTCCTACGAGAGCATACTTGTGTGCTCAACTTGTAACCCCGCTGCACCGTAATAGGCCAAGAGCTTCTTTCAATCTCCTTGTAACACACAGACCCTGTAATGTGTTATCCAGGTGATGTTTCTTTCTTTCCCTAATGCTCCACCTGAAAGCTGGAACAAGTTACAGGTGAACCAAACGTTGATCTCTGAAAGGGAAGTTTCAGACTTTGCGACTCTCATAAGAGATAATCACAGTCAAATTTCTGATGAGTCAGTTAACCATGGGAGGCCCCCATCTTTGCAAGAAAAGGAAACCTGAAGTTCAACGATTAAGTTCAAGACAGTCTTCTCATTGTTATTTTTTTAATGAAATAATGATACCACTACTTCAATTCCCATCTTGTCGGAACAGAGCAAACGTGATCGTGAACCCTTCCTATTATGTTCTAAGTTTTATTTACGTCAATATAAATATTTGTGGCTCAGATTGTCAAATGTCAAGATGGCCGAGTTGGTCTAAGGCGCCCGCTTCAGGTGCGGGTCCGAAAGGGCGTGGGTTCAAATCCCACTCTTGACAATATTTTCCTTTTTTTCTCCTTTTATTATATATGCAAGTAAATAGTTGTGTTCTGTTGGAACTAAAAGTATTGTTCTGTGGATTTGAACCAAACAATATAAAGATATAAATAGTGAAGGTTAGTAACTTAGTATAGTGCCTTATTACCAAGATGATGAACGTGTTTTATTGTAGTAGTGAAGGTTAATTTAGCAGAAGTGAGCTCAAATGATACTTTGTTGATAACTGAAAGTCTATTAATGTCTCACGTCATTGCTCCGTGCGAAGACATTCTTTTTTTTTTCAACTTGAATTTTTGAGAATTGACTTGTGTTGTTAATATGCCAGTAATAGGCAAACTATTACAGTTTCTAACTAACACTAGACAGCTTGAGGAAAGAAATTTAACCAAGGGAAATTGAGAAGAAAACACAACCACTAAACATGACCATTTTCCAGTGAATTGTTCTTACCCCACATGTGTAGCTAAAATTAATCCTTATTTACTGGATATTAGACCACTTCTTTTACCATTAAACTGTCTCTTTCTATCTTCTAAACTTAGCAATTTTAACCTTAGTGTCTTCTCTATATATACATCAAGACTTGAACAGTAATTATTTGGTTTGAAACACTAATCATCTTTTCGGGATTTTTTCTTTTTTATTAAAACAACGACTGAGATTTTGAAGACTCAACTGTTACATTGACCAGGTAAATTTCAGCTGCTTGGTAAATCATCTGGCTGATGTAAGTTGGATAAAATAACTTATTTACTAATTATATTTAGGACGAAAAAAATTGTATATAATTTCAGTTTTTTTAGGATTTGCAACCATAAATAATTAACTAAAAAAGTTATTCACGAAAATATCTTGTGCTAGTCTCTTGAGACAGATACAGAAATCAGATCCAATAATCAAATCCACTGCAGAATAAATTGAGTTGCATAACCTTCTAGCAGGGTCAACAAAATATTAACATTTCCAGAAAATGTTACGATAATCAACGTTTTAAGATTTACCTTTCTTTTATATTTTTTGTCAAGAATCTCGTGAAATTCGGGCCTACCCGTCCCAATATTTATTACACGACGATACATAATCAACGGGGATTAGTCTATGTGGATCCCACTTAACTAGACTATTAGTTAAGAGAATCTTATCCAATTCATCTCATGCTCCCACTTAACTAGACTATTAGTTAAGAGAATCTTATCCAATTCATCTCATCATCTTCTATTCTTTTGTCATCTTCTATATTCTTCTATCATAGGATCCTCTCATCTCACTCAACAACAGTCAACACCGTAACATTATTCTTTTCTGTGAACATTAAACTCTCTGGTGAGACTCGACAAATTTATTCAAACTTCAGATGATGATTTTCGCTTTGATGATTATAACGTGTTTGAATTGGAAAAAGGAAATAAAAATCTCAAAAGCTTTTTTACTGTATGGAAAATTCAAGATTCGATTATTCGTGTATATCTCTGTATACATTATCTAACATTTTTTAGTTTCGTTCGCAGGCATCGAGCGTGAGAGAATCTCTTCTTCTTCTTTTTTTTATTACACTGTGAGATAAACACACATAGAGAGTTTCAGACAAAAAAGATGGTGGAAGGAGGAATAGCCAAAGCAGACAAAACAGAGTTCACAGAGTGCTGGAGGACGACATGGAAAACCCCTTACATCATGCGCCTCGCTCTCTCCGCCGGAATCGGAGGTCTCCTCTTCGGCTACGACACCGGCGTCATCTCCGGCGCTCTTCTCTTCATCAAAGAGGATTTCGACGAAGTCGACAGGAAAACATGGCTCCAGTCGACGATCGTCAGCATGGCGGTGGCCGGAGCCATCGTCGGAGCAGCCGTCGGGGGCTGGATCAACGACAGGTTCGGCCGGAGGACGTCGATCCTGATCGCCGACGTGCTTTTCCTGATCGGAGCGGCCGTCATGGCGTTTGCTCCGGCTCCGTGGGTGATCATCGTCGGGAAGGATCTTCGTCGGGTTCGGCGTCGGCATGGCGTCGATGACGTCGCCGCTTTACATATCGGAAGCTTCTCCGGCGAGGATCAGAGGAGCGCTTGTTAGCACCAACGGTCTTCTCATCACCGGGGGACAGTTCTTCTCTTACCTTATCAATCTCGCCTTTGTCCATGTAAGTAAACGTAACGCTTTAAACTTATTAAGATATAAATGGTTTTGTTCATTGGTTATTGGTTATTGGTTTTGTCAGTTTCCGGTTTATTTAAATTACTTCCGGTTTAACAGACTAAAGGAACGTGGAGGTGGATGTTGGGAGTTGCGGGTGTTCCGGCGATAGTTCAGTTTGTGCTGATGCTGTCTTTACCGGAGTCTCCGCGGTGGCTTTACAGAAAAGACAGGGTTGCGGAGTCGAGAGCGATCCTCGAGAGGATTTACCCGGCGGAGGAGGTGGAGGCGGAGATGGAGGTGTTGAAAGAGTCTGTGGAGGCGGAGAAGGCGGACGAGGCCGTTATTGGAGATAGTTTTGGCGCCAAAATCAAAGGAGCATTCGCGAACCCTGTCGTCCGACGTGGACTCGCTGCTGGTGTTACTGTCCAGGTGGCGCAGCAGTTCGTTGGGATCAACACTGTGATGTATTATAGTCCTTCCATTGTGCAGTTCGCTGGTTACGCGTCCAACAGTACGGCGATGGCTTTGTCTCTCGTAACGTCGGGTCTGAACGCGGTTGGTTCGATTGTGAGCATGATGTTTGTGGATCGGTACGGTAGAAGGAAGCTGATGATCATCTCTATGTTTGGGATCATATCGTGTCTTATCATCTTAGCCACAGTGTTCTCACAAGCGGCTATTCACGCCCCCAAGATCGATGCGTTGGAGTCGACCACGTTTTCTCCGAACGCTACTTGTCCAGCGTTTGGGCCGCTCGCAACCCCAAACGCTCCTCCCTCGGGGTGGAACTGCATGAAGTGTCTTAGATCCGAATGTGGGTTCTGCGCCAGCGGAGTGCAGCCGTATGCGCCAGGAGCATGCGTGGTGTTATCAGACGACATTAAGGCGAGGTGTCACTCGAAGGGAAGAACGTACTTCAAAGATGGATGTCCAAGCAAGTTTGGATTCTTGGCGATAGTGTTTTTGGGGCTTTACATTGTGGTGTATGCACCAGGTATGGGTACTGTCCCATGGATTGTCAACTCTGAGATATATCCGCTTAGATATAGAGGTATTGGAGGAGGAATAGCCGCGGTCTCGAATTGGGTCTCTAATCTGATTGTGAGTGAGAGCTTTCTCTCACTAACACATGCTCTCGGCTCTTCTGGGACTTTCCTTCTCTTTGCCGGGTTTTCTGCGGTTGGACTCTTCTTCATTTGGCTGCTTGTGCCTGAGACAAAAGGACTTCAGTTTGAGGAGGTCGAGAAGTTGCTTGAGGCTGGCTACAAACCTAGTCTGTTGCGGCGGAGGAAGAACAAGGCCAAAGGTGTTGATACGGCTTAAGATGAAGTTTTGTTTTCTCTTCTTTTTCTTATTACTACTACGACCAATTCCAGTTTCTTTTGAATGAAGTCAGAAAGAATACACTGTATCAAGAAGAACTCTTTAAAACCTCAAAAGAATACATGATTTAATACAAAACTTCTCTGTAAAGCATACTTCTAAATAAAACAGACAGTAGGTCTAAATTTATTATCCGGGATCGGATTCAATCCGAAATCCAATCCAGAACTGTTCCAAAATAGGATATCCGGAACATGTGAATCTAATCCGGATAATAAAATCTCAGATCTGTTAAAACTGAATCCTGATTTGGATATCTCAAATTTTAGGTTCGAATATCTGGATATGTATTTATAAAATATATAAAATTTTAAGTTTTATTAATAATTAATTGATATATTAATATTTATTCATAAAATTAATTTTATAATATATATATTTTTAAAAAATATTATATACATATGTATATTTATAATCTTGTATACATATTTAATTATGTATTATTTTATAATTTAATATTTTTTAAAAAATTAAATATTTTTACGAATCCGGATCAGACACTCCCGGATAATACAATATTTAGATGGATATCAGAAAATCTCGAATATGGATCCAGTTACTAAGTTTTTGGATCTGATGAATCCGAATAGCAAGAATACCTTAAATTCTCAGATATCCTGATCTATCCCAACCTTAATAGATAATTATGTGTACGTGAAAATTTTAACTTTGGGGAAAGAGCAACTATTTTGTATGATGTGGTGATACAAAACTACTGCATATCTACGTCTGGATGCATGGAAATGCATCACATCCTCGTCGGTCAAGTCAAAACTCCAAGTAACAGATCTCTTATTGATTCTCAAAGAAACATACTTCTGATAGTCTGATATAATTAATTAGTTATAATCTCTCGAGATCAACTTTTACATAAAAAAGATTATATTAGATCGATATCTCATTGAAAGACTCAAGGACCCTCTCTTGATTAACATGCCTTTCAAACACGACAGCCTCATAGTTATGTGCTATATGGTCGCTATTCCTCGTTGCGATTATCAGAGCATACCTTAGGCCATTGTCGTATTGCTCTTTTCCCTGGACGTTATTCTCGAACGCCAGAATATCCATCGTGTGCTTGTTATGCTCATTAATCGCAAACCTTCCGATCTCTAAGTAGTAGCCAAGTGTTACATTCTTGATCGGCTTCCAGGGACTAGGCTCAATTTTAAGTCCTTCCACGTTATAGACGAGAGGGAGGAGGATAAGGGAGAAACAAATAAAATACTTTATCATTTTTTATTTGTTCTTGAATCTTTGAGGGACTATGCACTTAGTTTCTTCCGGTTTACAGTTTTTATAAGGAACTCAGAAAAAGATCTGAATAATAATGATAGTATAATACAATTAAAAGTTGACAACTAATTTATTCTTTACAAATTTACCAGAAGACCACTCACAATGAAAATGTTGAAACTGCTTTTCAACATTTGAAATCCTTCCAACGAGGGTATTGATAAATTGAGTTTATTTAAGTGGTTTCAACCGTCAATTTTCTTTGGTGGTGCAGCACTGCCACGTGTCGTCTCCTGATTGGGTAGAAACGGTGAGGGTGTGTACGTACATCATCACAATTTTCTTTTTAATCTAGATAAGATTTAAATATTGTGTTCTGATTGGTTGTGCAGATATATTTTGATTTTTATCCTCACCCAATAATTCAAATGTATTTCTTTTAGATGTAGATATGATTTAAAATATTGTGTTTTGATTGGCTGTGCAGATTTCTTTTGATTTTTTATCTTTACCCAATAATTCAAACACATTTATTATATAATAAAGGTTTTTTTTAAAAAGTAAAAATTATATCAAAATTTATTTTTTTATCTATAAATAGAAACCTTTCTCATTTCATTTGGATATATAAAAACATCATTTTTCATTACAATAAACTAATTTGTTCTTGAATCTTCGAGGACTGGGCACTGAAGTTACGTTCGGGTTTACTATTTTTATAGGGAACTCGAAAAAGATCCGAATAAATATAATAGTATAATACAATTAGAGTTGACAACTAAATCACCCTAACAAATGTACCATAAAACCACCCATAAAGAAGACGGTTGAAACTCATTTTCAACTGTTGAAACTTTTACAACTGAAGGTGTTGATAAATTGAGTTTATCTAGGTGGATTCAACGCATGTTACAAAGTAACCGTTTAAATAAGAAATTTGTGGCCCAGCATTGTCACGTGTCGTCCTCCTGACTGGGTAGAATATACAGGCTGGGCTTATCGCATTTTTTTTAAATCTGAATAAGATTTAAAATATTATGTTCCAATTGGCTATACATATTTTTTTAATTTTTATGTTCATCCCAATAATTTAGACTGCAGTTATTATATAATAAAACTTTCAAAAAAATTATATCAAAATTCATTTTTTTCATTGAGAGACTATTTTTTTGTCATCAGACTACTTTTATTTCATTCGGATAAAAAACGTCATTTTTCATTGCAATCAACTATTTTAGTGTTTTATTCTTTTTTTTGTTAAATAGATCCCAATAATAATCCTTTTTAACACTCAGAATTTTTCTAATGTTCTGTTTAACTTCCAAAATCCCAACAATTTTCAATTTCAAAACCAACCTTCCAACCAACTTACTTTATGATTTATTAATAATATTTTCAACCCTTGATAGAAAATATTATGTTATGTACACGATTTTAAAAAAAAAATCACTCTAATTGACCAATATGAAATTTATAAAATAACATCAGAAGATTGTATTAATGTTTTGTTATATAAATATATTTGGTATTAAATTAAGATATTTTGATGTCTCACCATAAAAATTGTTACCTTATAAAATCAGTCATTACTTTAGTAATTATCAATTTAATACCTTACCATAAAAAAATTCACCAAAGTTATTGTTATAAATATTGTCTTAGACTTGAAATAATGTTGTAACTGTATTATTTATAGGGTACAGTTTTTTCCTTAAATTAAGATTTATTAACTACAAAAATTTTAAAATAAGTAATTTTTGTACATGTTATATTTAAATTTTTTAAATAATTAAATAAAACTGCAGAAAATTTTGACTCGCTATACATAAAAACATAGGAAGGTTTAATGTTTCATATTTTTATAATTAAAACATATGTGAATAACTTTATTTATATGAAAATGAAAATAAATATTTTATTTTTAAAAGATGCAATATGAAATAAAATAGTTAATATTTTAACATATTTTAAATTGGTGAAAAAATTATTTTAATGTTTCATATTTTATTAATAATATTTTCAACATTTGATAGAAAATATTATGTTATGTAAAACGATTTAAAAACACTCTAATTGACCAATATGAAATTTATAAAATAACATAGGAAGGTTTAATGTTTTGATATATAAATATACTAGGGCAAACCCGCGCTTCGCGCGGGATTTTGATGTAATTTAGGGTTTAAATCAACATTTTTTAGTTTCAAAAGAATACTTATCTGTTATTGTGAAATTGAGAGCTGAATTAGTTGTTGTTGACCAAAATAGCATAATTATATTGTTGTGATTCTTGAAATGATTTTTTTTTATTATTTAGACGATGTATTTAATTTCTTTGTACTCATAGATTAAGATTACTCTAAATATTTGTAGATTAAGATCTAGGTCTGTCTCTGCGCTACGTGCCGATTATATTTTTAAAATTAAAACTAAAAGTGAATTTTTACTTCAATTACTTTGTAAAATCTTATGTTTGAATTTATATATACAATATTTAGTAAAATTAATCACAAAATAAAGATAATAGAATATATATTTCTAAGAATATAAATTCAAACATAAGATTTTACAAAGTAATTAAAATAAAAATTCACTTTTAATTTTACAGAAATAAATCAATTTGGAATAGTTTGTTGCATTTAGTAACTTTTTTATATAAGCCACCTTTTTGATTCTTGAATTCTTCTTATGAAAATGGTTGTGAATTGTATTCGAACTTTGAAGTCTTTAATATTTATTTAGTACTTTAAGAAAAAGCAAACATATAATTTGATGATAAAACCAAAAATTAAAAGGATACTTGTTTATATTAGACACTGACTTTTGAAAATATTATATTTTCCTTTAAATATATATTATTTTCTCTATCTTCTAATTATACAACTAATAAACTACCGTTTATCTTTTTATTAATTCAGCTAGAAAGTTTGAAATAGATGATTAGTGCCTTTTTAAAAAAGAGTAGTAAAAGGTAGTTTCTAATCTCTGAACAGTTAGGCAATACAAACTCCATCATCATACTCTTGCATGAGAATGTAATGACATTTTCATCAGATAGTGAGATTAATACTTTCGGGTTATTATCATGTCGAAATAGCTTTCTATTTTTGTTACAAATTCACAATTTTACACCTCTTATGTAACGGCTATGGTATTCACCAAAATGTGTGTAGATATTTCTTTAGAAAAATCCTGAATGCAGTTGTAGACCAAGCAGTGTAACAAATAAAACAATTTTACTGTTGCAGAATCAATTTGCTAAGACATGTTTGTCGGTGCTCCTATGCCGTAACAAAAGAAAATTATTATTTACCAATATTATTATTCTTGAGTTACAGTAAAATAAGAATCTCATCATGTTTCTTTTCTAGTTTTTCAATTTTCCGAGTGTAAGAATAACATAAAAATTACAATAGCTTTGCAGTTTGGACCATAACACAAACTTCTTTCCCTCGTGTTTCTTTTCCCCAACCAAAATGATTTCAACTTTACACAACCCTTTTGACCATCATCCACGAAATCCAACTCTTTCCATTATCTCTTCTCCGCTATGTTAGACATTTTGCA
Source organism: Raphanus raphanistrum subsp. raphanistrum (assembly GCA_019706035.1). Taxonomy (NCBI): domain Eukaryota; kingdom Viridiplantae; phylum Streptophyta; class Magnoliopsida; order Brassicales; family Brassicaceae; genus Raphanus; species Raphanus raphanistrum. Next base: position 17,876,540 of record CM033983.1, on the reverse strand, counting down.
AAAGAACAAACCCAATACTTGTATGCACAAATCCCTCCATGGCACGGGCACGGGCACATGTACATACTTCTACTTTTAGTTTCACACACATGAGCATTTACATCTTGTCTGCGTCTCCTCGAACCGCTTTCCAGAAATCCAATGTTGTCAGTTTCTAATCAAGAAAAAGAAAGTCAGAGATTATAGTGAGCGAAACATGTGAAACGTTACCCTTATTCATGCCAGAATATTATGTTTCACAAAACATGTAGCTTTCCCATTCTTTCTTCTTAAGACCTTTCCCTCTAGATATACTTGAATTTCCCAAATGCTATAAGGTCCTACCATTAGCTTTTGATTTAAGAGAAAAACTTACAAAACTAACATCTGTCTAACCTCAAATAGCTCATTTTCCTCTTACGAAGATCAAATAACCAAACCTTGTAGTTTGATAATGCTGGGATGATCACACACAGTCTTGTGAATGGACCAAACACTATCTGGCTCAAAATTGTCGAACCTAGCCTTCTTGGAAGCCACTATTCTTCATGTTTCAGGCTCTCATGCACCGAACATGCTACAGTATGTCCCTTGTCCGATTTGATAAAGCCAAAGAAAGAAAAACATAGCAAATCTTTCCTCTGAATTGTAAAAGAATCAGACCAACTACAGTTGAATGTATGCATAACGAAACACATATTTTTGAAAGAAAACGTAGAGTAACAAAATATAAGCCGAGTATAGCAAAATACTACCCTTGGTTGAGTTGCCAGGCGCCTACGCGTACGTCTCCTATAGTTAAGAAAATCATAACAAACAAAAAGGAAAACCTTGATTAGATCAATCAAGTCTTAAAGTTGTATGTAACTACACAAATTTAAACGTCTTACATGGTGGTATGTGCCTTCTTCTCACCCACTTTCCTTTTGTTGTTTCTGAAGAAGCAAATAAAGAGAAATCAAGCAAATGTCCATGGAGATGAAAATATCAGAGAGAATTGCAATTTGACACTTTGAATGTCGTAACCTTTTTAAAGCTTTTCAAAAGCGTCCGACCCAAACTGGAACAAACCGTGGATAGCTGCACCGGCGATGTTGGTCAGCTACATAAGTCAGCCGGTGGTGACCTGCTGTGGGAAAAGCTTGGCTAGTGTCTGGCATCTAATCCCATGAGAAGTCAGAGGGAGAGAAGCAAACATGCAAATATAAGCAGAAAGAATTAAAATCATAAGTTAAAAAAATAAAAGAAAAAGAAGTAAAGTCGTACATTTGACATCTACGAAACCATGCGAGATCAACCGCGACTGCGTAACATCAGAAACCTGGATGGCTTCGTGCTTGGAAGGGGTTTCCGTGAAGAAGGCTTCGAGATACCTTCATTTATGACTAATCTTGTAAACCAAATGAAATCATAAGAGATCGTCCCTATGGTATGGCTTGTTGAACCAGAGTAATTAAAACCTTATTTCGATGTTGGTTAGATTTAGTTTAGAAACTACTGAATAAGAGAAGTGATATGTAAATGACCTCCACCGGAGGAACAATGGCTTAACGGTGATCAGAGGCCGTGGAGACTTGGTGTCTTGAAAGTAACGACTGGTTGTGAGGATTATATCTGACTTGAACCTAGCCACTGTTATATAGCGAGGATGGGGTGGGAAAGCGAAAGTAAAGAGGTGTCGTTAGTAAATTGAAGCAGCAGTAAAGAATTTGTGCCTGGTGATGATTTGTCATGGAGAGGGAGGCGAAGCGAAAGAAAAAATGAAGAATAGATTAGATCGAAGCCCATTTCGTGCATCATTTAAGAAGCCCATTTCGCGCATCTATTAAATGAAACGCAGAACTTTGGTTATCTGGACAGCTGTCACCACCTCCTTGAACTATTTGATGAGGTGGCAAGAGGAGAAGAGAATAATCTTCTTCTTCATAGTATAAGATTTGGTATCAAATTAAAATATTTTAAAGCCTTACCATAAAAAAATGTTAGCTTATAAAATCAGTCATTAATAATTATCAATTTAATATCTTACCATAAATAATTTCACCGAAGTTATTGTTATAAATATTATATTAGACTTAAAATAATGTTGTAACTGTATTAATTATAGGGTATAGTTTTTAAAAATAATTTCACCTAGAATCAAATTGGGTCTAACTTTGTGTTTATGTTTTAATAGTATTGAGTAGATGATAACCCGCGCCCTGCGCGGGATGAGTTTTTTCAAAAATGTTGTATCTAAATATTATAAATAACACATATTTTATTATCAATAACTATTTTTACATTTGATTAGAGATGGACATTCGGGTACCATTTACTTCGGTTTTGTTCTGTTCGGTTGAAATCTTTGCCGATTCGGTTTGGATTTGGTTCGGATAACCCATTAAAATCATTTAAAAAATATTAAAGTTCATACATACTTCAAATGTTTCAAAATATAAAAATAAAAATAATATATAACATATAAATATCAATAATGTATGCAAAATACATAATATTAACATAAAATTGGTTTATCTTAAATATTTGAATAGCAAATCAATATATATTCTAAATACTTTTGATGTCTTGAGTAACGTTTAGCTATTTTAAAATATGTATTATTAACTAATTTTATATATTTCTAAGAATTTTGGACAACTTAAAAATATCTTATATATTTTGTATATTCTTCTAGATATTAAATTTAAAAATAAATAATATATTTAAGTATATAAATCCGCTTCGAATATACACGATATCCGAAATTTTTTGGTTCGAATCGAATTTGGTTCGATTCTCCAGATACAAAAATTTTAATCTAACCAATTTTAGTTAAAGTTAAGTACTAATTCTTCGGATTGCATTTGGTTCGGTATTTTGGATTCAGATTTTTTGCCCAATCCTATATTTTTATTGTAACAAAATTTTAATCTAAAGTAATTATGGTTTGCATTGATTTTGGGTATGCAACAATTTTTAAACCAAAACACATTATACTATGTATGTAGCCCATTTGGTTAAATATAAAAAAATGTTCTACGCTCATTTAAGGAAACCAGTGTGCTGAAATAAAAACGTTGTCATTTCAGATTATCAAAATCGACACTTTAAAGTTCAAATTACTCTCAATCGGTGTTGTGACGAAGAAACATGGATTAGAATTAGGAAATAAGTATTTTTCTGCAATCCATATTCTCGTTCCATATTCTCGCTAGATGATTTAATAGCTTCTAAATATATATTCAATGTATCCATCTCTTTTTAAATTTTTTAAAAAATATTAATTAATAAATCACACATGCTAGAGTAATCAATTGTTTTTCAATTAATATATATATGGGATTAGAGTAATCACATAAATAAAACAATACTTCTTGTTTATTTACAATATTTTTATGGCAAATAAATCAAAATAATTATTATATTATTTTATATGGTATATAATTAAATTTCAATGAAATTGACATAGATATATAGTATATTTCAATATAAATATTTATTATCATATGATTTTATTAACATATGTATATTTTCTGTAACAATAAATTCAAACCATTAATTCTAAAATTTATCGAAATGTTCATTATATATATATATATATATATATATATATATATATCTATATATATATAAACATAGTGTCTTCAGAGTGCTATTATATAAACATAGTGTCTTCATAATGCTATTAAAAAAATATATAAATATATATATAAACATAGTGTGCTCAGAATGCTATTAAGAAAAAATAACAAAAGACATTAGTTTAGTATGATATATATAGTCACATAGGGATAAAGTTTAGTGTCAACCCCAAAAATTCATAAAGTTTTGTGTCAAACGAATATTCGCGAAAATACAACCCCAAAAATTCATAAACTTTAGTTTATATAATTTATTATTTTGGAAAGTATAAATATGCAGGAGAAAAAATTTAGAAAACATTGACTATTATATTTGACTATATAGTTAACCTGATCGAATATTTATGGAGACATAATTAATTAGTATATGATTTTGGAAAGTATTATATGAAAGAGAATAAAATATAGGATATTATTTAATGATACTTTCACTCCATCCAATATTGGGTGTGATCGGTAATGGCTGTAGGTGCTGTCCAGAGCACCATTTATTTTTAAAGCACTAAATTCACAGCAATCAAGCTTTATTGACTTTTTAAAAATCACAGCTCCGGGAATAATCTACAGCTGTGTAAGTGCTTTCTAAATCCAAATATTCAAATCAAATTTTTTGAGCTCTCCATAAAATCTACAACAATAAAATCTAAAGCCAAAGCAAAAAGTCTACAGCTTTTTTTCTACAGCAAAAGTTTTAAAGCTACAGCAATTACCAATCGGATATTTTGCAGTATCAACAGTTATGTTGATTCCTTAATTAAAAAGTCAATGTGCTTAATTTAAGTGATTGCATGAAATTTATAGACTTCTTTTTGAAAGTATTGTACACTCAGTTATAACTTATAAGCCAACTAACGTAAAACTTAAGTATATATATGTTTAGACAAATATATATATATATATATACAATATTATCTTGGCCAAAAACCCAACTAATGTTAATATTATATATATGTTTAGACATATGTTTATACAATATATTGGCCTAACCAAAAAACATGAACTTAATTAGGCTGATTTGAAAAGACATTTTACTTAATTATTTGGTCTATATTAGTTTTATAGACATTGTTAACAAATATATATGAGTTATGATCATTATTCATTGTATCAGAATTTGATAATGGGATATGAAATGGTTGTTATCAAAACGGGTTTTTTATTAACAAAATGAATAACGCAATTGAAATGTTAAGTATGTAAAATTTATCGGAATGTTCATTATGGAAATAAAATGAAAACGATAATTATGGATGCTAATGAATATGGAAACGTAATTCATTCACGGTATACATAATAATTTTTATAATGTATTTTCAATCATACAGAAAAAACGCTAAAGGAAAGAGGACACAACACTTTATATTCATTAATAATTTTTTTAAAAATTATTAAACCTTTTCTTTTCTTTTCTTATTTATTTAAAATCATTTTTCAGAACCTTTTATTCATTATAAAGAAATTTTGTATTACTAAAATACCATATAAAGTGTTGTCAGGTGAGAACGGGTAACTAATAGTTCCTTTACCTATAAAGTTTCATCAACCTATATTTGTGATTTTATTTTCCTTATTACCCGAATGAAAACCGCAGTTCAATGAATATTTAATAAAATTTGGTCTTAACTATATATTGTACGAAAATGTTAACTATGGAAACTGTATTGGTATGTTATATATGGAAAAAAAAATTACGCTCATGATTGATTGAAATAATAAGTAAGGGATTGATTATGTGTATACTCTTAATAATACTAAACTTTGGACTGATTTATTAATGGCATATACATGTAATTTTTTCTAGTAATGTAAGGGTTTTTTCAAGATGGTTGTGAGAGTAAATGTGAACATGCCACCTAGGAAATGACATTATGTAAATAGCACATGAAGTGAAGGTTATTTTTTTAGTGTTTCTAAAATAATATATAGGGGATGTGACAAAGAGTTTTTATAATTATGGTAACTACAAACTAAGAATATGCCTCAAATATCAATCAAGAATCCGAGATTGGTGATACCGAATATGACAATAATGTATTATGTTACGGAGGCCATATATTAGTTAATGTGGATTAGTAATCACGCATCAATATCATTATGCAAAAAATGCAACAAAATAATACGCCTTCCTATAATTGGAATGAAGGAATCAAATTTTAACATAATTAAAAAAACATAATACATTGACCATGAATTTATGTGTATTGCCGTAATTGATAAAGTTTCAATAAATTATGATAACCAAAAATACTCTGAATATGGAAGACTGGTCCGATTTAATCGTAGAGTAATCAATATTTAGAATCGTTTAAATAATCAATAATGGCATTTTTGGAATATGATTATGGTTGTATCATAAAAATAAAAAAATATAAAAATTACGATAAACATAAAATATAAAAATAAATATATAAATATATGTTTTCACGAAACGATGGATAAAATATAAATAAAGTATAAAATATGACAATTACCACTATTATAAGTATGAGCATTATATTAACAATATATATATATATATAAATATATATGTTCTTGGAACAAAAATATATATATATATATATATGTTCTTCTGTTGCAACAAAAATATATATATTTTTTATGTTAGTATGAGCATTATAACTTCAGTTGAGAAAGAATACATCACCAAAATATCACCAAAATATAAAAGAAGTATACATAATGTTATTGTCTGTATAAACATAAACTATAAAACAGGCGTATAAAAGTGCCATTTTAATCACCAAAAATGGCATGAGAAGTAAACGTAAAGCACATCACGTAAGATAATACACGTATTGTAACCACCGCATGATCATAAATAATATAACATAAAGCAATACACGTATTAATAACATTTATTCCCTATTCAATATAACATATGTCCATTAGAATGGCATGAGAAGTAAATACTCTAGGCAAGGATGGGCTTTTGAAAAAATGGTGTGAGATTAAATATGGAGATGCCACATAGGAAATGACACACATGTAATAAACACATGAGCAAAAGGTTATTTTGATTAGTGGTCTCCTCAAATAATAGTAAGGGGATGTAAGTTTTGAAGTAAATTGTGAGGAGGAGGCTTAAAACAAGAATTTGGAGTTATATGATTTTACAAATATTTGTTTCTCAGCTTAGGGAGCTCAAAATCTATACATATCAATCACTTAAATTAACATTTCGTTTCACTATACTAAAGACCGGCCTTGATTCTCAGGAGTGCAAGAAGATGGTTTACTGTGAGAGTGAAGTGCTGTGAGAGTCTTTAGACCAAAATAGAGTATGTTGAGTTTCTCTAATCTTTGTGTAGTGAGACTTGATTCTGAGGAGACGTCAGTTAAACTGACTCTGTTTGAGCACAATGTTGTAACATGTATAGGTATGAGGACAACAAGCATACCGGTAAATTTTATTTTCAAACCGTTATTTCCATGGCAGAATTAAATATCTGTTTGAAGCTGACCGACTTTTCTGCATCCTCCACTTATTTGTCATATTGTGGTGATCATCTTTTGGTGCTTGCTCACTTCTGGTACAACAGTCTCTGTACACGCTACTAATAACATATTAGACATGTGTAAGACATGGGAGTATCATGAGGCTAACCTCTACCCACTTGTGTTTTCTTCCATTAGACAAACAGATTTGTGGTGTCTTTTGTATTCATAGACAATTACAGAGAGTTTTCTCATTCACACACATGTGCTTGCCAAGCGTTTCCAAGACATTACAGTCTATTGCCTGTCCTAATTGTCACAGAGGCCGGGAAGGTTACAATGCCCAACGGGTTGTTTCTCTAAGTCTGTAACGGAGGTGTAGTACATTTTAACACTGTTTGCATTTGATATTAAGTTGCTTGAGCATTTCTTGTGAGTTCATGCCTCATTGCTTTAGTACTTTCGCATTAATAGTGAAAATTAGAACCTCCTTTTTCGCAGTTTGATACCTTCTTTAAACTACCAATACCAGAGTTGGTAATTGGTATCAGGCAGAGAGATTTAAATGGTGTTAATCTTATTGAGTGTGTATAAATAATCTTAGGCTCGTACCCTACTGCATTGATCATGTTATCTTTGTTTCCCTTATGTGGAAGTGGCCCACTTCAGACAATCACACTATTTGTGCTATTGTGACACATCATATTCTTTCAAAATCATCTTTAGACCTCACTCAGTATTAATGGGTTTTCCCTTTTGGGTAATCAGCTTTGTTGCTTTTTTTCTCTAATAAAATCATGGATTCCACTTCTTTTTCGGCAGAGTGAATTGTTATTTGGAAGTATTCACAGAGTTTGAAGATCGTTTATTGGAGAGCATGTAAAATAATGCTTCATATTTGGACTTTAATATTATTTTCGTCATGTCCTAATTAAACCGTTTACCATTGTAATTTGCTGAAGTGTTACGGCTAGCTTAAGATTTGAGCTGCTTGAGGGTGTGTACCTCTCAAAGACAATGGTATAGTTGCAAACTTGCGATGATGCTGTCTGTTGGCCCTGAAATTTATGTGGTTCGAAACAACTATTAAATGATCAGGACGTATATTTTTAATCAGTTTAGGGGTCGAATGATTTTCACACATTAACCGATATTTTATGGACCGTAGATGAATGTTTATCTCTCACCGGCTCTGCTCAGTTACTTACTACTTAAGCTACTTGAAGCTAAATTTGTGGTGAAGAGCTCTTAAGTGACAAAATCCATATGTAACGTTGTAATTAGAAGAAAAATAGTGGAGGGATCCTATTCGGCAAAAGTTTGGAAAGTACTAGTATGAGGGATCATAAGAGAGAAATTTACAACAGTTTGGAGTGAACTCATAAGGATTCTTTCTAACCAAACAGTTTGCACAGACTGAAGACTATCTTCTCCGATACACCTTTCAGGCCGCTATACATAGTATATGGAGAGCAGGCCCGTCCCTTGCTTAAGACTGATGAAACATAAGCTTTAGGCCACCAAATAATAAAAGAAAAATGAGGCCACATAGTTCAACCATATATATTTTGTTCTCCTCTTATATTTCATTCTTTTTTCTTTATATTTTTTAGTTTGACTAAATCATTTGTATATGCTTTTAAAATTTATAACCATTTAAAACAATCGAGTAGTATATTATCATACCACACTAATAAACTTTAAAAGGTCAACATCTTGTGTTAGCTCATGCTTTTAAAGCTTGAAACCAAATATTTCCATTTATCAAAACTATTAAATTTACAAAAAATAACATTAACAAATAGGGTATAAGTAGAATCAACATCTTTTTAGGGATGATTCAAATATTTTATAGTGTTTTTTGTTTACAAAAATGTATTCAATTAATTAAACACTATAAACAAAAATAAAGGGTTAAATATTTAAAATACAAGGCCACATTTTTCTAAAATGCTTTAAGCCACTGAAATGTTAGGGACGGCACTGATGGAGAGAAACCGAAAGATGCAGGTAGTCTAGTCTCGTTTGTGGATAAAATAATCAGACTACGGCTATTATCAGTTCAAGGCAAGGGACATCGATATCTTGATAAAGGTCTGCAAGCTTGGTTTGGGACGAGGATGCAAGGCAGTTCATCAACATGAAGACTGTTTTTTGGTTTCTCAAAATTTTTCATTGTTTGATTCTTCTCACAAACAATAGAAATAGCACTTGATGTAAATATGATTTTGATTGAATAAATTTTGCATTCATTCAAAATAAAAAAATAAAAATATATATATATATATATATTTGTTCTAAGGATGAATCGAGAACAAAAACGTTGGTCACGTATATATTATTATATATAGAACGAGAGTCATTACAACCAGCAACATGGTGAATGCATATATATATATGAATATAACAGTATGATATATAGATAAGAGGATTGGATAGGGTAGTTAAGCCTTTTCGTTGTGGATGGGAGGCTTACGATGAGGCTGAGGATAATCCATGACCACTACTTCCCCTGTCTCGATTCCACCAAGCACCCTCCTCTTTCCTCCACCATGTACGAGAGAAGCAACCTTGTGGTGATGCTTGTGAAGCCCTAGCCGACGAGCACTGGCATATCCAACATTGGATGACAAAAGCAAAATAATGATACAAAACACCATCGCGAGTGTACTTCTCACAGAGAAAGACATGACCTCTCTTTTTTTTCTTCAAATACTTATATTTATGTTCTTTAGTAAAGAGAGATGAGAGCAGGAATAAAATCTAGTTTGAAATGTGTGTGTTTAAGTGTAAAAGAAGAGAATGGGGAAGGAGTATATGTAGGCAGAATTAGAAAGATAAATAAGAGAGTAAAGAGAGTAAGACAAACATTGAATGCAGGTGGGGAGGTCCTTCATTATCATAACATGCTCTTGTTCTTCTCTTGTCCAATTTTGCAAATATATTCACATTCATTTCTGCATTTGTATACAAGTATCTATAGTATTCGTATGCATAGTGGGTGTCTTGATCGGCCAAACCTTTTGTCTACTTGAGGGTCTTTGTGGGGTCAGTTTCCTGTTTTTCTTCTTTCATCTCTTAAGCTTATTCTTCCCATTGTAACCCATCATTATTGTATCCAACTATTTATAACATCACTCTCCCAAGTCTTGGTCAGTGATAATCAATTTTTTGGATTATTATGAGACTGAACCGAATCCCATAACTTTCCCAAAGATCACTATATTTTATGATCTCTAAGCTTTGACATATCTACTTTTTCAATTGAGTTTCGTGATAATTATCTTATTAGGACATTATTGGATATACTACGTTAACTTCCACTTTTTTTTTTGTCACGAACGTTAACTTCCACTTATAATCAGTTAATAAAGTCTTACTAGTGACCACCTCTGCCTCCACGCCATAGCAGCGACCTCTCCTGCTTCACAGACGCGTCTTGGCAGTCGCACACAAGCAAGGCGGGTTGTGGGTGGATCTGTTTTGATGCTTACGACACCATTTTGCTGCAGGGAACCTGCTGTTTTCACCACATTACTTCACCTCTAATGGCTGAAGCTTTAGCCATTAGAGCAGCTCTTGCCCACGCATTCGAAGCGGGGTTCTCTAGAATCTGCATCAAGTCAGATTGCCAGGCGTTTGTTACCGCCATTTTCTCGAAGTCACCATCAGCTGATCTCTACGGAATCTTTCGAGATATCGAGTACCTATATTCTCGTTTCTATCGAGTACCTATATTCTCGTTTCTGTTTTGTATCTTTTAGTTTCATTAAGCGTTCCCTAAACTCTGTGGCTGATTCACTCGCCAAGTCTGTACTGCACTCTTCACTCCCCAACTAGATCTAGTTGGAAGGTTTTATAATATTTGGTGTTCAAAAAAAAAAAAAAAAAAGTCTTACTAGTGATGTCTCTGGATTAAACACTGTATATATTAGCTATAATTTTTTTGCATACTTTCACTTGATTGTTAAAATGAATTAACTTTTCTTATGAGTTTGCATTCAACTTCCACTCAACGGTCAAAGTAACTAACATACGACCGCGTCTCTCATGTTCCACGTGACCGGTTGGGTACCTTAATGAGAATCTTTGAGGATCATAGACTAATAACTAAATGATACAATATCTTAGCTAAAACTTTTGATAAAATTTTAACAAAAGAAACAAAATCAATATTGAAAGTGTAAAAATTAGGACAACACAGCATGGTCCGACCGTCAACGACAATGTGGGACTCTTTCTTAACATCATCGGCCGTCCTCAACCGAACACCGATCGTGTTTGTCACGTGGTACAATTCCTGGTGCTATCTATCTTATTAAAACAGAAGTACACATATAAAAATACCCTAAGTTTTCAAATTTAATTACACTTCTATGCCACTGAGAATTAAATTGATTTTTCTATTTAAATACTTATCTTTTCAGTTAGATTAATGTGTTTTTTTTTCTTTCCTATTTTAATGATTGTCTTTTTCAGTTAAATTAATGTGTGTTTTTTTTCTTTCCTATTTTAATGTTTGTCTTTTTAGTTAGATTAATGTGTTTTTTTATTCTTCAACAATTAATGATATTTTAAAGTTATCTTTTTTGTCAACTTAAAGTTGAATAAACTATTTGAAAATATAAATAATAGTCAAAAGTAAACATGTAAAGTAGATAAACAATAATCAAACACCAAAAATATTTAAAATATATATTTATTCTCCATCCAAATATTGAAGTTCAACCTATTTTTTAATTTTTAGTTTAGGTATTTTGGCTTACATTACTCAAATTTATATGTTTTGATAAAATTAAAGTATATATAAATTTTGAAAATTTTAAAATAATTCAAACGGGTTATCTGTATCCGAACCGAACCAACAAATACCCGAATCAAACTGAAACCAAAATTTATAAATATTTGAATGTTGCTGAAATCTTTAAACTCGGGAATCTCAAACTCAAATAGATTTTAACCGAACAGTGGGTATCCAAATACACATCCCTAACGTAGTCAATGTAAAACGATCAAGTATTACAAATACATCGTTTAGTATAAATAAATAAAAAATAAAACAGAAAATTAATACCCGTGCGGTCGCACGAGTCAATATCTAGTTTCTATTTAATTTGGCATATAGGCCTTTTTGCGTTTGTAACCACTATGTGCCCTCACGGCATCATTTGATGTCGGCTAATAGAGTGAAAGACATCAAAAACACACATAATCAAGTTTGTGGTGATGGTACACAGAAAGTAAGTTTCAGATCATACGGAAGAAAAAGGGAATACGAGAGAGCATATTATTATATACATTAGTTTATGTTTTTTGTACACATTAACGTCCAACCGACAGTTCTTAGAGAAGTACATTAGGCTGTTTGCTTAGATATAATCAAATAAAGGGTAAGATGAAATATTGAGCTAAGAGGTCTATGATGATGCAGATCCAAATGTGTTTTCTCCGCTGTAAGTGACATAGAGGAACCCATCATCGTCCTTTTTCTCTTCATACACAGCAGACATAAGAGCACCTGCAAAGTTATCAGATAAAACTTCGTATGTTCACTGGGAATACGTCTATGAATGTATCTTTTTGCTTTTTTTTTTAAATGAAGGAGACGTATCTGTTTTGTTTTACCTGTTGGAGGAAGGACATTGTCGACAAATATAAAGATGGCCTTTTCTGAACTGAGTTTGATTCTTTTGCGAATGACATACACGAATTGCCCCACGGTCAAATCAGCCGGGACTAGGTATCTACCAAAACAAAAAAGCGCTTAGTTGTCAATCACAAGTCAGGTCCGATCGAATCAGATTGATATTAGTAGACATGCTTACTTTTTCTTGTCGATGGTTGGTATATCACTCTTCTCAGCCTTCTCAACAATCACCTGGATCCCACACATATACAACAAATGTGTGACAAATCATCACTCTCAAGCTTAGTCAACTGTCACTTTTTAAAAATATGAATCATTAAGCAACTTAACTATGTACAATTAATCCCAGATTCTACCTACAAGACCATACAGTCAGCAGCCACAAAAGTGTAAACTACCATGTTGTTGCTGTGCCATTAAACTCAGTGAAACACAGAGGATTGGTCCAAACATGAAAAAAAAAGACTTAGGATTATATGTAATTAAGAAAAACACTGAGATCTCACCGGAATCCTATCTGAATATTTCTCTCTAATCCGAGCAGCCTCTGCACTTCTCTTCTCTGAATGTTCAAAACAGAAAACATGATTCAAGTCGAGAATCAAAACACCAAAACCAAGAAGGAAGGTACGATTCAAACCTAGGTCATGCTCTTCCTTGAACGTGCTCTTTGCCATTACTTCCACTCACTATAGATATACATAAGCAACCAGTTACATACACCACCATCAAAAACAAATTCTCCACTCAAAATCGAATAATAAGCCCCAGAAATAACCAAAGTCTCAGAGATGTCCTAAACGCTACACAGTCTTCGAACCTCGATCGAGTGATCAACATAGAAACACAACCTTAATTTATCTAAAACAAGTCAGAGATCGCAATAAGACCGAAAAGAGGATTAAACAATCCATGATCGAACCTGTTGTTGACGAAGCTTTTCTGCGATCAAACAATTCTCTGATCAAACGCTTATAATAAATAAAAAGAACAAGAAAAAGAAAAAGGCAAAACAAACAACCTCCAAAACTGTCTGAATATTTGTGATAAGGCAAGGAATTGCATACAGACGGAGCATGATAAACATCTAAACTCCTCAGCTGACGTGGTATTTAGCTTCTAGAAAATCGAAGAGAATCTGACGGTACATATTAGTTATTACCAGGAAAATAAATCACAACCGTCCATATTGCTGACGGTGGACGAGGAAGCTGTGCACCTTAATACTGCTTAAGGGGCTGACTGGTTTTCTCTATATCACCCGCAAACGCAGCTTTTGCGGTTCATAGCGGTTGTTGGCGTTTCGAAACAATCACAGAAAACGCTACAAATCGCTTCAAACCGCTCCAAACCTCTTAAAATCAAAAACTGGTTCTAACTAGCGTTTGCGGTTGCGGGCGGTTGCGGGAGGGTAAAATTTTTTTCTTTTAAAACAGAATAAATAAAAATAATATTAAAAATATTCAATAAAAAATTTAAATTGAAATAATAGAAATTGTAAAATGTATTCATATTATATTTCAATTTATATTATAAAAATTTAAAACTAAAATATTTTCTATAAATTTTTAAAATTTAATAATATGATTTTATAAATATAAATTTTATATTTATCATATTATTATGATTTTTAATATTTTTATAATTACATAAAATGTAAATATTGTTAAATTATTATTTATCAGATGTTGCGTTTGGTAGTTTACCAGTCATAAGAGTTCCGCAAACGCAACAATTTCTAACAGCTGTACCAGTCGTACAAATCTCTAGAAAACGCTTAAAACTATAACCATCCGCACCCGCAAACTCCCGTAACCGCAACCGCAATCGCTGCGGTTATACCAGACCCTAAGAAAAAAAAGGATAAAGCAGAAGAACCGCATATAATTGGGTTAGACAATTGTCGAAATATCATATCTGACCCAATGGGCCTTAAAGTAAAAATATATAAAACTCTACTTATTCCAAAAAAATATTCCAATTTCTCGCGAACGTCATCGTCACTTTCCTTCCGATCAAGCTCTGCCGGAGTTGATATTCTGGTAATCGAAATTTCCTTATCGATCCGATTCTTAATCCGCTTCGAAGATTTCACCCAGTCTCTCGATTCACTCAGTTCCAATCAAATAGAAACTCTAATTTAGTCTTCACGAGATCGTATCTTTAGTTTCTCCCGAGATTAGGGTTTCGTAATTCACCAATTTGATTTTTCTCGCAGCTGATTCATCGTCCAGCGATGGGAGGCCACGGCGGTTTGAACATCCTCCCGCAGAAGCGGTGGAACGTCTACAACTTCGACAACAGAGAGAAAGTCCGGAAAGACGAGGAAGCCGCCGCCAAGGAAGCTCAGATCCAGCGCGAGGAAGCCAGGAAACGCGACGCCCAGTCTCGTCTCGAGGTCCTCCGCAACGTCCGCGGCTTGGCTCCTCTCAAACGACCTTCTCCCGAGGCAGACAAGGCCAAAGATACTCCCTCTCCCGCTCCCGCTATTGCTTCAACAGCTGTAAAGATTGCTGAACCGGAGGAGCCGAAGACAGGCCACATCAACCTCTTCGAAGGGATCAAGATCTTCGACCCCATCGAGTTGCCGAAGAAGGATGGCGATAAGCCTGGGGAGGAGGAGGATCACAGGAGGAAGAAGATGAGGAAAGAGGCCGCCGCGACTGCGAGAGCCTCAGCGAAGGATGCTGCAGCGAGGGCAGGGGATCCGGATGAGGAGAAGTATAGGTTGGGGTATGGTGTTGCTGGTAAAGGAGTGAAGCTTCCTTGGTACGTTGAGAACAAACGCAAGTATGCAGAAGATGATAGAGTTGGTGGTGGTGAGGAGGAGGATGGTAGAAGTGAGTCTAAGAAGAAGAAGAGTGGGAAGAAGAGCTTGAAGGAGCTGAGGGAAGAGAGGTTGAAGAGGGAGAGGGTTGAGAAGGAAAGAGAGAGGGCTCTTTTCAGGAAACAGAGCCAGAGAAGCGGTGGCTTTTCACGTAGGTAGGTGAGAAAAGCTTCAAGGTGTACTTACTTATATGTTAATTCACACTTGATGATCAAATTAGTATCCAAACTTAATACTTGTATTTCATTTGTGTTGATAGTTTGGAGTGTGATAATAATTTACCAGTTGCTAGACACGAGCATATTTTTGAAGTTTAGAGAAGCGTGACTGTGTTAGTTTTATTGTAGCGTTTAGACTTCGAAGTTGGAACTATGTGTTTGATATGTGTCAACAATGGGTTTGAGAACTGTTTTGGTAGCTGATAGTCTCATTGGTTCAAATTAGAACAGGAACATCGGAGTTATAGTCATCTCAGAAGAATAGTTAGATTGTGAAATTGTGTAGGCAGTGATTAAAGAAGACTTGATGTTTCTCATTTTAAAAGTCTATTCGTCATCTATCACTATGTTTATAGATGTTTCAACAGATCGAAAAATGGAAAGTAAACCTTAATTGTGCTGATAGAAACCATGGTAAGAAACTTTAGAGTCGTTTGGGAGACATGACAGTCTATTGTCGTGTCCGCAGGCCCGGCTTGCGCAGCTATTTTTTTTCGTGCTTGTTTCTAAGTCTGTACAAAAGATGTGGGGCAGAAAACACAATTCTGTTTGTCCAACATATTATTTTCACTACCAATACCAGAGTTAGGATTGAGTGTGAAGCAGAGAAACTTAAAATCAGACAACGCACTATTTTGCTACTGTGTTACAAGCGGCTTTCGAAATCATCGTTGTACAACAAGTATTATCTTATTTCACAAAAGAAATCTCAGCTGTCCCATCTGATTCTATTATTGTATGGGCCTATTAATTATCAAAACATTATGTTTTTGGGCTCAATGGGCCAACAAAATTCAATGTTTCAGATGCCCCCAGATGCAATTTCTCGCAATGGCATAAAAAACTCTCGACATTCAATTACAGTCATCGAATCAAAAAATCATAGCTAGTAGAATATTCATGACTATATTCCTAGGTCGGATTCATATATTAACCTCTTGGCCATTAGTTGCTATCGTACCCTAAACTAAGAAATATATACCTAATGACAACTATTATGAAGTGCTGGCTGGCATTGATACATTTTTACAAATGATAAAAATGTACTTGACAAATTAAATAGTGTACATAACTGTGATAAGTCTCTCAAGGGAACGAGGATCAGGTTCCATCATTGGTAGTTTGAGAGTTGGATTTCATGATTGTAGATTGTTTGGGGTATCTAGTATGAAGAATCCAGCGATCCAGGTGGTTTAGGAACATGTGAAATGATGGTAGTGCTAGTAAGCATCGACATGATTGTTGACACATGGGGACGATCTGTTGGTTCATGTTGAACACAGAGCAGTGCAATGTGGATGCATCTTGTCACTTCTTCTGCTGGAAAACTCTCTAAAGTGGTTTGATCCACGAGTTCTAATGGTGTCTCCTCTCTCCACAACGTCCAAGCCTGTAACATATAATTTAGTCATAAGACAAGTAACTCACAGTTCCATTCCATGCACGTTTTAGCTAATATAAATGTTCTAGTTTCGGTACTCACGTATGTGACCAAATTTGGACCCGGGGAGCAGAAGCTCCTATTCTTCTTTCCGCATATAATCTCAAGAACTAAGACCCCGAAGCTATACACATCCGTTTTCACTGAGAATAGCCCTTCGCACCTATACTCTGGTGGCATGTAACGTCTGCAATATTAATTGTATAGATATCGGTGATGTTCAAAAAGGAACCAGTTCATAAAGTCATAAAGGGTAATAAGCGTATCTTACTCAGTTCCAACTATCCTTTTCGTGATAGAACTAGTTTGGTCCATACCAACAATCCTTGCCGTCCCAAAATCAGAAATCTTCGGGTTCATATCAGCTTCCAAGAGTATATTATCTGCTTTGAGGTCACGATGTATGATTTTGGGCCTTGAATCTTGATGAAGATATAGTATTCCTCTAGCGATTCCCTTGATTATGTTGAACCGTTTTGTCCAGCTTAACTGAGCTTGCTTTATTGGGTCTGCACATCTCGTATGGACCCATTAGAATATGAGATAGAGAACACAATTTCATCATTTGTTTCTTACCAGAGAGGAAACAGTCGAGACTTTTATTGGGCACAAACTCGTAGACCAGTACTCTTTCTTCTCCTTTGACAGAAAAACCGAGAAGTCTAACAAGATTTCCATGCTGAAGTTTTGCGATAACAATAACCTCATTCTCGAACTCTTTCTCACCTTGTTCTGATGTTCTTGACAACCTTTTCACTGCAACTTCTTTTCCACCAGGCATTAATGTGCCCTACAAGTAACATCAATGAGACAATATGATCAGATTACTTTGATTTATGTAAATACAAGAGTTTTCAAGATAAGCACCAAATAGTTAAATTAAAGGAGAAAAAAATACCTTGAAAACATCTCCAAATCCACCTCGGCCAATTTTATTGCGCTCTGAAAAATTATCTGTTGCAACTTCAATTGTCTTGAAATCGAACTGTAGGGAGCGTACAGTTGTGATACCAGCTACAGTTGTAATAAAGGGGCTTGATAAGTTACATGGACTATCTATATATATATATGCTAAAAGCTAAGAGGTCAGACGAAAACAAAAGAACAACACTCACTTTGATTAAACTCAATTTGTTGATCTGATTTTCCCCTTCTAGCAAACCGGCGAGCAAGAACAACGATGATAATGATGATGAATACAACTGCAATAACAGCACCAACTATTGCTACAATAGTTCTCACTGAGATATTTCCGCTGCCTGTAGAAGTACAACATAACCATATGAACTTTGAATCTTTGGAAAAAAAAAAAGCTTTGCAAGAACTTACCACTGTCTGTCTTTTTAGCCCGGTCGCCACCAGAAGATGGTTGACGTTGCAGCAGAGGAGGAGGAGAAGGAGGAGGAGCCAGTGTAATGTTACCAAAAGCCTTAGAGAATGTAAACAACTGCCACCGGAAAAAGCAGATTGGCCGCATAACATATCCTCCTGTCTTCTCCCCACAACATGACTGGTAGTCGATCACGCTTTGTCTTAGACAATTATCACAATCACCAGAAGAAACATCTGGAGTGCATTGCATCAGTGCGTATATATTCTGGAAAGGCGTCAAGGCTGCAACATCAGCTTTGTAATGGTTATTACTAGACGATGGTTTGTTCCTTGTCACGGAAGCTCCAGCAATAATGCCATGTATCAACCCTTCCCATATCTTCTTGAACTCCGTTAGATTTGGGTTGATATTTGCAGTGTTCATGACCAAATACTGCGGTACGATCTCCCAATAACCTGCGGATCCTGAAAAAGAATTGTTGGAGTAACGGACAAGGCAAAGAGTTGGATCAAGCGCCCAGTAATACGCGTCTGTCTGGTTGGTACAATCTTGTACCAACCAGTCAGATGCACCTTTTAGACAAGCGGAACAATCGTTTGGTTCTGCTCCAGGGATGCACATCCCTGCCGCGTAGACTCGACTAGGTTCTTGTCCGATGGAACCGCTGTAGAAGCCATCTTGAGCCGCGGCATTGGAAGGAAGAGAAGAGAGGATGAGACGGCGGTTTGCATCGTATGTACCGTTGGGTGTGAAGTTCCTCCCGTTGTGTATGCACGTTTGTGCTGAAACTGAAGCAACAATGAGAACAAAACAGAGGATTAGTAAGGAACTCCTCTGCTTCATCTTTCTATTGAGATATTGTCTTGAGTGCTTAAGCATCTGTCTGTTTTCATTATTTAAAAAGAAATGGAAGTTTCTGTGAGAGTTTCAAAATGTTGAATTCTTCAAACTGATATACGGTCGCTAAACGAAGGACAAAAATCGAACGTCAAAGTCAAATGTTTTGGTTCATACAGTATTAGTTTCCTTTCAGATAATCATGAAGATGTGTAGTCTCTTAGTGATATAAGACTCGGATGGAGTCTTTGGAAGGTGGTGGAGATGGATCCTCAAGCTGGCTTTCACGCACTTTCTTGAGAACAAAGGATGGTTGAAGGTGATGGCACTTGACTAGATGGATCAAGTGGTATGGGATCTAACAAGCTGGCTTTGACGCACTCTCTTGTTGGACCGGTTGATGAGATTGATGATGGAGTGAAGAACACCACAAGGATGATGAGAGATCCTTGATACAGTTCGAACTCTTGCTGCTTGAATCACACAAGGAGAAAGAGGGTTGGCGGCTTGCTTAGGGGGCAAACTGACTCATATATTGATTAGGTAAAAAGTTGTGTGATACAAAGCTGCGTGTGGGACTTTATTAATAGTCCATCAGCTGTGACCTAAACGGTCGACTCAAAGAAAGCAAAGACTCAAAACAACAGGACTTGTGAAGCAAAGGAAACAAAACAGCAAAACAACTAACTATGCCCCGTTTTAAGCTATAAAAGGAAAGTGCATAAAAATAAAAGACAAAGAGACCTAGACTAGTCTTGGTCTCGAACCTTGGATGCTGCTGAGATGGGAGAGTTCTAGGAACCACTAGACTGACCCATCTTACCTGCACAAATCGTAAATAATGAAAACACTTCCCTTGGTTCATGGTTGAACTCCCTTGATGTGTTCTTGAAGTTGAGCACGCTTGGATCATTCTTGAAAGGTATCTTGTCTTGCTCTTCTTCTTCAAGTTCTTCTTCACTCTTCTCTTCATTATCTTCAGCTTCTATCTTATTGGTTTCTTCAAGGAGGGGTTCTTCTTCCACTTCAGTTCCTGCCAAGTAAACATTTGAATCAGTACCATTCATATAAGCTGGCTTACCTTGAGTGATATTGAGTTGCGCAAAGGCATTGCTCAAGTCATCACTTGTCGTGTTGATATGTCCTCTCTTGGGTGGATCAGCTAGAATCATAGGTGGTGGCTCAGCTAAGCTATCTAAGATAGCTTGGACCGCAAGTGCAAAGCCTTGGTTAAGCCTCCTTTGCTTAGATCGAGTCATGGGTCCTTCAGATGCCTTGGGAATGGTTATGGTGTCCTGGTTGTGGTTGATATCCTCATCATTCCCTCCCCCTTCAGAAGGTTTTGACCTCAAAACTGAATCATCTGCAAGATAAGGGGTTAAATCCGCAACATTAAAAGTATGGGAAATGTTAAACTCATTAGGCAACTCCAAAAGATAAGCATTGTCATTGATCTTTTCTAGCACACGGAATGGACCATCTCCCCTTGGAGCTAGCTTAGAACTCCTTTTCTGTGGAAACCTCTCCTGCCTCATGTGGATCCACACCCACTCTCCTGGTTCAAAGATCATGGGTTTGCGCCGCTTATCAGCATTCCTCTTGTACTCCTCAGTCTTCTTGATGACATTTTCCTTAGCTTGCTGGTGTATCTTCTTGATTGCTTCTCCTCTCTTTAAACCATCCTGATTAATTTGCTCAACTTGTGGTATTGGCTTAAGATCCAAAGGGGTTAGTGGATTAAATCCATAAACAACTTCAAAAGGAGACATCTTAGTAGCAGAATGTGTAGCATGGTTATAAGCAAATTCAATCAATGGAAGGCAATCTAACCAAGTACTTAAGTTGCGACCAAGAGTGACTCTAAGTAAAGTGGATAGGGTTCGGTTTACCACTTCAGTTTGTCCATCCGTTTGAGGATGACAAGTTGTTGAGAAGAGTAGTTTGGTTCCTAGCTTCTTCCACAAGGTTCTCCAGAAATGACCCATGAACTTGGTATCTCTATCAGATACAATGGTCCTTGGTATCCCATGTAAGCGCACCACTTCTTTAAAGAACAAGTCTGCGGTTTGAGATGCATCATTGGACTTGTCACATGGTATGAAGTGAGCCATCTTTGAGAACCGGTCCACCACCACAAAGATTGAATCCTTGTGTCTTATCTTGGGCAAACCTAAAACAAAATCCATAGAAATATCCTCCCAAGGAGCATTAGGAATTGGTAAAGGTAAGTATAAACCGTGAGGATGTGACCTGGACTTGGCTTTGTGGCAAGGAACACATCTTGCACAATGTCTCTCAACGTCTCTCTTGAGATGTGGCCAAAAGAAGTGATCAGTAACAATGGCCAAGGTCTTGTCTACTCCAAAGTGACCCATAAGACCTCCACCGTGTGCTTCTTGAAGTATAAGGTCTCTCATGGAACTTTGGGGAATGCACAGCCTCTTATCCCTAAATAGAAACCCTTCATGCAAGTGATAGGATTGGAAAGCTCCTTTCCCACATGATTGGAAGGCTTCTTTCAGTTCCGGATCATCTTTGTATAGCTCCTTGATGTGTTCAAACCCCAGTACTTTGGCATCCAGGGTAGTGATCAAAGCATGTCTTCTTGATAAGGCATCAGCGACCACATTTTCCTTCCCCTTCTTGTACTTGATTACGTATGGAAAGGTCTCAATAAACTCCAACCACTTAGCATGTCTTCTTTTAAGTGAAGTCTGGCCTCTTAAGTGCTTGAGGGTCTCATGATCAGTATGGATAATGAACTCCTTGGACCTTAAGTAGTGTTGCCAAGTTTCCAAAGCTCTAACCAATGCATATAACTCCTTGTCATACGTAGGGTAGTTGAGGGTTGCTCCACTTAGCTTCTCACTGAAGAAGGCTACTGGTTTCTTCCTTTGATGTAGCACGGCTCCTATACCCACTCCTGAGGCATCACACTCTACTTCAAACATCTCGTCAAAGTCAGGTAGAGCTAGCACTGGTGCGTGAGTTAGCTTGTACTTCAAGGCATTGAAAGCAGCTTCTTGTAGCTCTCCCCATGAGAAAGCAACATTCTTCTTGATCACAGCAGTCAATGGAGCAGCTATGGTGCTGAAATCTCTAACAAAGCGCCTGTAGAAACTAGCCAAACCATGGAAACTCCTAACATGTGCAATGGATGTTGGAAGAGGCCACTCTTGTATGGCTTTGATCTTCTCTTCATCCACTTGTAATCCCTGTTTACTCACTACAAAGCCTAAGAAAACAAGCTGGTCAGTACAAAAGGTGCACTTCTTTAGGTTGGCATATAAACCTTCCTTCCGAAGTGTAAGCAACACAAGTTCTAGATGTTTTAGATGTTCATCTAAGCTCTTAGAGTAAATAAGTATATCATCAAAATAGACAACAACAAATTTACTTATGAATGATCTAAGAACCTGGTTCATGAGTCTCATGAAAGTGCTGGGTGCATTGGTTAGTCCAAAGGGCATAACCAACCACTCATATAGACCTTGCTTGGTCTTGAAGGCAGTCTTCCACTCATCTCCTTCACGCATCCTTACTTGATGGTAACCACTTCTCAAATCTATCTTGGAGAAGATAGTTGCTCCACTAAGCTCATCAAGCATGTCATCTAGGCGTGGGATTGGGTGTCGGTATTTGATGGTGATGTTGTTGATGGCACGGCAATCTACACACATCCTCCATGATCCATCCTTCTTGGGAACTAGAAGAACTGGTACTGCACATGGGCTTAGACTCTCTCGGATGTACCCTTTGTTCATCAAGTCTTGGACTTGTTTTTCTAGCTCCTTGGTCTCCTCCGGATTCATTCTGTATGCTGGTTTGTTTGGCAAAGCTGAACCTGGCACGAGATCAATCTGATGCTCAATCCCCCTGATTGGAGGTAATCCAGCTGGGATCTCTTCAGGAAACAAGTCTTGAAACTTGTCTAGCACGGCTTGAGCTGGTTTAGGAACTTGTTGAGCTTCTGAGCTTCCTGTACTTAAACATTCTTTTAAAACCATTAGTAGTACAGTGCCTTGAGCACTCAAGGTCTTTAAGACAGCACCAGGAGAAATCATAAGGTTAGCTTTACTTACCTGGTCTTCCTTGTTCATCTTAGCTTGTAACTCATGTACCTCAGATGGACTCAAAGGGGCTAAGTTGTACTTACGGTCCTTGAACTTGAAAGAGTAGTAGTTGGTGCGTCCATTGTGAAAGGTGGCTCTATCAAACTGCCAAGGTCTCCCCAGCAGGATGTGTCCGGCTTGCATTGGTACCACATCACACACTACTTCATCTTGGTACTTACCAATACTAAAAGATATCTTTACTTGCTCAGTAACCTTCAGCTCAGTCTTGTTGTCTAACCATTGCAACCTATAGGGCCGAGGGTGCTTGGTTGTCTCAAGACCTAACCTGTCCACCATATACTTGCTAGCCACGTTAGTACAAGATCCTCCATCTATAACCAAGTTACATACCTTAGCCTTGATGGTGCAGCGAGTGTGGAAGAGGTTCTCTCTTTGAGCTTTCTCTTCAGGATTGGTCATTGTGCTTAGTACTCTACGAGTGACCAACAACTCTCCAGTGTCCGGATACTCTACTTCTTCTCCAGAGTCCATGGCTTCCATTTCAGCTTCATCTTGAGACTCATAGTCTCCATTGGTGGTGATAGTCATGACTCGTTGGTTTGGGCACTCCCTAGCCATGTGACCTCGTCCCTGACATCTAAAACAAGTAACATCTCTAGCTCTTTGATTGTTAGTACTTTTGTTTTGATCTTGTCTAGGACCTTTGTTTGAATCATCACCCTTACTCTTGAACCGAGAATCAATCTCTACAGCTTTACCTTTGTCATTCGGTTTGTTGGCATTAGAAGTCCAAGGTTGTGAGCTTCTAGACCTACTAGTAGCGGTCTTACGCTTGATTTGCTTCTCAACCTGTACAGCTAAGTGCATTAGTTCATGTAAACCACTATATTGAGCTCTTTCTACCTTCCTGGAGATACGCTCTTGAAGTCCATCAATGAATTGAGCCATCAAAGCTTCCTCAGATTCTTCTAACTCCAGTGAGTTCATCAGCTTCTCAAACTCTTCAAAGTATTCTTCTACTGACCTGTTACCTTGAGACAACTTGCGAAAACGTTTTTGTAAGTCTCTATGGTAATAATCAGGAACATATCTTAACCTTAGGAGATACTTCATGTCAGCCCAAGTTGTGACAGCTCCAAAGCGGTTCCTCCTCCTCTCAGCTACTGTTCTGTCCCACCAGGCAAGTGCATTCTCGGTGAGCTGCGCAGCTGCTAAGGCAACCTTCTTGTGCTCTCCATAGCCGTAGCACTCAAAGATGTACTCTAAGCGCTTCTCCCAATCCATGTAAGCTTCTGGATCAGACTTTCCTGTAAAAATGGGAGGAACAATTTTAATGTCTTTGTTGTGCTCTCTATGGTTAGCTTCCCTTGCACGGTTGTGCCTAAGTGGATCCTGTCTCCTAGGATTGCGGTTCTGGAGAGGATCATCATCATCTAGGCTTGGCATACTATCATCATCTCCTTGCTCTCCATCTTCATCTTCATGGATGGGGTTTTGGTTGCGGATTGGAACTCTCCTTTGTGGTTGCTCCAACCGGTTCAAGCGAGTGTTGATCTGCTGGCCAAGCTCTCCTACAACAGCCCTCATCTCTTCTCTCATGGCAGCCATGATCTGCTCCATGGTTGGAGGGTTAGCTCCATTGTTGACGTCCTCATCTCCCATGTTGTTGGTTTGGTTTTCACTAACACGCAACAAAAACAACAATAGATCAAAAGCACCAACGGTAACTTAATTCAAATAATTAACTTCGAAAAACTTTGAAATATCTTTTATATTTTTTTTTTTTTTTAAATCTTGAAAGATGAATCTAAATAAAGGAATAAAAGGAAAGCTTTTATGGGGTTTTCGAAAAATTTAAAGGAAGAAATTCGATGCAAGTAACGAATAAACCAAAAGAAGAAACTCGATCACAAGTAGTCCTCGTGTGAGTTAGAAAAAGGAAACAACACAATATTTTTGGGTTTTGAAAATTTTTGGGAATCAAAGACTAACACGCAGGAGAACAAGATGCAACAATATAAGAAAATTTTTATGGGTTTTTGGTTTATGAGAATAAGAGAGAATCGAAGAACAATAAAACAAGATAAAGGGTAAGAACAACCAAAGGATGGATCCTTTGGCTCTGATACCAAAATGATATAAGACTCGGATGGAGTCTTTGGAAGGTGGTGGAGATGGATCCTCAAGCTGGCTTTCACGCACTCTCTTGAGAACAAAGGATGGTTGAAGGTGATGGCACTTGACTAGATGGATCAAGTGGTATGGGATCTAACAAGCTGGCTTTGACGCACTCTCTTGTTGGACCGGTTGATGAGATTGATGATGGAGTGAAGAACACCACAAGGATGATGAGAGATCCTTGATACAGTTCGAACTCTTGCTGCTTGAATCACACAAGGAGAAAGAGGGTTGGCGGCTTGCTTAGGGGGCAAACTGACTCATATATTGATTAGGTAAAAAGTTGTGTGATACAAAGCTGCGTGTGGGACTTTATTAATAGTCCATCAGCTGTGACCTAAACGGTCGACTCAAAGAAAGCAAAGACTCAAAACAACAGGACTTGTGAAGCAAAGGAAACAAAACAGCAAAACAACTAACTATGCCCCGTTTTAAGCTATAAAAGGAAAGTGCATAAAAATAAAAGACAAAGAGACCTAGACTAGTCTTGGTCTCGAACCTTGGATGCTGCTGAGATGGGAGAGTTCTAGGAACCACTAGACTGACCCATCTTACCTGCACAAATCGTAAATAATGAAAACACTTCCCTTGGTTCATGGTTGAACTCCCTTGATGTGTTCTTGAAGTTGAGCACGCTTGGATCATTCTTGAAAGGTATCTTGTCTTGCTCTTCTTCTTCAAGTTCTTCTTCACTCTTCTCTTCATTATCTTCAGCTTCTATCTTATTGGTTTCTTCAAGGAGGGGTTCTTCTTCCACTTCAGTTCCTGCCAAGTAAACATTTGAATCAGTACCATTCATATAAGCTGGCTTACCTTGAGTGATATTGAGTTGCGCAAAGGCATTGCTCAAGTCATCACTTGTCGTGTTGATATGTCCTCTCTTGGGTGGATCAGCTAGAATCATAGGTGGTGGCTCAGCTAAGCTATCTAAGATAGTTTGGACCGCAAGTGCAAAGCCTTGGTTAAGCCTCCTTTGCTTAGATCGAGTCATGGGTCCTTCAGATGCCTTGGGAATGGTTATGGTGTCCTGGTTGTGGTTGATATCCTCATCACTTAGTTAAGTCCTGTTATGACTCTGTGACCTAGGGTAGCACATCACCTGCATTAAGCAGAAGAAGACGTGAATATTGAACCCACTTTCATACACATAAGTACATAACACATGTTAATCATCAAACAAAACAATCAAGCATTCATTACATTCACGTAGTCTTTTATTCTCATGAGGATTATGGGCAAATCTTTTCCTTTAGTGCTTACGCGTCTTGTCAGTTCTTACTAATTAAACAGAACTCGAAGTTTCTGTCTGAATTTTTATATCTTCAATTCGTCAAACTTATCGGTTATGGCAGTGGTCCTTAATTTGGCCCAGCGTCAAAAGTCAGCTATTTTTTTCTGAAGTGACAAAAGTCAAAACTACTTGGACCCAGATTGAGAGATCCACATGAGCACTAGGCTATTGTATCACTGTCTTTGGTTTTGCAAGTAAACCCATTTTTGTTTTATATGGCAAATAAACGATTACTTGTGTAGCACGTTGCCCAGACTGATGAATACAGATACCACTAGTTAATGAATGTAGTTTATCTTCTGAGTTTATAACTATATAATCCGTTCAAACAAATTATTATACATCACTAGATATGTTCAAGCTCACTACTAGGTCTAGTGATTTTTTCTCTTTTTGTCACAGTAATACTTCATTAGAAAGTAAAGATAGAGAATGAGCCCAAAACAGATCCAATTAAGAGTAGTTCAGTACAGAGAGATGGGCTTGAAGACCCCTCTTTGCTAGGTATAGTGATCAAAAAAATATTATACATATACTCTGGAGCCAGAAAATAAAGAGAAAAAATAAAATCAAAAGACGTTTTCATGACAGACATCTTCTGCATAAGATAAGAGTTCTCTCACATTTTTTTGGGTAAAATGTTATATTCTCTCACAAACTTTGATTCGAGTAATAATCTCACATTTCATACATAAATTTGATGGAGTTTTCACATACACCTTGATTGAGTTGAGTATTATAGTCTCACATGGTCAGTGTCAGTCAAACAGGTCCAATGTTTGTCTCAACGGAACATCAACACAGTTAGGATTTACCTTAGAGCATGTCCCAGTCCCATGGAGATCATAATATTTACATCCAACCCCTACTAGCTACTAGCTGTAATGGAGCGTGTACAACGAGGCGCTAGATCAATAAACATAGTAAACAAGTAAAACAGAGAAAATAGCGTTGAAGCTTCAGTTTTATTATATTCTAGTTTTCACTTTTAAAGTTTAGATGATATAACTATCTTATCAGCGTTACTGTATTGTAGCCTACTAGCTACAATGGAATTGTGTCATATAAAACAAGATCAGTAAAAACTTGTAAAACAGAGTGAATTTCCTGGTTGCCAAGGCAACAGTAAGATGATTGTCTAGAAAGTTGGATATACATGGGATTTCTTTTTATCACATAACAACCCAATATAGATGCGTTTGAAACTTCATTGCTGTAAAACTCTCATGAATCAATTTGAAAAGCTTATAATTTGTTGTTTTAATTTAAATACAACGATGTCCTTGGTAGTTACCAATATTAAAGAACGTACATTTGTATTGCAGATCAAAGGCTGCCTAATTTTAAGAGATAATCAAAAATAGATAAAGTATGTTTTTAGCCAAGGAACATATCCAGAGTTGATCAAAAACATGAAACGACATAAAGTACCCTCAAAATAACGACATAACCTTCAAAGAAAAAGTCCACAAGACTAAACTACGAATCAGAAGCAAGCATGGTTTCATCATTAAAATCAGATGGGAGGGATGATCAAACGGATCACCCCGTTCTTGGCAATGGTCTTGATCTTACGGCCAGGAATGCTAACATTGCTGTCGAGCGTAGCCACCTCACCGGAGTAGAACCGGCCACCGTAGTCAAGGCTAACGGCAGGAGCATCACCAGTCACCGTCACTCTCCCATTCACGACGGAGACGGTGAACCTATCTTTGGGAACACCCGGCATGTCTACACGCACGTATAAGCCGCCGTTAGGGAGAATCTTCCACTCATAGGCCATATCCGAGCCTATGTTCACGCATGGGTGTCGCTCCAGTAACGGACCGGTTAACGCCGGGTCTGCCCTTACACAACCAAACTCGTATTAATTACACATACGGTTTATTGATGTCTCTCAAATAATCTAATTTGAATAACATAACATAAGCTTGAAGAAAAAGAACATATATAAATACCATGTGGATCCGTGCCGTGAGGAAACTTGTGAGGACCCGTGCTACAGCGATCTTTGACCATAAAATAGAGACAAAAGTAATAATCAATTTTTGGGTTTAAGAATATATTCAAAAGTTGTGAGAAAAAGACTTTTAGAAAAAAAAATTAAGATAATCAATTTTAAAAAACAAATTAATCAGAGAATTAATTGTATGAAAGAAAATAATCAAAGATAATTAAGGAAAATGTGGTGAAAGTTACCTTCTCGGTCTGGGCCACCAAGAAACGCTGCAGAAAATAAATTGAATTTTCTTTATCAATATATAGATTTTATATGTAGATTTAAATAAACCAAAAAGGGATTAGTCTGAAAGAAATGTACAGATGCATGAAGGGCTTGGTGATGGGGCGTGGGTCTTGGAGAGGTGAAGCCTGAGAACACCGTCCGACATGTGTGAGACCATGCCGGAGATCTCGCAGCATCTACAGACGAGACCAGTAGTGGAGCCGTAGATCCGAGCAGAAGAGTCATGTTTGTGCTCTTTCGGTGCGACGGCGTCGATAGACACAGCTTTCTTGGTCGGGTCGATCCTAACCTTTATGCTGTCTTGTGGAACACCGGGGAAGTCAATCCGGATGAACATGTCCTCGTTCTCAAGCATCTTGAACTCTGTGAACCCTTTTGGTCCGCTTACAAGAAACGGGTTGTTAACAGCGTAAAACCCATCTGCTCCACACCCAAAACAGACATAAAAAAAAAAATCTGAGAAATAGTATAGTAAATGTGAAAAATATGAATGAGATTTGGGGATGGTTGAGAAGATCTTTACCGCTAGATGTAGGAGCAACGGTAAGAGGGACCACCATTATTCAAGGACGAGAGAGATGTTTTCTGTGAGGTTTCAGATTTCTAAGCTGTTCTTTAGGGTTTCTTCTCTCTCACTGTTTTTTTGGACCTTTTTATGTTCAGAGGAAAAGAGAAAGAAACGAACAAAGACAAGGGCACTGAGCTGTCAAACAAAAACGACAAGCAACCGGGGACACGTGTCTTCTTTCCATTTGCGACTTCCTAATGCATCAGAATTAAACACGCGTCGTCTCGCCATTTGTGAAACATTTTTCTTTATTTTTGTAATTATTAAGTAGAGGAAGAGTGTATGATGAAGTTTTACTACAGGCTACCTCGTGAAATCATGTGTGTATCTTTTGGTTAGTCACCTAATTAATACGTGTGATGTGTAGAAACATGATAGACATACATGTTAATTTGATCTCATACGTTAATATATCATTATTGGTCTTAAAATATTCAAAAACCAAAACAAACATATGAAGAATAGTCCATTAACTAAACATAATAAGGTCCATCACATATAAAGCATGAATTAAAAGATGGTGATAAAATTAGAAAGGAGGGATAATAAGGCGGATGACACCATGTTTGGCGATTACTTTGATCCGACGGTTGTCATACCCTAGAGGAACGACGGCGACCTTGCCTCTGTACTCACGCCCACTCGAGTCATGCATAGATGGAGGAGCTTGTCCGCTGACAGTGATGCCACCGTCACTTTCCACCGTCGCCGTGAAACGATCGCTGGGGACGCCGGGCATGTCAATACGCAGGAAGAGACCGCCGTTTGGGAGATGCTTTGATTCGTACGCACTCGTGGATCCCTCCAACACTGAAGGGTTGGGTAGTGTGACCGGACCTGTAAACGCCGGATCTGTCCAAAAGCATTAAATCATATAACATAATTAACATCGAACAATATTATATACTTACGTCCTTAATTAATACTTTTTCTTCAGTAGTGTAACTAATTGATAACTACATACAACATACGAGAAAAGAACATGCATGAATAATGTGAAATATACATGCGCCTAATACTATAGAGACCTCAATTTATAAACTGTAAGTTGTGTCACAATAGAGCCATTATTTAATCTTAACTACATACATACCAAGAGGGTTAGTGCCAAGGCGACCTGCGATATATTCATATTATTGAAGTTAGTTAATTAACTTATTAATATTACTTAATATTAACGCCTGAGGGTTTTGTGAAGTTATCTTATGGCTTAATTAATAATCAAATCAAATGAAATAAATACCTTCTGGGTTATGTCCACGAAGATGAGCTGCCAAATTAAAGAGCAAAAGTATATTATTTAAAAACACAAGTCATAAGGAAAGAAAATGTGAAAGAGTAAGTCAAACTTTAATACGTATAAACGTACCAAGGGGATGGCCGCCTGCAACTGCGACAATAGAATCAACAAACACACATCCCATGAAAAAAAATTCTCAGGATACTATATGATATGCATTGAAAGAATAAAAAAATACTAATGCTTAAAAAATCCAATACCTTCTGGGTTATACCCATGAATTATGTGACCTGTCAAAGGAACCAAAAAAAGCTTTAACATTCAAAACTGGTAAACGAAAACAAGAAAAATAAATCATGTAATGATTCGAAATTAAACGCGAAGAGACAATACCAAGGAAAGGAACACTAGGCAATGTGGCACCTCCAACTGAAAGAGACAAAACACAAACAAAATGTCAAATATCAATATTCCATAAATAAAAAATATACAGCATAAAATTAAAAAAAATCTTTTTATTGCATTAATTCGAGAAATTAGTTTACAAGAACAGGAGGAAGGGACATGAGGATTGATCTTCTTCTTGGAGAGAACGAGCCTGACGACACCATCTCCAACATAACACCGAATGTTACTGATCTCACAACAATCGCAGATAAGTCCCGTGGCGGCTCCGTATTTGCGGTGAGAAGAATCGTGTGTGAACTCTTTCGGTGCGTCTCCGAACACAAAAACAGCCTTCTTCATTGGCTCCACAAGGATTCTCACACTTTCTTTGGTTACTCCAGGGAAATCGAGCCTCGCGTACAGATCCTCGTTCTCTTCCATGAGCTTGAACTCAGTAAACCCTTTCGGCCCGTTCACCTGATACGGATTATTCGTTGCGTAAAACCCATCTGCCCACACAAAAAAGATTTTATTATATGATATCGACTTTAAAGATTTGAAGAACTGATGAATAAATCAAGGACAAAACACCATGAGATTGAGGGACGGGACCGATGTTCATGACCGGCATGATTACGTGAGGTTTTAGGGTTTTAGTTTTTTTTTTTTTTTCAAAAGATTTCTCTCACTCTCGCTTTCTCTTTATGATTTAAGAGGTTTGTGAGATTTTACCAGAGGAAACCTTTAAACGAAAGAGAGAGAGGTATGGAGGTTGTCAGGTAAAAAAGACAAAGAATCCCCGTGTTGACACGTGTTCTTTTTGCATTTGTCCACAGTTTCAATGTTTTTTAAAAAGAAAATTTAATTACCTGCAGTAAGCCAGTAAAATATTATTACTATACTTATTTATATACGTATAGTATTAAAATTTTCAACGGTTCGTACACTGGTGAAAGGTCAGAGTTTTTATTTAGTCAGGTAAAAAAGTTGGTCTTTGGCTAAAATTAGTAAGGTTTCAGCTTTATTTTGTCGACTAGTTTTCAGCTCTATTGTAGACCTCGTAACTGCATGCGCTTTCAGGCACACATATAAAGACACCGTTTGTGTTTGTTTTATAAGAATATTCATATGTGTTGCAAAAAAAAAAAAGAATATTCATATTGTTCTTAACAGCGTTTGTACATACACATAAATGTACTCACTTCCACCATTCCACCAATTTTTTACCATCTGTACCCAAATTATAAGTAATTTCGTCTAATCTCCCACTTTACTATTTTTTGGGCTAACTGATAACATAATTTTGCTCGAATAGACTAATAGTCATATATTCAGGTCTTTAAATAACTTCCATTTACCCCATGTATAATGTAACAATTTCAGTGGTGTCAAATGATTACTAATGTACAAATATGAGGCAACTGTCTTATATCATAGTATTGTACGATATAATTAATTTCAGTAATCCGGATGGGATTAAAATAACTTACTGGTTTCCAATAAAATAAATTGCGTTTATCTTTTTATCTTGCATGTATATATTGGGTTTAGCGGGATAGAAATAATATAATTTGTTTCGCAAAATCATAACAACAAACACTCCCTTTATTTTGAACTATAAAGAAGCATTACAGGCTGTTTGTTCATTTGATGGTAGCATTGAAGTTAGAACTGTGGGTGATAATAATATAGTTAGACAACATATTTGGTAGCTTAAAACTGAATGCTGTGAAAACTTATGCAGGCGATGGCTAAATCGCAAAGCTGAAAAAAAAAGGCTTGATGCAGAGATATTGTTCCAAAGAGTTCTGCATTTAAATGATAGCTAATCTTTTTTTTTGTTCACCTGAATGATAGCTAATCTACTTACTTAAAGAGACTCATGCAAATATAAAGAGGGTAGGACGTTACACAAAATAAAGTAATGTCTCTTTTTGCAACATATCCAAAAGTAGTCGCAATTAAAAACATCAAAAGCGCTTAATCCCAACAAATGGTCTAGAGACATATATACATCATGAAATTAAAGGGGAGGGATGAGGAGGCGAATCACACCGTTCTTGGCGATGGTTTTGATCCGACGGCTAGGAATGTTGACAGGAGCGGAGAGCATAGCCACGTCAGCAGAGTAGAACCGACCATCTGAGTCGTAGCTAACGGAAGGAGCTTGACCAGTCACCTTCACTCTCCCGTTAGCGACTGTGACAGCAAAGTTGTCTTTGGGAACGCCAGGCATGTCTAAACGCACGTAGAGACTGCCGTTTTCGAGCTGCTTCGACTCGTACACCTTACCTGCTCCCCAAATCATAACAACAAATTAATCATTTAATTTTTTTTTAAATCATTTAATTTGATTTAAAACACACAATTAATGATGTGAATACTACCAATGTCATCAGTGCTATCGCCAGGGATACCTACGAGATCAGATGGAGAGAAGAGTAAACACATTTTCAAAAGACTTATAGAGAAGCAATGATCATCTAGTCTACGTAATAAATTAATAATACCTTCTCCGTAACAGACATCAAGAACCGCTGTAATAAACGACAAATACAAGCCGAAAATAATTAATTTTATTTAAAAAAAAAACAGAATAGTAAAATAGAAAGGGTAGAGTTGTGACGTACGGATGCAGGAGGGATCGGTGCTAGTCTTGGAGAGGAGAAGTCTGATAACGCCGTCGGCCATTTGGTAGGTGAAACTGGAGAAGTCACAGCAAGTGCAGATGGTTCTGATGATGTTGAGGTAACTCCGGGGAGAGGAGTCGTGTGAGTGGACCTTGTGTGCTTCTCCGTAGACGATCACAGCTTTCTTCGACCTGCTAAGGCCAACCCTCACGCACTCTTCTGGGACGCCGGGAAGGTCAAGCCTCACGAAAGTATCATCGTTCCCAGGAAACGTAATGAACTCCTCAAACCCTTTCGGCCCAGTCAACAGAAACGGGTTTGAAAACCCTTCTGCTCAACAACAAAAACAAACATTAAATAAACCTTGTGATGAGTAGTACTAAGGGAGAAACTCAATGTGAACTGAGTTTGGTTTGGGTCTTACCGAGATCGGGAGACTGAGGGAGGGGAGTTAGAGGGACGGCGGCCATGATTCAGCAGAAGGAGTTTGTAAGCTGTGAGCTACTCTTAGGGTTTCTTCTCTCTCTCTCTGTGAGTTCTTTTTTTTGCTTTTGCGACTTTTACTTTATGGGGATCTTTATGGGAGGAAGGCAACGCCAAGGAGGGAAGATATTTTGTCAGTGGAAAACGACAAAAATGAAGTAGCTAAGAGACACGCGTCCTTCTGTTATTTGTGAAACATTTTTCTTCTTTTTTGATTCACATAAAACTATATATTTTGTTACTACTTGTATAGGCAAATCGGTCATCATAATCAGGTAAGCATTGAATCGAAGACTCGAATTAGTTAATTGTGAAAATTCTACAAGAGTGTCTGGTGATTAAATCACAATTAGTATGAAAATAGTAGACTTGTTGTACAGATCTCAAAGGCTGTTTCACAATTCAAAAGCCCTTCAGTCATTTCTCCACAAGTGTGTATAGAATAATATATTGTTCAACAAATGTAGAAATGGAAAGGATGTGAAATTGTATTTGTTGGTGGAGTTGTTTATTGTTTCCCTTCTCGAAAAAAATTATGTAGCCTTTTCAAAATTAATCATATATATAGTTAATATATTTATTGTATTATTCCTTATTAGAAACTGGTTGCATAAAACTCTATTTGTGAACCATTTTAACTGTAGCCATAATCATTTTGTCTATCGCCATACGTTTTATACGAATATGTTCCAAATTTCTGTAGTAGACTGGACAAGTCTGTTTTGTATTAGGACATAAATAAAGTCGGTCTCCGGCATCTTAAAGAGCAACCCTATATTAAGGTGCTGACTGGTTTTCCCGCTACCACCCGCAAACGCAGCTTTTGCGGTTCATAGCGGTTGTTGGCGTTTCGAAACAATCATAGAAAACGTTACAAATCGCTTCAAACCGCTCCGAACCTCTTAAAATCAAAAGCTGGTTCCAGCTAGCGTTTGCGGTTGCGGGCGGTTGCGGGAGGGTAAATTTTTTTTCTTTAAAAACAGAATAAATAAAAATAATACTAAAAATATCCAATAAAAATTTTCAATTGAAAATAATAGAAATTGTAAAATGTACTCATATTATATTTCAATTTATATTATAAAAATTCAAAACTAAAATATTTTCTATAATTTTAAAAATTTAATAATATGATTTTATAAATATAAATTTTATATTTATCATATTTTTATGATTTTTAATATTTTTATAATTACATAAAATGTAAATATTGTTAAATTATTATTTAACAGATGCTGCGTTTGGTAGTTTACCAGTCATAAGAGTCTCGCAAACGCAACAATTTCTAACAGCTGTACCAGTCGTACAAATCTCTAGAAAACGCTTAAAACCGCAACCACCCGCACCCGCAAACTCCCGCAACCGCAACCGCAACCGCTACGGTTACACCAGGCCCTAAAGGTTTGGTGAACTTTAAAATACTTACGAATGCATCGTTGCATATTTAATTTAAACTAAATTAACGACGACTTAAAATGAAATTTATAAGCTTGACGATTAAATTAACCTAAACGCTAGTTTATACATGAGGTTACTTCTTATTTCCACAAGTTATATACATTTCATGTGGTTAATCTGCGAACATGTTCCAAGAAATTACTTAGACAGGTAGACTAGTACTAGTACCATAAGGTGACACAACGGTAGTAGCAAAACAACGAGAAGAAGAGTCCTAATAGTTGTATTACCATTTAGGCATTTACCAAACAGAGAAGAAGAGAACTCACCAATCTCTTGATCCAAAATCATTGCCAATCAGCAAAAGAAATTGATACTTTATTATAAAAGTTGTCTGCTTTACAGCATAACAGCATGATCGCTTGAAACTTTGTTCAAGCGGCATTATAAAACACACAAGGATAGAGGACAAACCCATTTAACAATTTCAGGAAAGGGAGAAGATTTGTTGATTGTATATATGTCTTATACAGAACTTATTAACTAAAAAGAAACAGAGCAAGAACCAAACAAAGAGTTGGTATTTGAGATTTAAAAGTAGATCCATCCAAAAAGAGCTTATAACTTGAGGGGCTAAATCAATCCTTCAAGACAATAGGCAAATCAAGAATATTAATTACTGAAGACATAACAACATTAAGAAGCTTTGTTGTTTGTTAGGTCAGATTCTTTAGACACGATATCATCCAAAGACGCTAAAGGAACTGCAACTTGGCATATAAAATCCACAATCATACTTTGGCATTCCATAACAGATTTGCCAGCAAAAGAAGAGAAAATACTATATAGAAGCACAATCTTTTGACTAAGAGAAGCACCAAGCAATGAAGTTAGGTGAGTCCGTTCTTCAGTTAGACCTTTGAATGAAGAGAGAGGCCTTATCTTCGCAAGTAGTGTCTCTGCTTCAATAAAACCACCAAAAGGTACCAAAGACTTGTACTTGATAGCTTCAACATATCTTTTCCAACACTTAGCATGTAGTCACATAAAAACGAACAATCCTTTATATATAAAAGAATACAAGATGAAATAAATGATGTATTTTGTTTTGAGTGAACCAACTAACCCAACGAGTAATCTTCATCTCTTCTCTAAAAGTCTCTCACTGTTGGTATGTGTTATACTGGAATGACCAGGTAGTGCCTGAACCAGAGTTTTGATTAACCCTGATACTAAATAAGCATATGGAGATCAACACAAGTAAAGCCAGAGAACAGGACAAACCTCTGAGCGGCGGGCTTGATGTCTTGAAACGCGACCACCTTCTCATCCTGCGAAACTTTGAAAAAATGTAAGAAAACTCTTTCAATTAGCCATCAAAGAGTAGAAGAAGAAGAAGAACTTACGGCGTGAAGGAGACGAGTGTTGGTGGTTGGATTGCGTATGATCTGACAGAATATTCACGAATGATTCGCTCCCGCCATTTCTCTTCCCTCTTAATTTGTTACGTTTCGAGATTTCGAATTGCTTATCAAATCCGAAAACTGGATTTCGATTTCAAAGCTGAGAACTGAGCAAGTTTGTTCAGACATAACTGAAAAAAAACCTGTGCGAGTACTTCTGTTTTAACCCCACAAATATTTTTAATTTTTTATTTAAGACCTTAACTTTTGCTAGTTACATTTAAGTACAATCTATTTGAACAGTGAGATCTTAATTGTGATTTTCTTAAAATTATTCTGGTGTTCATTTGCGACGATTATTTATAGTATTATTAGGGACTTAAATACGCAGTCACACATCATAAAGTACATCATAACTTGAGAATCAAAATTCATAAGAAGTTATGGCATAGTGTTGGACTCTTGAAAAGTTGTTTCCGTTTAGTAAGTGTTCTATCAACAGATTGATCTGCTGATTGGAGAGCCAATATTACTACGAACTTGAAAGCAGGCTTCCGTGGCAGAATCCTGGTAAATGTTGCAGAATCCTGGTAAATGTTGCTATGATGCAAGCCGTTGAAGAGACTTGTGACTTAATTTGTACTATAGTATGAGCCTTTTCCAACACTCTAGCTGGATCAATGGATCCTTTAGGCTCGTCTTGGATTTGCCTCCACTGAGTTAGACATAAGCTCACAAGAGTAGTAACCTGCATAAATACCAAGCTCTGCCCAACCTCCCACACCGTCTGCTGCAACAAGCAACAAGTGCTTGCTCCTCTGATTAATATACACGAAATTAAACACATATATGTCAAATTTAATTGTTTTTTAAGTCAATATTTCAAAATATAACCCTAAGAATATCAACAATACTACAACATATGTTACCATACTCTAAATCAAAGACTATCATAACTCAATATATACATTAACTCATCAATGTTAAAAATAATTTAATTCCAGTAAAACTAAATTTTCATCTTTTAGAAATGTTTATTAATACATGATTTAGATTTTTTCTCTTTGAAAATATTTTTTATAAAATTTATTAATTACTTTTAATATCTAATACATGAGAAAACTTCATCTTGAAGACTTCTCGAAGACTTTGATTTAGACGGAAAACCTAAATTCGTATAAAAATTTTAGACGGGAACCCTAACTTTTATTAAAATTTTGGCGGGATATGCGAGAAGACTTCTTTTTAAGTCTTTTGTGAGTCAACCAGACTCCAAAATCAAATAACTATCCAAAAATGTTTTTTATTAAACTTAAAATAAACTTAGCTAGTGTTTAAATCAAGTTATTACATATTTACTAAACATATATATGTCAATTTAAAATGAAAAACGAAGATAAAATTTCAGAATTTAACCCTAGAGATACCAACAATACTATAATATATGTTACCAAACCCTAAACCAATGATTCATGAACCAATCTACATTCACTTATCTATGTTGAAAATAATTCAATTTTAGATAAACTAAATTTCAATCATTGAGAAATGTTTATTATTGCATTATTTTAATTTTTTACCT
Organism: Raphanus raphanistrum subsp. raphanistrum; assembly: GCA_019706035.1. NCBI lineage: Eukaryota > Viridiplantae > Streptophyta > Magnoliopsida > Brassicales > Brassicaceae > Raphanus > Raphanus raphanistrum. Next base: position 17,837,719 of record CM033983.1, on the reverse strand, counting down.
ATCAAAATATTTTTTTTTAAAAATCAAATTATTTTAAGATATACTGAACTAGAAGACTTACAAAAAATCTTCCTAAAGAAGACTTTCCTAACGAATGTTTATAATGGTAAAACTGAATACATGTTTTTTGTTTATTCATAAGAGGGTTGTTGTGATTTCAGTACTAGGCTTTTAGATTACTTTTGCATGTTATTGAATTTGGGGTACACTGTTGTATTCAAAATCAAGTTTTAAGTTATTTTTGGCAAATTCTCCATAAATATATTGTATATTTATTGTTAAAGAAATCACATTTATAAATTGATTATAAGAATTATTTTTCGATAATAATGTGATTACAAAGGAAAAGTTATAGATAAAAAAATATTAATAATAGCAATTATAAAATTAAATTAATTTATTAAATATATAACAAGCGCGAATAGAAACTTGTCAGATAATATTATAGAAATTGGATAGAAGTCATTCTTAGCCGTTGGACCATTAGCTTAGACGATATCTCAGCCTTCTATATTCTTTCCTTTTTTATGTCTCTCTAAGACTATTTCCAGTCGTTTGCTTTATTTTCTACTCTAAAATAAAGTGACTATATAATAAAGTTGGAGTTTGCTCTAAATTTACTCTATATTTAGAATAGAAAATAGAGTGATGAACAAAAAAACAATTTACTACTCCATCTGTTTCACAATGTTACATAATCTAAACTTTTCACACATTTTAATAAAATACATTAAATTTGTATAAATTTTTGTGATTATTTTTTCTATAATTTTAAGCCAATAAAAATTTAATAAGTGCAATTGATTTTTTGGAAGTTTGCAATTAGTTAATAAAATATGTATTGAAAATGTAAAAATAGATAATTTTAAAATAATTTTTTTTTCTAGGATATGTAACTTTGTGAAACGGAAAGAGTATATATTTGGAGTAAATATATTTTTCACTCTATTATAGAGCGAAAAATAGATTACTATTGAAACATTTTTATTCTAAATTCTATTTTAGAATTATAAGTAGAACGGAATTGAAGATGATCTCATTAACCAAACCGATACGTGGAGTTGACCGAGAAAAAACGAAACCGATATGTGAAGAAATTACATCGATAACTGGGCATAGTAAAGCCCATTAATTTATTTTAAGAAACAATGCTAATCACAGAAGTCCATGCAATGCCGAGCGAATAATCCGTTAACATTCCATTTTGACTGAAGACGATAATTACTTGACGAGGAAATTATGTGTGTGTTTTAAATCGATTTTGGGATGAGAGATTAAGGGCCTGACTGGTGTAACCGCAGCGGTTGCGGTTGTGGTTGCGGGAGTTTGTGGATGCGGGTGGTTGCGGTTTTAAGCGTTTTCTAGAGATTTGTACGATTGGTACAGCTGTTAGAAATTGTTGCGTTTGCGGGACTCTTATGACTGGTAAACTACCAAACGCAACATCTGTTAAATAATAATTTAACAATATTTACATTTTATGTAATTATAAAAATATTAAAAATCATAAAAATATGATAAATATAAAATTTATATTTATAAAATCATATTATTCAATTTTAAAAATTTATAGAAAATATTTTAGTTTTGAATTTTTATAATATAAATTGAAATATAATATGAATACATTTTACAATTTTTATTATTTCAATTGAAATTTTTTATTGGATATTTTTAGTATTATTTTTATTTATTCTGTTTTTAAAGAAAAAAAATTTACCCTCCCGCAACCGCCCGCAACCGCAAACACTAGCTGGAACCAGCTTTTGATTTTAAGAAGTTCGGAGCGGTTTGAAGCGATTTGTAACGTTTTCTATGATTGTTTCGAAACGCCAACAACCGCTATGAACCGCAAAAGCTGCGTTTGCGGGTGGTAGCGGGAAAACCGGTCAGCACCTAAGAGTTTACTAGATCTTTAAAAATTAAATTAGCTCAACATTCAATAGTCATATTGTACTACAATAGATTGAATCCATCTATATAATTATAGTAGTTTCTTTGTATAACTTTCACCAACTCGATCGATACAAAGAAACTACTATAATTATATAGATGGATTCAACTTTCACCAACTCTTTTAGCAAAAAAAAAAAAACTTTCACCAACTCATTTATTTTGCCGTTACGGTAAATTACATATATTTTTTAATTATACATAGGTGTCTCTATAAAAGTAGATCCAGACTATTTACGTGTTAGCATCTTATATTTTTGGCCGACGTATTGGTTTGTTAGTCTCTGATGATACCGAAATGTTAATTTCCCAATAACCAGGATTCGAATCTTGATAATTTCACCGTATTATACTTTATCCTCAAATTAATCACCACAAGACCACAAAAAAAATGCTCCTTAAACACAAGAATAATTGTTTCAAATTTAAAAAAAAAAGACTTAGGAGAAATGAATAATTGAAGAAACCATAACCCTACAAATCATACATACTGATATTGTTCTTAGCTCTCATAACATCTCACCAAATACAAATAATCTCATATTCACTTTTTTTTTTTTTTTTAACTTCATTGATAGAAATACCCAAAGGGCAAGTGATACAAAAACAACCTTATAGAGGTGAGAAGAGAAAGGAAAAACAAAAAGAAAGCTCAACCTTAAAAAGATCTATGAGCTAGTCTAACTTGCTTCCCTTACGATCAGGTGATGTAACCAAGCTGGCCCTCCCAAAGCTAGATAGGATTGAAACCTACCATCACGGAGAACACTCTTTGAAATCTCACGAGCTACCATGTTAGAATGAGCAGATTCTGTTTCAAAAGCAACAGAGTGGAAAGAACCACACAAAACAGAAATCTCTTGTAAGAGAAATCGATAGCGAGGCCAACCAAGGGGTTTCATGACAGCCTCCAAAAGTTCATGACAATCTGAACTGCAAACGATTTCCTGATACCCTAGATCACGCAAGCTTCTCAGTATCCATATGAGACATCGCAGCTCAGCTGTTAGTCTATTAGGCGAGAAAGTGATGGCGTCTCTCGCATGATGCAGAACGTTGCCTTGTTGATCACGCACCAAGAAAGCCACTCCACTGTGTAATGAGGCATTTCGCCAATTCGAGTGAAAGTTGCATTTGACGAAACCTGCCATAGGAGGTTCCCATTTCTTCGAGACCGTACTGATTCCTTGCATGCTAGGGACCTCCTCATCCTTACCGTTCACCTCTTCCCATAATCTCGCTTCCTCCAAAGCCTGTTGGACTTGATTCACCAAAGATTCTTGTGTATCCGCATAGATCAAACAATTCCGGTTTTTCCATATGGTCCAGAGAATCCAAGGAATAGCCACTCGTTGAGGTTTCGGTATAGTAACATCTGTCATAAGCTGAATAAACATAGATAGACATTCTGTGACAGATACCGAACTCATTGGTGGCAATTGCACAAAACCTGCAAGACTCCAAATCTCTTGTGCCATTGCGCATTGAAAGAGAACATGCTCAATAGACTCCGGTGCCAACTTACATAACTTGCATAGTACGTCAACATTTAAACCTCGAGTATTCAAACGCTCTGCGACCGCCAAGGCGCCAAAAGCCGCTCTCCACAGGAAGTTTCGAATCTTAGGAGTATATATTTTTCTGGCCAGGGAAATTTTACTGGCCAGGGGTTATACACAAGGAAGGACCCGGTAATATATTTTAGTGGGGTCAAAAAAATTAAAATAGTCATTGGGGAGCTTTGAACCCGGGATTTTGGGAATTCAGACAGTGTATTTTGTTAATTGTGCTACTGAATTCTTTGCGAAATCATATACGAAAAACATTATTATCAGATATACATGGTGTCAGATGACATCACAATTCATTAACTGGTCTATCTGGCGGACCCAGAGTTTTCTTTTAACATGGGTCAAATTTTTAGATAGGCTATAGGTCCTGGAAAAAAAAGTAAAAATATGGTGTCAATTGGTATTGAAGCGTCGTTTATGGGGGGTCAAATGAAGAGATCTAACCACCAAAGCTATCAAATCTTAATGTTTTACATACGAAATATTAAATGTCTAGGATTTAAGGTGTGTCAGCTGACCCACCATTAGACGATGTGGATCCGCCTCTATCCACCCCGGGTTATACATACTTCACCAAAGCTGAACCGGAGTGTTAAACCAAAAGAATTTGAATCTGGTCTATAGTATCCAAGATTACAAGATGAGTATACGACACAATTGTACACAGACTAATCACATACATTATCATATTATAGGTTTCAAACATAGTTATACACACATATCATAATCTATTATATATATATATATATATATAACAAAAATAAATCTATTATATTTTTCTAAAATTCACGTAAGAATCAATATTTTTTTGACAAAGTAAGAATCTAACTATTCTTATAACAGTTTTATTTGTTTATTGAAAACGTGGTGCAAAAAACGTGATACCACTACTGTACAAAATACAACTAACTATCAATAATAATACCGAAATGTTCGAGAATGAATGAATCATGTGGGAATTTCTAAACCATGCAGAGGTGATGATATTTTTTGTTGTGTTCCCCTCTGTGGTAACCAGCTTAGAGAGGCTGGGATAACGTTAATGTCGCCCTCCACTAAAATTGGGATACGAAAAAAAAAAGTGGAGATCATAACAGTGTATGAAAAAAATTGAAGAAATGACGCAGTATCAGTAAAAAGTTGATAAGGGCATCACCAGTAAAAAATATTAAAATGAGTGTCAATAAAAGGGACGTGAAAGAAAGAAAATTAAGCTATCACTTCTACACTCTCGAGCTTCAGCTTTTAGAGCAACAATGTCTCCATTTCTGAAGCCTTTCCTCTTCCTATACGACTCCACTCTTAGCCTCCTCTTGCTTCTTGTAATTACATATATCTCTCTCTCTCTCTCTCTCTCTGTTTTATATATATATGTTCTTTATTAGTTGATGATAAACTAATAATAGTTATTTCTTTTTCTTGTGTGAATTAGTTCAATGGATGGAGCCTTGAAGATGCAGCAGCTGCCCACGAGAGGCTTCAAGCAGACAACAATGTTGCAGAGTCTGAATGGATGCAAATCCAATATTTGTGGAGAAAAACGAGAAGTATTGTGCTTCTTCCCATTTTCAAGGGTTTGGTACTTATGTGTTTGGTTTTATCCATCATAGTGTTCTTCGAGAGTTTTTACATGAACTTTGTAATACTCTTCGGCAAGTTATTACGACGTAAACCCGAGAAACTGTACAAATGGGAGGCCATGCAAGAAGATGTCGAGGCTGGATCCGAGAACTACCCAATGGTTCTTGTCCAAATACCAATGTACAATGAAAAAGAGGTATATATATGTTTATATACTTGTAGGTCTTAATGAGAAGTAACGATAGTTTAAAGCATGCTCTCTTTTCAATACTTGTAGGTCTTTCAAATATCTATAGCGGCAGTGTGCAGTTTATTATGGCCATCGAGCCGTCTAGTAATTCAAGTTGTAGATGATTCCACGGACCCGGTCGTAAGGGTAAGTAGCTTGTTAGAACGTAGAATATATATATATATATATATATATATATATATATATATATATATATATATATATATATATATATGTCATAAACAAGATGCTACACTGTTCTGACAATTGTCTGTTCAAGATAGTTCGAACCACAATACTAAATATAGTATTAAAATAATATTATGATATTTTAATGTTCTATTTTATTTAATCTTTAGCCACACCATTTAATTATATAATATATACAAAGTGATAATCATTAACTTTTAAAAATAAAAAAGTATATTACATCATACTTATTTTCAAAACTATTATAGATTAAATATAAAATTACAATCGATTAGTTATGCAAAATATTAATTATAATAAAAGTTTACAATTATGTTTATTTTTAATTATAAGTTTTAATTAATAAATAAATATTAAATATAATATATTTTTAGTAAAAAAATATAATAATATAATCTTAGTGTTATTAATAATGGCACACTATTTAGTGTAACACACTAACACCATCCATAATACAGTGAAACCAAATTTTAGTGTCGTATTTATTGTTCCATTGGAAAATATCGAATACGATATAATATATAGTATTATTTAAATGCTAGAAGTTGTCCTTAGTAAAAGTTAGTAAACCTAGATTCAATGTTTGTTTTTTGTCTAGATTCCATTAATATATTTAACTGTTTAGTAAATAACTAAAATATAGAAATAATTATAAATGTATATTTAATATAATATTTTAGTTAAATAAATAATATTGAAAAAGGTTTTCCGATTTATTTAAATAAAATGAATTTATTTTTTTTTCTTTTAATTTCGTCTTATATTAAAAACAACTATTTAAGAATTTTAATATTCTAGTCTCTATAATATTATTTGAGAAGTCAGTTTCCTATGTGTCGCGCTCACGTTAACTCTCACGATGGTTGATTACGCTGATACCCTTAATGAATTAAAAATTTTACATTTAAATACTATTATTAAAAAATTTATTTAGTTTCCTTTTAAAATTTTCCATATAACATATATAATAAAAAGAAACATTTATAAAGTTTTTTTAAAATATTAAAAACGAAAATATATGTTTATATAATATGATTTCATTAAAAAAAGGAAATTTCACAAAATAGAAATATTCCATTTAAGACTATTTTAAATAACATAAAATATACTTTTGAAGTAATAAAATATTTATTTATATCTATATTTTCTTAGATGAAAATATATATTTTATAATGTGATTTCTTAATATATAAATTACATTTTACTTATATAATATGATTTCTAAAATACAATCACAAAAAATTAAACTGTTTATTTTAAATAGATATTAAAAATAAAGTCAAATTAACTTTTGATCAAATAATTAAAATATTTTAAATTAACATAACACTATATAATTTAACAAGGTAGATATATTATATATTATCATTATTAAAAATGTTTTTTAATATTAAATTTTATGTTTTATGTTTGTCAAAGTCAATATAACCATAATCAAAATACCAACGCAAATCTGAATTCTCATTTTAGGATTATTTACATAAATTTCAGTTTACCATTTAATATATATAAGACATAAAATTATTTAGAATTTATAAATATTTTCGTTATTGTAAATATTGATATGTGTTCATGGGCTTCCAAAAAGTATTAGTTACTTATGTAAGTAACTTCTAATTGATTCTCGTTTTACTTTCTAATATTTTATTTTAAAAATCGACATATAATTTACTTTTTGTAATTTGGAATCAAATATTTAGTTTATTTTTAATTCATTCTAAGCACAATATATCTTAAATTATACATAATCTTCCTCAAATATATTTACATATCTAAGATAACAACCAAAGTAAAAGCAAATAATCATAATTTTCATATATTTAAAATAAAAAGTATTAGTTGAATTTAGAGAAATTGATTGATGCAATCCAATATACCCAAATGATAACTTATTTAAAATCATATGTCTGATTAAAATAATATAATATTATTAGTATAAATTATGCATACAAATTATAAATTAATTCAAACTTAAAATTAAATAACAATCAACTATTGTAACATATTTAATTTATAAATATTTGTATCCGTGCATGAGCACGGAAAAATCACCTAGTATACATTGTTTTTCTCACTGATTTCACTTAAAATTCCTAGGATCTCGCATCTAAAATTAATGAAGACGTAATAATATATAAATATAATATAGTATTACTTCCGTTTCTAAATAAGTGTCACTTTGATAATTTTTATACAGATTAAAAAAGTGACGAAAATATATGTAAGTTGTTATTAATCACACCTCTCTGATCAATAGTATTTGAAATAAATAAAATTATTTATAAAATCAATGCAATTTACAATTAATTTTCAGTTAAAAGTAAGTATAATTTGCATTGAAATTGTAAAATGACAAATTTTGTGTAACAAAAAAAAATAGAATGATATTTATTATGAAACAAAGGGAATATAAGACATATGTGAGTTAACACATTATAAATTATTTTTTGAAATGAAAACTGTTTTTTTAAACTGTTTTTTTTTTTGTAAAACTGTTAAACTTTACAAAAATGTTTATCCTTTTCCTATAGTTTAAATTTTGTTTAACTCAGAAAAGAAAGATATGCTACAAAATTCGGTATGTCCGATACTAGTGTATACGTTACAACTTACATATTGTTATGCATGCATTGTATAGTATGATATATGTGAAAGAGGAATTGCAGGAAGGTGTGGACATAGAAATTGCAAAATGGCAAAGCCAAGGCATAAACATAAGGTGTGAAAGAAGAGATAACAGGAATGGCTACAAAGCTGGAGCTATGAAAGAAGCTCTTACGCATAACTACGTCAAGCAATGCGAGTTTGTGGCCGTCTTCGATGCTGATTTCCAACCCGAGCCTGATTACCTCTCCCGCACCGTCCCGTTTCTCGTCCACAACCCTGATGTTGCTCTCGTTCAAGCCCGATGGATATTTGGTATGCTTACATATTTGCGTTATTAGCATTCCATTGAACTTTCGCTATTTCAATGATACTGGATGGCGATTTCTTTTGCAGTGAACGCGAACAAATGCTTAATGACGAGGATGCAAGAGATGTCCCTCAACTACCATTTCAAGGTGGAACAAGAATCAGGGTTTACTAGACATGCTTTCTTCGGTTTTAATGGTACAATTTAACCTCCAAGCATATTCATAACAACATAATTTAATTGATTTAGGAAATATATTTGATAACATTCAGTCAAATACAAGGGTCGTTAGTTATCAATTCGTTATATATATATTTATATACACATAGTATAGAAACAATTAAAAGGATTACCATCTCATGGGAAAGACCATAACATAAAACAAAAAGGAATCTAAATATGTAATAACATAAGGGATGATAATATATAATTACAGGAACCGCGGGTATATGGAGAATATCGGCAATGGACGCAGCGGGAGGATGGAAATCAAGGACAACGGTAGAAGACATGGACTTGGCCGTTCGCGTTGGCCTTCATGACTGGAAATTTGTCTACCTTAACGACCTCACGGTAACACATTTTTTTGTAAAAAAAATCGGGTGATTACCTAGTAATGACATTATAGAAATTAACAATCACATCTATCGGTCCAGTAAACACGTTTTATATATCAAAAGTTAGGAAATAATTACCAAAAAGGTACGGAATACGAAAATGATATTTAAGAATAGTAGTAGTACACACCACCCAAATAAATGGTAGTTTTGGGGTGGTATGCAGGTGAGGAACGAGCTTCCAAGCAAATTCAAGGCCTACAGATTCCAACAACATAGGTGGTCCTGTGGACCGGCGAATCTATTCAGAAAAATGACGATGGAGATCATTTACAACAAGGTATTTTTTGTCACTATGCTTCATTTGATCCCCACTTTTCAGTGACTGATTCTGGTCCCGGTTTATTCCGTCTCTGGTTTGAATAGTACCCCGATAGTGATAAACAGGGTGACTTGTCTGAACTAGTGGTACCAATCAAACACGTTTCGGTGCTTGATTGATTAAGCTTTCGTTGTCTCTACGTGGGACATGGGATTGTGATTGATATGTACGGTGCCTTATTATTAACTAGCTGGCCTATTATTTGTGTTTGTCTTTTGACGGTTTCAAAATGGTTCCATTTAACTACGGTGATCGAACCAAACTTAGATTTTCGTTTCTTATCACTCGGTTTTCAACCTAGATTTTAGTTTGGATTAGTCTTGATTTGTTTTCTTTGGTTTTCCGACATTTTTATACAATATAATGAATTTTGAAGTACCATTTTTTATTTTTTTAAATTTTTTTTTGAGTTCCTTTTTATTTTCTAAAAATATCTAAGCTTTTCATTATGTTTGTTTAAGTTAAATTAGTTTGTTTTGTGAGCACTCTTAGAGCAACATTATCGGTTGGAGATGTAAAGTGGATTTCTTCTCTAAATAAAACTAATAATTTATTTATTTAAATTAATCAATATGTTAAGTTTATCAATAGCTTGACATGTGTGCAAAATATGTAGAGAAACTTTTGTGTTGTCTCTCTCCTATTTCTCTTTTTTTTTTAGTTACTAAGATACTCTAGCGATACCACCATTGGAGGTAATCTTATTTGCTCTGTGGAACTAACTGAAAACAAATGTATGTTTTGGAGCACAGAGAGTATCAATATGGAAGAAGTTCTATGTGATCTACAGTTTTTTCTTCGTAAGGAAAGTGGCAGTACACTTCTTGACATTCTTCTTCTACTGTATAATTGTACCAACAAGTGTCTTCTTCCCTGAAATCCACATTCCATCTTGGTCTACCATCTATGTTCCCTCTATGATCACTATCTTCCACACCATGGCAACTCCAAGGTACCTATCCTTAATGTAATCACTCATCAAGAGTAATCTGTCTTATGACTTCAACTTAATGCGCGTATATTTACCTTGGTCCAATTAGATCCTTTTACCTCGTTATAATCTGGATCTTGTTCGAGAATGTGATGGCTATGCATCGAACCAAAGGAACTTGGATTGGCCTACTTGAAGGAGGACGAGTGAACGAATGGGTTGTGACTGAGAAATTAGGAGATGCTTTGAAGAATAAGTTGCTATCTAAGGTCGTCCAAAAAAATTCTTGCTATGAAAGGTGAGGAAAAACAAAATAAAAACGTACATTTTTGTTATTGAAAGTTGCATGCTTTTGGCATGATATTTTGGAGAGCATTGAGACTCAGTCTCGTGATCTTAGGCTCGCTTCTTTGGGAAAATTTCTTGGTACACTTGTAGTTGTCGATCTGTAAAGGAAGATTTTTCCTGTCAAGTGACAAAAACGTGTGTGTTATTTTTGGTTGCAGAGTGAATTCAAAGGAAGTGATGGTGGGCATATATATACTAGGATGTGCATTATATGGTGTGATTAATGGCCACACATGGTTACATTTCTATCTTTTTCTTCAGGCCACTGCCTTTTTTGTCTCTGGTTTTGGTTATATCGGAACCTAAGAACTGTCCCCATTGTTCAATCACCACATTAATTGTGTCCGCGCATCATTTATTGTAGTGTTAAAACGAATAAGGTGTTTTGTATGAATGTATACTTTACACAGTTCTGTTCGAAGAAATCATCATTATGTAATTTTTATCAGTATTAAATATTAAGAATAATATACTATCCTTTATTTGAAAGTCCATTTAGTAATTCACTTTTTTCTGAGACTTAGTAATTCAACTATTACCCACTAAACTTTCGGTTACTGTTCAAATGGTTTTGCATAATGAACAAAGGAGCTAAAGATACAATCAAAAATTGGATACTCTTTCAAAATAATCTTGTAATAACACGTTACTAGATTTTGACCCGCGCTTTGGAAGCGCGGAATATTTTACGATAAAAAAATTCATTAATAACTTAACAAATATTTTGGTAATTTTTAAAGAGTGTGTATTTAAAATATTTTTGCATTTAAATCAGTGTTTTTAATTCAACCCGATTGTGATTATACCGGTTAATCCGGAGATCTGACAATTCAATTTAGGTTTCTAAAATATTCATATTAAAAAAATCAGTAAAACCCGAAACTAACCGATTGAACTGATGGATGACTGCTATGTATAATCTAATTGGATTTAAATTGTAATAGTTTCATAATTTGTAATTTTATAATCCAAATTTTAAAGTTTATTATTTTACAATTTATGAAATTATGACATTTCTACAAAATTTTAAAGAAAAAATGATAGATATAAAATAAATAAGATTAATTATTGTATTGTTTGGAAACATTAATAGTAGTATAAAAAATATATTGTTTGGAAACATTGATGGTAGTAAAAAGAAATAAGTATATTGTTTGGAAACATGGATAGTAATATAAAGAAAGAAACATTAGTGATTTAATATAGGTTTAACTATAAAGTATAAAGGTGTATTTAATTTAAAAACTTACAAAATAAATGTTAGGTCCAACAGAATGTTTCTGTTTTAATAAGATAGATGATGTATGTGCTCACTAAGTAGGGGTGGGCATTTTATCCGTTAAATTTGATTCGATTTGTTATCCGTTGCTATTCGATCCGAAAATTCCGAATGTCCGTAAGCTTTCGAAGCAAAGCAAATATTAAAACTCAATATCCGTTAAAATCGAAGCAAATCACAAATACTAAAATTTTGGGAAGCGAATATCCGATCCGATCCGTCAATATATAAATACATGTATATTTTAATTATATTTAAAGTTTTAGATATATAAAATTATATAATTATTATTCTTAACATATGATTTGACAGATTCTATTCACATTATTACTTATATAAAAGTATTATATAAAAGAAGATAAAACATTTATGACAATTATAATATTTTTCTTAAGTTTTGTATTATTATAATTGTTAACTAAGTTTAAAAATTTACAAAATATGTAGATTCACTATATCTTTTAAGCAAAAAATAATTTTACAAAACAAATTTGTATTAAATTTTTAATATTATTTGTATTAATCAAAACAAATGAGATATCCGTAAGTATCCGCAAATATCTATTTATTTTCCGGATATCCGTTTTTCTGAATATCCGTATTTTTCCGAAGCAAAGCAAATCGAAAAATTAGATATCCGTAACATTCGAAGCAAATCACAAATACTTTCAAAAACCTGGATATCCGATCCGCGCCCAGGCCTACTCACAAGTCACACAAGTCATAACAACCATTACTAGTACATAATCTCTCTGAAGATGAACAAGGGAAAACAATGTTGTTCTATTGAATTTATAGTAAATTTCGATTTTCATTCAGTTAGTTACCTTTTTTTTTTTTGAAAGAATGTTAAATTGTATTCAAATAAAAAAAACCTGATTATAGAGTCAACTGCTTCATTTTCTAAAAACAAGATAGAAAACTTAACTCATTACAGAAAGCTTAAACAAAAGAAAACAAGCTTAATTTCTGCTAAACCATACTTCCATAGCTTTCTCATACTTCCCATCCGGTCTCTTCCTCAAAGTAGTAATCCTATTCCGCACCATTTTATCAAGTCTACTCTTCATACAACTTGCAGGTTGTGAATCTTCTCCAACTCTCCTCACATTCCTCTCATGCCAGATTGCATATAGTTAGTTACCTTTTATATTTCTGAAAAGGTAATAAATGTTGATTTGCTACCAAACATAAATGATTTTAATCTTCTTACAGTTAAATACACTGATATTGGAAGATTATGTACTAGTAATGGTTGTTATGAAATCATCTTGGGGTACATACCTCATAATAGGCCAGATTTAGTTTAACCTAGCGGCCTGAATGAATGACGGGGATTTAAAATGAGACTCAAAAAAGCCCACTAAGTTTTGTCCAGATTCACCAGACACTGTTTCGTTTTTTTTTTTTTTTGAACATTAACACTGTTTCGTTTTGCGGCGAATGCACTGATCTTCTGCAGATGTCACGCACGCCTAGTGGGCTCTAATGTGTAACACATATTTTTCAAAACATTTGCAAATATTTATGATTCTGAATTTTTTTTTTCCAATTTTTTTTTTTGTGAAGATGATACTTTTGTTAATCTAGTAGCTCTAAATGAAAATGGAAAATAAAGTAACAAGGAAGTTGTGTTCATATATTGTATGATCGATCCATTGGGCCCACAGCATAAAGGGCAAAAGTATATACGATATACCACAATCACATGCCCTGATAAGACCAAGGAACGATTTACGCGAATACCCTTAATCTCACAGCTTCAGACAGGCATTATGAATTCTCATTCCCTCTTATTTTTCTCTTTTAAAATTACACTCAAGTTAAACTTAAATACTCACGAAACTCTTCATCTTTATTACGGTGTGGATCCGTCAGTTGATAAATCTTTATTTAACTCTGAAAGTCAGGTAAGGGTAAACATGCAGAAACGTGATTTTTAAAGATGGTATCATGGATATTTCTGTAAAATAAGGAAGTTACTAAATGATGCCCATAAAAAAAGGAGTTGTGCTTTTTCTTTTGTCAAGAAAACAAGAACATAAATGGTTTTGAATATGTCTGTATTGGTGGGTATAAAACAACTACTACAGAGAGTTACAGATGCAGCTGGCTACACATACTAAATCACATGACCACAAATAAATTAGGAAATAAAGAACCAAACAGAATAAGTAAACTACATTATTGTTGTTATTAAAGGTGAATGTAGACCCAATTGATCAGAAGTTTATATTATACTTCTCTGATTCGGAGATGAAATAACTATTCACTGAATTTTGTGTGAAATATCTCAGTGTTTTTTGGGTTTAGATATCTCACTTATCGAAATATTTGAATGTATACGATCTGATTGATATTTTGATGTTTTGAGTATCTACCACACTGTACTAGATGTTCCAACAAAGAGATGATGATATACGTGACAAAGAATAAAGTTTACATTATTATTAAGGCTAGCAGCCTACTGCCTAGCATCACACTTGTGTCATAAAAAATACGCAGTTTGAATTAAATAGTTTTTTTAAAACACGTTAAATAAAGATCTATGATTCAAAGATCATGCAAAAGAATCATCTCAAGAAATCCAAATATCAAAACAATGTAACATAGATCCAACCATATATTATATCATCCATGACCTTAAGAACTGAAGAAGAAATCTAGAAACACAGCTTGTTTCTTGGGGTTTGCTTCTTATGTCTTACATCAAAAGTACATTGTTCTGATAAAGACCATCTAAAGAGATTCCAAAACCAATAAAATGGTTTCTAGTTTTAAAGAATAATGATCTTGAAGAAAAGCCAAATCAACAAGATGCTTTGATTTTTGATCATCTCTGCAAACCTCCTCCCCTGTTTTATATGGCCGAGACAACATCGGTTTCTTGTGGCGGAGGAAGATTCAGATCTATCATACAGCGGCGGAGCTCCGGGACATGTCTCTTTTCCGGCTTCATCTCTTCCGCTGCGACAATGGGCTTAATCTCCCTTGAATCTCTCGACAGCATCATCAAACACACGGCTAAATCCTGTTCGGGAGAACCGTCGGAGACAGAGCTCGCCGGCTCCGGCGACTCGTCGGAGTTGCCTTTACTCCTCTTATGCTTCTTTCCCTGACTCGGACGAGTTCTCGAACACTCTCTTCTTACTCCTCGTCGTCTTCGTCCTCTTCTTCTTAGAAACCTCTCCCATGCCCCGTTTCCGAACCGGGTCCACTGACTCGGGTTCGGTCTCCGTCTCGCTGTTGTTGTAAACGGTGGATGACTCAGGATCCGGGTTAAAGACCCGGCAGCTCTTCCTCGGGTTCTCTCTCAACCCGTAGGCCTGAGTTTTACCGTCCGAGGAAGAGGAAGAGGAATAAACCGAGTCACCGAGGAGCTTCTTCCGAGTGGGCTTGTGGGATGAGACCAAATGGGACTTCATGTGACCACCAAGTGCTCTGCCATTACAGAAACTTTTGGAACAGAGCTTGCATTTGTGCTTCTGCATTTTCCAAAGAAAGAACAGAGAAACCTTAAGAAGACTTTTAATAAGTTTCTGTGTCCCAGTTTTGCTTAAAGAGACTGATGCAGAGAAGAGAGAGACAGAGAAGTTAATAAGAGTAGGTAACAAGCATTCCTATCTTTTTCACAAACCCCCAAAACTAACAATTATGACTTTTTGGTCCATACGATAAAAACTACTACCACTAATGATACGTAAAGATAACTCTTTTTAGTTAGTTTTAGTATAACATTTAAGAGAAAACTAACTAAAACGATAACCACCGATTATTGTAGAATCTCGAATTAATCCGTAAAAAATTATAAACCAACTAAAAATGATTTTTATTTGTTTGTTAAAGAATGTAAAATTGTTTAAAAGATAGAAGAAAGGAGACAACAAAGCACAAAAAGAAAGTTGTTGCTTTGCCTTTTATTGACTAGACACTTCTCCAGTGCGTAGATGAGCATAGAAGCTTGATAAAGGATTTGCAAAAGTAAAAAGAGTCAAGATTTATATGAACTTAAACAAAGTATGCGAGTTATGTTGGTTGGGTTAGTTGAAGGATTTGTAATGGCAGAATCGGTTGAAGCGTCGAGATTGAAATGACATAAACGGTTGTATTAGTTTTGATTTAATTGGCCGTTGAGGTTTAAATGCTGAAATGTCATATCTAAAGGATTAAACATTTACATAACTAATAGTATTGAATGTTGAGTTTTAATATATAGTTTGAATAACTCAAACGAAACCGATCTAATAATCATCACATGTATATAATTGTACATAGATTGAGACCATCTAACATACGATGGTCGACACCAATGATGAGTCGAAAGGTCCACGTCTGTTGAGTCATTCCACCTTAGATTTTTTTGTTAGCGACGTCCAATGTCATTAAATATTATTCGGTTTCCTGAGATTCTTTGCTTCTTGAAGTATAAAACTTTAAACAAATTTGATTTTCCTTATTTCTTTTCAGTTCCGTGTTATGGATCTACGGTTTGAAGGCCCTTCAAATGTAGGCGTCTCTAACCACTACATTCCTGCAGATGTATAACCTTTTGGTTTTTTTATTCATTTTTCTAAAGGAAGATTAATATATAGAAAACTTTTCATTTACAGAAATATATGTTTAAGAATATTTTGTTTTATAGAAAATGAAATGTGAAACCTAGTCGAGCTTTATATCTGAATCCGTTAAATATATGTGTTTTCATTTAGAGAAATATGGGTTTTCATTAGTTTATTGACATGTTATTTTTAATACCAAGACATGTTTAGCATTCAATTCCAATTGGGTTTGAGATTTGAGAACTCCTAGCTGTCATGCTTTTGTTTCCAACAGAGAGGATTATACTCATTGCTCTGACTTCAAATGAAGAAAAAGACAAATCAACTTTGAGAGGATTCAAGTATGATTAGTGCCTAAATATTTTGAATCCTCTAACCGGGATAGGATTTTTGTGACTGCAGTTTCAACAAGCTTGATATTCATATTGTTTAACTCTTTATATTTTTTCACTTTTAAGGAATGGTTCATGATAAGGACTATAGCATTTTCAAATTTAGTACCATTTAGCAAAAATAAATACTACCATTTGTTTGATGATATATAGTTGGACGTTTTAAGGATTATTGACTATAGCCACAGTTCACGTTTTATTCCATACAAAACATTTATATATTAATAGAATAGTAAATGTGGCTACTGAAAAGTAATAAACAAGATCATGTATTTAAAAATTGAACTTGTAGTCATACACTGACACACTACATAGACAGTAGGCAAGACTGCATTAAACTTTTAATATAGGCATAGTAATCATGATTTTAACAAAAAGCTGATCAAAGAATATATAAATATCACATTACCAAGAATAGAAAATGCAAAGATTTGAATTTGAGTTGTTGTAACAATAAAAAAGTTGAGTAAAGAAGAGGCGTACAAATGGAATCCATAGTGTTAACTAATTACCTTTGCTTCGATCTCAATTTTCACTCTATCTATGCAACTCTTCTGACAAAAAAAGAAATCTGTGTTTAATAAATTAATAATAATTCTCATCCAAATTATGTGTAATCGACAATAAGGAAAATGGTTACCCATATTTTAATTAAGGGAACCGACAAGAACAACAAAACCCATCACTTTTTCTCTAAACAGTACAGCATGATCCAAGAAAAATGTTAACACCCTATATAAAATTAAATTGGCTTTTAAATGTATCACTTTTTTGCCCAAAAAAATAAAACAATAATGCATCACTTTTGTAGAAATTTCATTGCAACCCTTTAAAATTATAATCAAACATTTTATTTATTTTAAAACTAGTATGTTATAACAAAGTTTAGATCTAAAGAAAGTTAAGCAAAGAACTATCCAACCTGATGGTTTTCTAATATAAATCATGATTAAAGCATTCACTTCTAATTTTCCAAGCAGAGTTCTTTATGACAATAATCTCGTTTACTAGTGTCCCATAAGGTGCATTCCCTAACGCAGAAGCAACCAAGCACAAAATCCATTATAGGTGAAAAAGAGTTGCTTAACGTACCTCTACAACGTATATAACGCTCGCTAATCTGCATATTAGCTTTAACCATTATCTTTCTATATGAAGGAGATGTCAAGTGCCAGATGCATTCGATAGGAAATCTTTAAAACTGTATGTGATTTTTTTTAGGGTCTAACTATGTTGGTTTCACACATATAATTTTTTTAAAACTACACTTGCACACAATTCTTTTAGAACTACACTAAATTAACATGAGCATTAAGAAAACAAGACTTTAACGCAAGAGAGGCTTCTCAAGATCAAACTCTGTTCTAAGCACACTTCCTTCTTCTTCATCTTCTTTTTCTTCATCACCTTCTCCACAATCTTCTTTCCCTTTAGCCCACAGAACAAAGTAGAGTCCTCCGAACATCAACCCCATTCCCGCAAAGCTAATTTCACAACACACAAACACAAGAGAAAAAAGAAGATAAATAACTTTGAAAGTTGTTCAAAATATTTTTCCAAAATATCAATACTTTTAAAAAGAAAAAAAATGCAAAAAGCAAAATACCTTCCGAGGTTGAAACTCTCTTTCATGGAGAAAGCAGAGATAAGAACACATACCACAGTAGCAATTGGACTAAAGAGAGATACGATCACCGGTCCTTTCCTCTTAATCACCCATGCATTAAAACATATACCTCCTCCACTCACAGACCCTCCCTACAAAAAAAAATCTTATAACAATGTTTCAACACACTCAAATGTTGCACACTTTAATATATGATTATTGAAGAATATATGTACCAGCGCTGCAAATCCCACAAGGTGGCCAAGACCGATTATTGATGCACTTCCCATTTCCATACCCCGCTTAAGAACATACTGCAAAACTATCGTGGAGATCCCACCGATCAAAGTAACAACTGAAAACATTGATATCGCTGGAAACTCAACCAGTATGGATGCCTGATTGGGACGATCAGCAAAAATAAAACCGATATTAGCATCGACTATCGACTGTAAATGACATATAATTGCTCTTGTGCTAAGAAGAGGCTTGAGGATAAACCTGGAGGACAATACTAGACGACAAGCAGCATATGGAAAGGAGGAGACATATGCAACCTAAGACCTTCTCTTTGTCCAAAACGACATCGTCAGGGACAATAGGCAAAGCTTTGACCGAGCTCGATGTGGCTGTAGAACTGTGCATTAAGCTCATAACGAAAGCTCCCATCACACACAACACCGTGCCTCCCATCTTAACTCTACTGTACATACAACTTAGCTTCACTTTCTCCATCCTTAACAAATGTCAATTATTCAAAACCATTAATTAACTAAACTAGTCCTTACATAACTAACAGTACAAAACGAACAGAAAAGCAACGGATTGTACCCAGCAGCCCAAGCAATGACGAATATGAAAGCAGGAGCGAGATTAGGCATAGCTGTAGCCATTGATGCAGAGGTGTGTTTCATTCCTTCTAAGAATAACCACTGGAACAGAGTTACTCTGTTTCATACACATACTCTTTCTTTATTAATTAACCACTTTTTTTTGGAACTCATTTTAACCACTTGTTTATTATGTCTAGTAATCAAAAGCATGCAGAAACCAAAAGGACTATACCCGACAATAGAAACGTAAACAAGTTTTGTCTGCAACTTGAAACTTAGACTTCTCGGCCACAGATTCCTGCAAATACTCACCACCAAAAACATAAAACCACTAGCAAAAATAAAAAGGAATATAAATAAAGTTTAAAGTTGAATCAATAAGTTATGGTTTAAAACATAAGAAATAAAGCTACCTTTCAAGGAGAAAAGCAAGAGGACTGATGAGAACAAACGATGCCAAGCTGCAGAAGATAACGATGAGAAGCGGGTCCACTCCAAGAGACAAGAACTGACTCAGTAACACCGAGTTTCCCGCGTAGATAACCTGAGCTAAGACCAATCCTCCGATGATTCCAACTTCTTCTAACGTCCCTCTCTTCATCATTTCTCACCAGTCACAACGAAGAACACACAGAAATATTGAGAAGACAAAAGAGATATAACAGCTTAATCAAATTTGACGGTGGGAACACGAGGTTTCGACGTTTGTGAGGGAGAAACGAAAAAAAGCAGAGAGACACTTTAACTCTTTTGTGTTTTTTTCGTTGTTAACTAAAATAAACGAAACGCTTTTTTCTGATATCTTTATTTTCTGGTAATGCGTTTGCTTGAAGTTGAATCGTTCTCTCTATTCTCTCACTTCTTCCCTTTTGAGGACATCTGTACATTCATTGCATTGGTTTTATGGACGGTCTCGCCATTATAGCTTATATCTAGGGAACTGCATATTTTTTATTAATTCAAAGACTCCTAAGTTTTAGCTATACTTATCTTAAACAAGAGTCCTCAAATTTTGGTGTAATGGGTTGCGTACTTTCGGTTGATATATGAAATACTACATTAGAATTTCCGTAGAGTTAGTTAATCCGTTCAGAAATATTTATATTATGGTGAGTTTATATGAGCTTTTTGTTTTTTTCTTAGATTGAATTATATGTAATTTAAATTCATCTCATATGATAAGAAGTTGATTAAGAGTTAGGAAAAGGCTGCCAAAATACTAAGTGTAAATGCATATAGCTATTTTTCTTGTTATTGCTTGTCACACAACACACACAAAAAGCCAAGTCTATAACGAGAGAAAAGCTATTCCCCACAGAAACAAACCCCATGATCAAGTAACGTACGTTAATAATGTCTATAACGAATTGGTTATATAGTAAAAGAATGATTTGCCTATTGAATATTTTTTTTTTTTTTTTGTCGGCTGCCCAATGTACTAGATCAAGTGGGGTCTAGACGAGTTGATACTCCGGGGAGCATCTCCGTCTGTCCGAGTCTGATCTATATGGGAAAAAATGTATCCTTTCATCCTAGCTTCCTTTGCCAAAGCATCCGCACGACCATTCCTACTTCGAGGAATATGACTAAGGGTCACATCCTCAAAGTTATCCTGTAGTCGGTGGAACATATCGATCTCTGTTGCAAAGGTTGGCCATTCTTCCGGGTTTGTAGTTATGTCCACTAGATCCGAACAGTCTGTTTCGAACCGTATCGATGTGAACCTTCTCTCTCTCATACATGAGATCGCCCAGAGTAGACCGTCCATCTCAGCATGGAGCGCTGAGAGGCTTCTAGTACAAGCCCGTAATCCAAACATCTCATTTCCGATATGATCCTTAAGACTCCACCCTAGCCCACTAACATTGCCATTATTGATCCATGATGCATCAATTTGGCATGTAGGGATTCGGGATATCTCGGGAGGCGTCTCTATCGCTGTGGTAGGAGGGTCATCCTGATCCTCATCTGTTTGTTCCTTTTCATTTGCCTTCCTCCAGCATTCTGCTTCAAGGGAGGCATGTTGTAGAGTATCCATCGGGGAGACGACTTTCCCATTGAAGAGTTTGTCGTTCCTCGCCTTCCAAATGTACCAACAGATCCATGGGAAGGTATCAAATTGTGGTCTCGAAGGAGCCACCTCTTTTCTCTCCCAAAACAGAAAGTTCATGTTTTGGTAAATAGATTTACTCGGGAAGTCACCCGGAATGGACGGATAGTCCGATAAAGCCCAAACCTGAAGGGCTGAGGGGCATTCAAAAAGAAGATGATTGATCGACTCCTCTGGGCCAGCACATCTAGGACAACTCCTATCGGTGCCCAAGTGTCTATAAGTAAGCCTCTCTGCCGTCGCCACACAACCAGATATAGCCTGCCATAAGAAGTGTTGTATCTTACTTGGCGCCTTGATCTTCCATACATGACTTTTAAGTCTCGTGGTGCTTGGTTCTCGGACCTCAGTACATAAATCCATTTTGGTCGATTGTAGTAGATCGTATCCCGACTTGACTGTGTACACTCCTGATTTTGTGTGGTTCCAAGCATACCCATCCATAGCAAAAGAATGGGATGGTTTTATTCCAAGTATCAACGGGATATCTCCTGGATGGAAAAAATTTCGCAAAAGTTGTATATCCCACTTCTTGGTATCATTCCTAATAAAGGACTGAACAAGAAGTTGGGGTAATCTATAGACTATGTGTTGGGCAGGTCTTGGTGGTCTGGGCCTATTGAATATATGTAAATGAAAATGTGCAAAAACACTTGGCGGTGAAGTGCAAGAGAAAAATAAGAAAGAAAAACGGAGAACTGGAAGGCCTGCACGTCACATTATGTGGGCTCCTACATCACTTCCTTTTCCAACGACTTGTGAAGCGCATCACCTTTTGTCTTTTGTCCCCCCACCCCCACCCGCTCTTTTCCTGCCATAAAAATGACAAAATCAAATGCAATCAACTTTTTTAACAGAAAAAACCTTAACTAAAATTTCTATTTTATTCACATTTTATGTTTTATCTGTTTTAAATTAACATAATTTTGTATTTTCTCACTTAGTAAAAAAACATAATAAACTTTGATACTACATACACTATTTTACGATGAAAATATTGTAGTCCCTAAAACTAATATCAGTTCAACAAATTTAACCGTAAATTTTTAAAAATTACCATTCTTAATTAATTAAAATTTAAACCTTTTTAATATTATATTTTGAAGAAGAAACTAGTTATTATGAATTGAGTTATGAGAGCCATGAAGCATTTTCATTGAATACCACATACATACTAGACAAAAATAGACTATATTTTTGAATATTTGAAGTTTTAAATTATATTTAGTTAAAATTACAATTCTTTTAAAAAATATTAGTTATAAATTGAAATACCCAAAATAACTAAATCATCTAAATATTTTTATCCAAACTAAATATAATTTAATAACTAATATTTTAATTTATTTAAATAATTTATATCTGAAAATTCTATTATTTTTCAAATTATCCAAAAACCGAAACCATAACCGAATCGAACCCAAAATCTTACTGGATATTTGTCAATTTTTAACATTATAATCTGAACGCAAAACCAATAACAAATTAATATTGAATTTCATAAATAATTGTACAGTTGCTATATATCTAAAACCAAAAACCTTTGAAACACTGAACTGAACCGAACAGATTAACCTGTTGTAGTTCCAAACATTGATGGTTAATGAAAGTTGAAGTTGAGACCAAAGAAAAAAGAACCGAGCATATGCCTACTAACTTCTATTAAAATAACCCACTTCGTAGAAGAAAAGAATTAATCGAAATATGCATAATGAATTAAAGTACACAAACGCGCGTATATATAAGTTGTATTAATAAAATATAGTTGTGGATACAATGACATACTACGAGATAAAATAGTTAGTTCTCAGAATTACATACGCTGGTTATCAGGAATTAGTTGTGAACAACTATACTAATCCTTTTCGAAAATACATATTTATTTATATAAACAGGTAAAGAGATAATTACTGTAGAAGAACAAAAACTGGCAGATAGATTATTATACCATGTAAAATTTGAAAAACACCATATAAGTCTCGAAAGGGAGTAGTTGTGCTCATATTATAGCCTTCTCGAACGTACTTTGTGAGTAATTCATATTTGATCTTCCTTGTTGATTAACTAGTTAATCAATTGGACACACATGTCACTGGCTTCGTAAATGATCTGAATTTGGGTAATTTTGCTCAGGGTGATCATCAGGAATTAGGGTTTTGTTGCATGATGGACAGAGTTAGTCCATTACCTGACGATTTGCTAGCTGTTGAAGATACTGTCCTATCTTCCTACAAACGAAGTCCGGATCACTAGTGTTTTGTCAAAACGTTGGCGCTCTCTTTTGATGCTTCTGCCAAAACTTGAGTACTATTGTGGCAATTTCAATGCGGAAATATCTGAAAGTTTTTCCCACTTTGTTAACAAATATCTTTTACTACACAAGGCTCCAGTTCTTGAAAGTTTGCACCTGAGTCTTGAAGGAACTTATTCTGACATAGATATTGTATCCTGCCTTGAGATTGCATCAAACCGCAATCTGCATGAGCTAACGAAAGAAAAATTACCTTAAAAATATAATGTATTGATCTAATCCATGCTTTTAAAACAAATCACGAAATTATTCTCTTTATAATTTTAATTTAAAGAAAGAGAAATATTTATTCTTAATTTCTATTACATACATGTAGACCAATTTTTTCTATCTTTCTGGGAGTAAATACATATAGTTTTGTTTGAGTTAAAACTGTTAGATTTTGAAAATTTAAGAGGCACAATTTGTTAAATTCTTATAACTTGTATGAATTTAAATTCATAAAAGCAGTTTTAACAAAGAGTTCTCACAAGACTTTTCAAAATATTATAATTATAAACAATAAATAAAATGTAATAAAAGTTTTAAGATCATAGTTTTCATAATGAAAATCTTTTACATACAGGCGGGAAATCAAGTGATAAAACGCATATAATATGCATTCATCGCAACTCACTCCCTCACGCTCTCAGTTTCAAGAGTCCTCCTCCAAGATTGGCCCTCTCCCGATCAATTTCCATAGACGGACTATAGCTAACGGGCTTATATCGTTATCTTGTTTTTCTATGACCAAGACTTTCGTATAAGATTTTTTTTTTCTAATAAAAAGACTTTGGATTGTTTGTAGTTTTAAAATTAGCTTTTTAATTAATCTTTGGTTTATGGTTTTAAATTTCTGTAGTAGATTTAGATTCTAAAGACTTGAATGATAAGTTGTTTTGTTTTTTATTTCAGTTTTATCAATAGTTATTTTGTAAATGTTTATATTTTAACTTTTATTTTGAATTATTACCTCTTAATTAAATTACTAAATTAAATTGATATTGTTCTTGATATATTCCCTCTAGTTTAGGGCCTATTAGGAAATATAAGTTTTATTCATAGCTGCGTAAATCTATAAGAATATTTTCATATATTTCTTTTTATTTCCATTAATCTAGATGTATATTTCAACTCAACGTTCAACAGATGTTTATAAACAAATATTTTTTTGACCAGTTGAAAACCAATATTTACTTGGAACAAAAATAATATAAAGTCATGATCACACCTTCACCAGTGAAGCAGTCTAATTAGAATTTAGAAGTGGCCAGTGGGCCATAACATCTTCATCTTTCAATTTATGCTATAATGAAGTACACAAACTCAAAAGTATTTAATAAATCAAAGAATACTAATCCACTAGCTAAAGCCACCATAACGGCAATGGAAAATAATCAAAATATCACTTTCCTTACTATTTATTTTTCCTACAAACCTTATTGGAAAAGAATCAAAAGAACCAACAGAGCATAACCGGTAACATTCCCCCACAAGAATCTCCCTGATACGCCGCCGTTTCCAAGAGAATCTTTCAGCTGCGCCAGTGAATCCAACCGTAATTCTGGATTCGCCCCGTATAGCTTCAGTACACCCGCCACGTCATCAACCGTAAGGTCAACCTTCTTGGTCCTTGGCGGGAGAGTCGGGTACATGACCGCTGACTCATGCGAGCTGTGTCCTAACCCCAGCAAAGTGACCAATCTCGTGAGTCGCCACGGACTCCAAGTCAACTGCAACCTTTGATCCGAAGTCGTCGTTGACGACCCACGTCTCCGCCGCGTCGAAGTGGACCCGCCCGTTCTTCGGCGCGAAGGCGTGCGCTAAAGTCCCGAGGACCCCGTCAAACGGCTGCCCGTCGCCGTGATCGCCGGCGAAAAACCCGATCTTTAAATTCGCCGTCGCGTAATCGTCGACCTCCTTGAAACTCACCGGGATCACGCTCGCCCACCGGCCGAAGGCTCGCCGGAAAACCGTTTTGACGTCGCCGGATGTCAGGTAGTCGAGTCTGTGCGTTTCCGAGAAGGCGTACGTTAGCGTGTCGCGGTTCCACTTTGTTTTACCGCCGAAGTACGTGTAACGCGCCGTTATGTGCATGCTAGCGTTGTTGATCATGTGCGTGTCGCTAACGCCACATCGCGGTGACGACATGAGGGCGACGGTGCTAGTGTCGAGTCTCCCGGTTATCGGTAAACCGAGATTCTGTTGGTACAGAGAGATCGCGGACTTCAAGACGGCCATCGAACACGTCGGAGAAGTTCTTAGCGCCATCAGTGCAGTCGTCTTTGACGTAACCGAAACGGTGCAGGTATCTTTTGAGCTCGGATACGCCGCTGACGTGGCTGCCTAGTTGGACGTCTATAAGGCGTGAGAAATCAGTGCCGCGTGGCGTTGCTGACTTTGATTGTTTGAGTTATGTTTGTTGTATATTCCTCCGGTAGGTTTCGGGCGAAAAGCCGGCGGGGGAAACAGAATAAGAGAACGTAGATGATTAGAACAAAACAGAGAGTTCTGTTTCTATGGATTAAAATCTGAGTCATAGCCAAAAAAAAACGCACGAAGATTGTGTGCGCGAGATTCAAAGATTCTGAAAGTTTAGATTTAAATAAGTTCCCTGGACGTCACGTAGGATCGATCGAGAAGAAAGTGAATAAGGGATAGAAAAGGGGGAACAGTTTACATAGATTGCTGACAAAAAATAAAGAAATTTATACAGATTCTGACGTGAGGATTACCTTTAAACCCAAAAGGAATCTAGAAGTTGGACTATGACTTGGAAGTTGCTTCGGTTGGGTCAACTGAATCATGTCCGGTTTAGGAACTGTGAAGATCCTTGTCCTAATAGAACAACTAATTAACGACCCAGTTAAATCCTGCCACAGATTAACTTTAGATGGGCATGCATGCTTTTATTTATGACAACCATATAGTATTTACCTATCATTCTTGTATCTTGATACACTCTAATCTGGCGAGTTTTTTTTTGTTTGGTCATCTAGATTTTCATTTACCATAAAACATGAAGAGATACAGAGCTGGAGGAAGAAAGAACATTCCCCACTAAGAGTCTAAGCTTATTCTTCCAATCTGAATTGACTGTTTAAAATTGCATTACATGTTAATTTGCATTGGGTTTGGTATGATTCTTTTTTTTTTTGAACTTAGCTTTGTATGATTCTTATAAGTAGTTAACTTGGAATCTCGCTAAAGGTGTAAAGTGCTTCTATAAGAGTTGCGGGTTTTAGGTTTGTCATTCTTATTTAAGTTTAGACTCATAAGTCCATTAGCGATAGATATCTTGAGTTTCTTGTTTATATCTCTTTTTCTTTTAACCTTGATATAATATAATCCAAAGTATATATATTCAGTCTCCAATTAATAAAATCTTTATTTTTAAAGTCATTTAGTAAACCACATTATATTTCCGTATCGTTTACCTTTTTGTTTATAATTTGTTTCCGAGTTATCTTCTCGCATCTGTGGTAACACTATTTCTAATTTGAACACTTAACAAAAAATAAAAACATTTATATAAATGCATCGAATATATCATCTTTAAATCTTCTCGATAGCTGGATGAAGAAAACTGAGGAGCAACATTTAGGATATTAATTTTTATGTTATGTATTTTCAAAATATGTAGAAAGACTATGGTAGCCGCTAATTTGATTCAAGGAGAACATCTCAAAATATATGTTTCAAATAAATGTATTTATATGTCTGCGCAGAGTATTAATCGGCAATAAAACCACATATGCAATTAATGGATTGATATTTGTGAATAAATTGGGCTAATTAAAGCTATGATGACATAGATGATGTGGATCCTAAAAAAAAAAAGATGATGTGGATCTTCGTTGGAGTATAGCTGAGGTCTAATGAGATTGTTGACCATAATTAGGTATATTTCAATTTCAATAATATATCGGATCTTTCTTTCTTTTTGTTGTTATCTACTCCTCCAAGAACAAAAATAAGACCCTTTCAAAGTGTATTATGTCAGATTATTGGTTATAAGGAAAGTTCGTCTGCAGAAGAAATCCCTAGGGATCAGTAATGGGGTTACGTGTGAGATGAGACCACCAACATAAGAGCTTTCGTCCTAAACAAGATAGGGAGGAATAAGAGGATGAACCAAATGGAAAAACAGTTTTAGTCGATTATATCTTCAGTTTGCATATCATTTTCCGTAGATCGGTCCTGATTCCTATCGTATTGAACGTTCACTATCCACAACATTACATACCTTTTGACCTTGTTTTAAAGCATATCACCAATTACTTACGAGTAAATTAATAAAATATATTTTTAAGAAAAAAGGAAATCTTATTAACTCACCCATAGTCAGAAAAAGTTTTATGGTTTACAGCTAATGAATCGGGTGAAAACCGGAATTAACTGATAATTACCGATTAACCCACTTTAATCCACACAGTAATAACGCTAGCCTTTCTCCAGCTTCTGCCACATAGGATTTTTAGAATCATGTGGAGAGGACATGTCAATAAATGAAAAAACTTCAAAATCCAATGAAAACATTTTATTTATACAGATCACATAGAATCATGATACACGTAATCCAAGTCTTTCTTAATTTATTCTTCAAGGTTAATCACTTTAATCAAATAGAAATAGCGTATGTTGAAGAGTTTTCTCGAGATTTTATTCACCATTGGTGTATTGATAGATCGAAGAAGGAATAAGAGAGAGTTATACCATTGGAGAGAACGAAGAAGGAAAGGGGATGGGAAAGGCGGCGTAGGTTTTAGAGAAGGAGGTACATATGCCAATATAAATACCTACACGGATTGAGAAGGATTAAACCATTGGTTTGGGTTCTAAATCGGTGTATCGGTTTAATTTCGGGTTCGGTTTGGTTTGGTTTGGTTAATTTGGGTTCTATAAGACTCAACCCAATTAAAACGAAAGTAGCTTTGGTTTGGATTCGATTTAGGTTTATTTTTGTTTGGTTTAGATTCAGTTCGGTTTGGTTTTAATTTAGTTTGTTTTACTTTATTATGGTTTAGTTTGATTCGGTGTAATTTGGGTATGCGAACTATAAAAGATAGAGTGGGAATATAAACTTTATTAGCTAAAAAAATATTACTAAAAGTAAAAAAAAAAAAGAAACAATGTATCCAAAAACTAAATATATCAAACAATATTTTTGTTACATAATTTTACCTTTAGACAATGGATATTGGAAAAAGATGAGATGAAACGGCTACGATTTAGATACTTATAGTTTTTATTTTGGGTTTTGTTTTGAATACAATCTTTAGGTATTAGAATTAAATAATATATATAATAGTATTATTTGTATCATATTTTGAATTTTTAAAAATTATATGAAGTTAAAAAATGGAAACAAAACTTTAATTAAAATTTACAATAAGTTAATATATAATAGATAAAAATATATTAGGTTCTCGGTTTGGTTTGGTTTGGTTCGGTTAAACCCAAACCAAACCAAACCATTCGGGTTGAGTAAAACATGAACTAATTAGATTATATAAAGAGCATAGTTTGGTTTGAGTCAGTTTAATTTCGGTTGGATCGGTTCGGTTTGGTTTGGATTTTTTGTCCACTCCTGTCTAAAAATTAATTAATAGAACAAACAACGCGGATCTAGAAGATAACAAATAAAGTTTAATACTTTCGAAAAAGTAGAAGAAAAACAAATAGAGCTTAAGAAGCTCGGGTGAGAGGAGAGACCCGAAAAGACTCATGTATACTCTCTCAACCATGTCTTTCTTATATTTTATTTTATGTATTTATAATATTACAGAAATGTGGTGATATTATTTTCTGTTTACTTTCGGATCAACATATTTTAGTTTTCTATTTTTGATTTACAATGGCAGTTTAAGATTAAATAAGAAATTTTAGTTTTCTCTTTATGATTCACAATGACAATTATTCACTGTAAATCATCTATATATTATAGTGTATATATATATATATATAGACAATGCCCGTGCGTAGCACGGGAAATATACTAGTTTATATTAACTCACCCATAAATCATAACCAGAAAAGGTTTTATGGTTTACAATATAAATGAATCAGGTAAAAACCGGAATTAACTCAATTACCGATTATAGTGTTATTTTTTATGGTAAAAGCCAATTCTAGTGATGAGCTAATGCACGAAGCGCAGATAAAAAATTATTGTGATATGACATACATTAACTATATATATGTGAATAATGTAATATGAAACTAATATCTAAGCATATTAACCTCCCATGTTCTGACACCCAAACAAGGCCGAGCCTGAATAGAAGCCTATCAAGATTCAAGCATTGCTTCGGGGTCCGGCAAGGTTATATAAATTTGGGGCCAAAATAAACATAGAGAACATGTAGTTCTTCTGGTAACATTGTTGTAACTGCAGAAATCAACCTTGGGTTGAAATCTCTCCAACAGCTTCTCTATTGTTTTCACCTATTTAAAAAAGATGAAAGGGCCAAATTTTTTTTGTTGCTTATGGACCAATAATTTTCAAGCCCGGCCCTGCACCCACATCACCTATATATGAATCTTATTTTCTTATAGTTTTTCCCTTTACATGTTAATATCTTTCACGAATCTAAAAATACATTTTCTAGTTTTTTTACCGAAATAACATATAAATTACATATTAATATATTATTAAGATATTTATATACTTAATCACTGCATTACGAAAAACAACATTGTCTGCAGTACTTTATGTGTTACTTTCTATGACCAAGCTATATTTGTTTTTCACTATCCTTGGAAAATATCTCGATGATATTCTTTAAAAGACAAGTGACTATTTATTTTTACCAAAAAAATGTGACTATTTATTTGTTGTAATAAAAATACATTTGACCTTTTTAGTGCCACCAAGATTCTGACAAGACGAATTATATCCATGTTAAGTAATTGATTGCTTAATTAATGATTGAACTACACAACGTAACCAAATTAGTTAATTAAACTACAAATCAGGAAGCTCACCAGTGTGGTCCAATCATCCAACTAAACAAAACTAACTTGTATGGGAAAAGCCGTATGAAACAGTTAGTTTTGGTGTAGGAGTAATTTCGATTTGGTTATCGTGTGATCATAACTTGCCGGTGGTTTTGCGACGGACACGTGTGTTGATTTTTTTTTTTTGAGCAACTAAAATTTCATTAAAGAAAGAGTTTAGTGAGGGCTCAAGCCCAACACTGAATATTTGTTACAAAGTGAGGCCTTAGCCAAAGAGTCAGCAAGCCTATTTTGCGATCTTGGAATAAATGAAGCGTGAAAAGAGAGAAAAGCAGTAGAGATAGACGATTTAATGTCCGCAAAAACTCCAAAGAGTTCAATCGAGCGATGAATCGTGGTGATGGCTTGAATAAGCCCTTTGCAGTCTGATCTGAGCCAGATTGTAGTGAGATCGAGCGAAGCGGCGTGTCCTAGAGCAGCCCGAATCGCCAGAGATTCCGCCATGATTGCCGAGGAGACGTGTTCCTGATAGAGGCAACCGCGTGTGATTTCCAGTCCCGATTGAGTAGTGAGGATCCAAGCCAGTCCTGCTTCGTTGGTTGTCTTGTTCCAAGCCGCATCGGTGTAACAGACGGTTGTTGAGTTCGCTGCGATCTGACACGGGATCGGTGGAGGTGGGATATTTGGGGCTAGCGGAGGCAAGATCTGTGCGCGGACACGTGTGTTGATATTGTATCACGTGACCCCATCACAACTATCTTTAAATTCGATACAGATTCTCATGTAACAGTTGTTTCTTCCGTCTACTAGTTTATGTCTTTCCAAAAAGATATGTATAGAGAGTTGACAAAAAAAAAAGAGATATGTATAGAGAAGCAGCAGCACGATTTACATAATCTTTATTTCTCTGCTTAATAACTCCTTCTATTTTTACTAGCGCCTTAAACTATATCTCAACCACTAATGAAACAAACAACAGAACACAAAAAGTTGTATAACATAAAAATTTGATATTTTTTTACTTTGAAAATTAAAAACATCGTCCAATTTGTAAAAAAAAAGATTCTGTAGAATATCAATATTAAAAACAGATTCATTTCTTCTATAAACTTTTAAGCTAAGCTAATCATAGGAGTTGAGCTGTCGTTCATTTAAAGGAAAACCCACCACAAGCCTTTAAATCAATACTCAATGCTAAGTGGCGTAGAAACCGGTTTAAATTAATTGCGGGTTGATTTTATTTGGTTATCGTGATTTGTGTACTAAATTAATTTAATAAAATCCAGGAGAATAATTAGCCAAATAAAAACAGAACAAAAAGGTACTGTCTCTTCTCCGTCTTGTCTTCACCATTTCGAAAAAGCTCAAACTTTACACACAGAAAGAGATCCTTAGATATTTTTTACTGTTTTCCTTGAAAACCTTAATCCTCCGATCTGTTTAACCTCCGGTCAGGAACCTTCTCTCGGCGATTTTTCTTTTTTTTCCGGTTTGTATCAGATTCCAGTGTCTTCCCCGAGTCTTCGTCGGTTTCGGGGGGCGGGAGGAGATGGCATTTCCGTAAAAAAAACAGTGATGAAATTGGTAGCTGAGGTGTGGAGGTGTAGCGCGAGGCTGTTGAAGACGAACTCGCCTCCTCCTCAGCTCAACGGCGGCTGGAAACAAGAGCGGAGGGTTATTATGGAGGTGGAGATCTTTGTCGGGTCAGACGCCCAAGAGAACGGTGATGTGGACGTGGGTTTGCGGGTTCATGCTTTTCACCTTAGGTGTCATCTCTCTCTTCACCGGTCATGTTGTCTCTCACTTAGAGTGGTATTCTCAGCAGCTAAGCAAAAGGAGCTTACTGGTACCTTTTCTTTTCTCTCTAAAATTGCAGCTTCAGCTTTACTTTGATTTTTAGTCTCTGTTTTGTTCTAACTGAGATTGGATATTTCTCAGGATATGAGCCGTAGGGAGCCGATTGATGTATGGAAGTCCAAGTATTCGAAGTTCTTCTATGGATGCAGTGAAAGAGGAAGGAACTTCCCACGTAAGTCTCAGAAAGTGAAATTTTATAGTTGATCTTGGATTCTAGTAGTAAAAGAGTGTAACTTTATTGATCTGTTAGCAAGTTTAGCTCTACCCTTTTTTTTCTTTCCAATTTGGTTAAAAAGCACAATTTGCTTCATGGTAATACTAATTTGGGGATCTGTTGATATACAAGTACATTAGGCTTTGAACGTTTCCTTCTTACGTTTTTTTTTAATCTTGTTTTGGGCATATGCATGCAGCTGCAGTCCAGGAGCATTCGTCTAATGGTTATTTGCTGATTGCAGCTAGTGGAGGTCTGAACCAGCAAAGAACAGGAGTAAGTTATATATTAAGTTATATTTTTACAGCTTGTGTTTGAAACTAAATGTTCTTGTTATGAGCCCCAGATAACAGATGCAGGTAGTTGTTGCACGGATTCTTAATGCTACTTTAGTTGTACCTGAGTTGGATCACCATTCTTATTGGAAAGATGACAGGTAACTCTTTTTGCCTAATGAACATGTTTCCCTTATCAGTTTCCTATGTGAATGCATCATCTTAATATTATTTTTTTTTTCTGTGCAGTGACTTTAATGACATTTTTGACGTTAACTGGTTCATCTCTTCCCTCACAAAAGATGTGAGCTATAGTAAAGAGAGTTCCTGACAGAGTCATGCGGTCCATGGAGAAGCCTCCTTATACAATGCGTGTCCCTCGAAAGTCTACTCCTGAGTATTATCTCGACCAAGTACTGCCAATTCTCTCCAGGAGACATGTAAGACTGTTTCACCTAAGCATCAAATTGTGTTGTTACTTCATTATGGTATGAGCATGCTCATGATTCTTTAAATCTTGCAGGTTTTGCAATTGACAAAGTTTGACTACAGACTAGCAAATGATCTGGAGGAAGACATGCAGAAGTTGCGGTGCAGGGTGAACTATAATGCTTTAAGATTCACAAAGCGCATACAATCAGTTGGAATGAAAGTGGTCAAGAGGATGAGAAAGATGGCCAAGCGTTTTATAGCTGTCCACTTGAGGTTCCCCCATTTACTTTAGATTGTTTCTCTTATTTCTTCTTTAATTGCCTTTCCTTCTGCATCTTCATGCCTAGTGTACAATTGCAGGTTTGAACCAGACATGCTAGCCTTTTCTGGTTGTGACTTTGGCGGAGGTGAAACAGAAGAGAGCTGAGCTGGCAGAAATAAGAAAAAGATGGGACACTTTACCTGTGAGTCCACCTTAGCCTTTTGATTTGTTGCATTTTTGTGTGTTTGGAGTTGCAATATCTCAATAAGCAATCTACTGCAGGATCTGGACCCTATGGAGGAAAGAAAGCGTGGGAAATGCCCTCTTACACCTCATGAAGTGGGCTTAATGCTGAGCGCTCTTGGTTTCGCTAATAACACATACATCTACGTTGCGTCTGGGGAGATATATGGTGGTGAAAAGACACTGAGACCACTCAGAGATCTGTTTCCGAACTTTCTACACCAAGGAAACTGCTTGCCAATGATGAGCTCAAGCCTTTGCTTCCCTTTTCTTCACGCCTTGCTGCTATTGACTACATAGTCAGCGACGAAAGTGACGTCTTTATCACTAATAA
Organism: Raphanus raphanistrum subsp. raphanistrum; assembly: GCA_019706035.1. Classification (NCBI taxonomy): domain Eukaryota; kingdom Viridiplantae; phylum Streptophyta; class Magnoliopsida; order Brassicales; family Brassicaceae; genus Raphanus; species Raphanus raphanistrum. The sequence goes on along the minus strand of CM033983.1, from coordinate 17,803,397 downwards.
TAATGGAAACATGGCCAAGATTCTAGCAGGCCGAAGGTAAACAAAACCTCTCTACTTGTTGTTCCCCATTAGACTTATCAGACGTTGAGAATGATCTCACTTCTGAGTATGTGATTTACAGGAGGTACATGGGGCATAAGAGGACCATAAGGCCTAATGCGAAGAAGCTTAGTGCTTTGTTTATGGACAGAGAGAAGATGGAGTGGCACACTTTCGCCAAGAAAGTGAAATCTTGTCAGCGAGGATTCATGGGTGATCCTGATGAGTTCAAACCAGGACGCGGTGAGTTCCACGAGTACCCGCAGTCTTGCATTTGTCAGAGACCTTTCTCCTACGACAAAACTTCAACCGATGATGATGAAGAAGACATACCAGAAGAGGTACACAACAACACCAGACCTGGACATGGTCATTTGTCTTCGGTAGACAGTGAGCGGGACGAAGTTTTCCCTGACTAGGCAAACCGGTTTCTGCTGCATCATCAGTGCAAAAGGTCGGTGGATTTTACTGTAACCATCCAAGTAGGTTAAAGTCCAATCTTTGAAGGAGAATCATAACATACAACAGTAAAAATCTACATGAGCTTGATTACAAGTGTTAATGTTGTTTCAGCTGTTGTAAGGCGAATGATCAATCAATACATGTAGAGGGGAAGAGAGGTATAGGAGCTTCCCATGTAGCTAACTTGTTGGTTCAAATGTTTATAGAGACTTCTATCGAGTAGGCATACATAACACCACCCACCTCTCTCTCTCCTTCTGATTTTGAAGCACCACCCTAAACTATCTCTTATCTTGTAATATTTACCTATCTAGCTTTTTTCTTAAATCGTTTTTTGTTGTTGTATTCCCTAGATTTCCTGAAGTGTAAAATCAAGTTTTTTTCCCCTGATAACATTTCTTTGTTTGTATTTCATTTTCAGATCAAAGAAAAAAAATATTTGGATCTATAGCAATTCAAGTTAGACTATTTTATTTTGGTCCAGTCTCAAGATTGCCCAATATTGATGAAAATGATTGGAATTACTTCCAAATGTGTCTATGTTCCCAATCCTACCTCTGTTCTTCAAAATTAACCTCCAACGTTTTGGGTAAACCCTCTCATTATGGTAGAGGTTTACACCTGGATTTAACCAAACAACACTCCAAACTTCTAGGCCTACTACTCTACAACAAAGCGTAATCACCAACACACTAAGCGTCTCACGTCTCAACACGTGTAACAATTCACACGTGGGATATTACCATTGGTGCTATCTCAGAATCACAGCTCCACGTCAGTATTTGTTTTTGGTTTTTCATTTTATAAATATCTCTCTTCTCCGTTAGTATATACGCACTCTCGTTCTCCGTTTGTTCACTTTAGTTTCCTCGAGAACCTTACGGAAAACTTTTGAATCTGCAAATCGATCTCCTCCGGAGAATGCGATCGGAGCTCGGAAACTGGTATGCATCTTCACCTCAACACTCTCGAATCACTAATAACATGATCGAACTTTCCTAGACTTAACTTTACCTGCCCCCCGGTTTCAATCTCTCTTCGTGCATTCGAGAAGTTTCTACGAATGTTCCTGATAACATTGCTTAATCTTAACGTTTCTTCTTTGATTTCATTAGTTTTACTCTGTTTTGGTAGTCCTAAACCTCTTCTAGAGCTGATTAATTGTGTATCTAATCGGCCGTGATCGATTTGGATTCGAAATCGAATCACTCTTTTTCTAGGGTTCTTGACGCATTGTTTGATTTCATGCAGAGGAAGTGCGGCTCTAATCTCGGCGTTTTAGTTAACGATAGGAAAATGAGGAAGGAGATGTGTACCGTGTTAGTGTTGTTCTTGTCATTGCTCTCTTTACTCCCTCTTCCTTCAGAATCAGCTGTTGCAAGCGTAGATCTAGGTTCAGAATGGGTGAAAGTCGCAGTGGTTAACATCAAACGAGGACAGAGCCCGATCTCTGTAGGCAATCAACGAGATGTCCAAGAGGAAGTCCCCGAGTTTAGTGGCGTTCCACTCCGGGGACAGGTTACTAGGCGAGGAAGCTGCAGGAATCACGGCTCGTTACCCTAATAAAGTGTATTCGCAGATTAGGGACATGGTTGGGAAGCCTTTCAAGCACGTCAAGGATTTTATTGATTCTGTGTATTTGCCGTTTGATATCGTTGAAGATTCGAGAGGTGCGGTTGGTGTTAAGATCGATGATGGGACGACTGTTTACTCGGTGGAGGAGTTGTTGGCTATGATCTTGGGGTATGGGTCTGACCTGGCTGAGTTTCATGCGAAGATCCCGGTGAAGGATATGGTTGTTTCGATTCCGCCTTACTTTGGGCAGGCGGAGAGGACGGGGTTTGATCCAGGCTTCTCAGTTGGCTGGGGTTAATGTTCCTCTCCTTGGTTCATGAGCATTCCGGTGCATGCGTTGCAGTATGGGATTGATAAGGATTTCTCGAATGGGTCGAGGCATGTTATATTTTATGACATGGGTTCGAGTAGTACTTATGCAGCCCTTGTGTATTACTCTGCTTACAATGAGAAGGAGTTTGGCAAGACTGTTTCTGTCAACCAATTTCAGGTAAATATGCTCCTAGTAGACATTCAGTTTATTGTACTTTTGTGGTTTCTTCAGTTTTGTTTTTTAGTAGTGTGTGACATATGCTCTGCTTAATCATGTTAATTCTTTCAGTTTGGTCTCTGTTGGTAATGAGTTAGATGTAATTATGTGAATGTAGGTCAAGGATGTTAGATGGGACTCGGGACTTGGAGGACAGAGTATGGAGATGCGCTTGGTAGAGTACTTTGCGGATGAGTTTAACAAACAGCTAGGTAATGGAGTTGACTGTGAGGAAGTTCCCTAAAGCAATGGCTAAATTAAAGAAGCAAGTCAAACGTACAAAGGAAATTTTGAGTGCAAACACTGGGGCTCCAATATCTGTTGAATCTCTCCATGATGATCGTGACTTCAGGTACAACTAAATATCAATGTTTCCGTATTTTGCCAGCTCAGCGAACATTGTGATGTGCGTAGGAATTCTAACTTACGTTTTCTTTCAGGAGCACAATTTCCCGTGAGAAATTTGAGGAACTCTGTAAAGATCTTTGGGAAAGATCTCTTACACCTTTAAAAGATGTGCTCAAGCATTCAGGTTTGAAGATGGATGATATATATGCAGTAGAGCTAATAGGAGGAGCTACTAGAGTCCCCAAACTACAGGTAAATGATTTATGCTCTTTTGAAGCTAATCAATTCTACTTCTACATCCTAAAGTGTCCGAATCTTCGCTTTTTGATCTGATTTCCCACTCCTCCCTTTTTTTTTATAATTACAGAGCACGATCCAGGAATTTATTGGGAAGCAAGAGCTAGACAAACATTTGGATGCTGATGAGGCTATTGTCCTTGGCTCAGCACTACATGCTGCTAACTTGAGCGATGGAATCAAATTGAAACGTAGGCTGGGTATAGTTGATGGTTCCCCCTATGGATTTCTAGTTGAGTTAGAAGGCCCTGATGTTAAGAAAGATGAGAGCACAAAGCAACAACTCGTACCACGGATGAAAAAGTTACCCAGCAAGGTACATGCATTACATTCACAACCTTTTAAAGCTTAGCAATGTAGTTGTCTGTCTTGTAATAACTCTATGTACGTGATTCTGTTACAGATGTTCAGAACATTTGTCCTTGACAAAGATTTTGACGTGTCACTTGCTTATGAGTCCGAGGATATCCTACCCCCAGGAATTACCTCCCCTGTCTTTGCACAGTATTCTGTTTCTGGTTTGACGGATGCAACTGAGAAGTAAGAGCTTACAGTTTGTATTTTTTCTATTGTTGCTTTCCTTTTATAGAGAACAATGGTTTAATAATTTTTTTTTTTTTGATCTTGACAGATATTCTTCCCGGAATCTATCAGCACCTATCAAGGCAAATCTGCATTTCTCTCTAAGTAGAAGTGGGATTCTCAGTCTAGATAGGGGAGACGCTGTCATTGAAATCACAGAATGGGTAGAAGTTCCTAAGAAGAACGTGACTATCGAGAATAACACAACCTCAACGACAGGCAATGCGTCTACTGGAGCTGCCTCTGAAGAGAATTCACAAGAAAATAAAGAAGAGCTACAAGCTGATGCTGGAAACAGCACTGCTGAAGAACCAGCTGTGGTAGACCTGGGGACAGAAAAAAAGCTGAAAAAGCGGACATTTAGGATTCCTCTGAAGGTGTGTATTCTGGTTTACTGTTTCCAAAATTTTCTTGATTAGTGTCATCACCACTAACCAATTATTTTGGAATATATGACTTGTAGGTTGTTGAGAAAACTGTTGGACCTGGAGCACCTTTTACAAAAGAGTCTCTTGCTGAAGCTAAGACAAAATTAGAAGCCTTAGACAAGAAGGATAAGGAAAGAAGAAGAACGGCTGAGTTAAAAAACAACCTTGAATCTTATATATATGCTACCAAAGAGAAGGTGTGTGTGTGTGTGCTTTATATAGATCACTATCTCCATTACATCATTATTCTTTTGTTGCTATATGGTCTTTCGTTTTCTCTAAGACTATATTGTATTTGCCGACTTCTTTCTCAAAACTCAACGCTTTGGTTTTATTTTGCTCCTTGAACAGCTAGAAACACCCGAGTTTGAAAAGATTTCCACCCAAGAAGAGCGCAAGGCGTTTGTTGAGAAGCTTGATGAGGCAAGTATTGTTTGTCTTTTGAACTATATGTACGATTGGGTTCCAGTGATGAGTGCAAGTGTTTGACACTGAGTGGGTGTCTTGTGTGCTTCAGGTGCAAGATTGGCTTTACATGGACGGTGAGGATGCTAATGCCATAGAGTTTCAGGAGCGGCTTGACTCACTAAAAGCCATTGGCAGTCCCATATCTCTGCGGTTTGTTCTCTGCTCGTAATATTGATTGAATCAGAGCTTGCTTGCTAGCTCAAAAAGTATTCTTATTTTACTATAAATGTACAGATCGGATGAACTTACAGCACGACCCGTAGCAGTTGAATACGCTCAAAAATACCTTACCGAAGTGAAGGAGGTAAGCTGTGACTGACATTACATGATTTTTGCAGTTGTCTCATGATAGGAGCTAACACAGTTGAGATTCAACGACATTTACAGATCATAAAAGAGTGGGAGACGAACAAAACTTGGCTTCCAAAAGAAAAAATCAACGAGGTTGTTTTGCTCATCTAAGTGATAACACACAGCCCTCTGTAACAATTCTTTGCGAGCTTCTGCTGAAATTTCGTTTATTCTAATTCAGGTCTCAAAGGAAGCAGAGAAAGTAAAAAGCTGGTTGGAGAAGAATGAAGCTGAGCAGAAAAAGTGAGCGTTGCTTGATTTACTTACCTTTTAAAACTAGAGAGAGAGAGTTAACATTGACAAAACTTTTTGACAGGACTGCTCTATGGAGCAAGCCAGTGTTCACGTCGGATGAAGTGTACGCCAAAGTATTTACTCTGCAAGACAAGGTACACGAAACGAGTTTTGATAAAAATAGTTAATGTCGCAAAAACGAGTTTTCATTTAATTTGGGGAGTAAAATAAAAATATATACACAGGTGACCAAGGTGAATAGGATTCCAAAGCCGAAGCCAAAAATAGAGAAAGCAACCAAGAAGGAGAATGCAACGGAGGAAAAATCAAAAGGCTCAGAAGACTCCACCAATTCTTCTGAATCTGAAGCTGCTGCCAAAGAAGAAGAGGGCCACGACGAGCTTTGATTAACGTTACATACATAATAATAGGGTTTTTATTGAGCTTTAACTTTTGTGTGTTTTAAGTGTCAAATAGGAGGGTTGGTTAAGCTGAACTGAGCTGAGCAAAAGGATTTGATTTCTTTCTCAACTTCATCATATCAAGTTTTGTTTCCTTTTCTCTTCTTTCAATTGAAACCTTAAAATAGTTGGGCTTTATATTCACAAAGAAGAGAGAACTTTAACTACTATGAGTTTCTACATTGGGTGTTTCTCTAAAATTTTAAGTAAACTAGATCTTGACCAATGTGGAGGATATTTTTTTTTCTTATATATCACATTTGAGAATATTATCAAATTGTTTTTTTTTTGTATTCATGTTGCAGATTAATATATTATTTAGTTTTGACATTGGTGTGTTTTGTTCAATGAGTTATTTTCCAAACTTTCTACATATGAGATTTGTGAATTTCTATTCAATTTATTTTGATATATTAAACATTAAAATGTAAATGTTAGAGATTTAAATATACTTTTAAGTTTTATTAAATTATATTCCAAATATTTTGATTTAAACTTATATATGAAGTTCATATTTGATTTTTATTTTATTTTAAAACAAATACATGTTTAGATAGATACATATTTCAATTGGTACATGTCCTTGTCAAATACATTTTTAAAACAAATACATGTTTTTACTATTATAGAAATTAGTACTTTTAATATAGTTTTGGTAATATATATTTATAACACTAACCGTATTATATATTCATTTAATATGACATCTATGCAAAACTATTTTTTGCTCATATCCAACAATTTATTGTTTTGAATAGTCGATTACATTAGTCATTTTTCTATATAGATTTGTATTATTAGATTTGCGTCGACAAATTATTTATATAAAATATGCATGAAAAAATACTATAAAATATTCATTATCTATATATAGTTTTGTATATAGTATTTAATTAAAAGTAATTACTTATTTATTCTTAGATAATTTTCAGATTTTAAATATTTTCCCTCAAATACATGTACACTAATATTGAAACAACTTTTAAATTTTACTATTATCGATTATCCTATTTATAAATGTAAATCATATATGATTTACCTATATAGAATAATTGAAAGAATAACATGTTTTGGTATTAGTATAATAATATTGATCATTTGCCTTTACTTTCGATTTTCTGTAAAGAATTTTGAATTCAATGAAATACAAAAAGATTACATGTTTAGATTTTGGTATTAGTATAATAATATTCGATCATTTGCTTTTATATTTAGATTCTTTTAGGAAATGAAAGATTCCAATCTTATAAATTTATGTGGTAACTATTAATTAGCTGAATTGACGGTTAAAGATTAAGTATGTTATATATATTGAGAATATTTTGACTACTATGGGTTTCTACATTAACTGTTTCTCTAAAATTTTAAGTAAAATGATTTGATTTTTTTGTCTTTCTTAGAAAAAATTTCAACGATATTATCATTTTCTTGTTAATACAACAGAAAAAAAAACTCAAGAGATATAATCTCAAGAGACCATAACATCAAGAGAATATAACATGAAAAAACCTAGAATATCAAAAACCTGATAAAAAGAAGCAAGAGTTAACAAGAAACAAGAGTTAAAAAACTTATGCTTCTTAAGAAGCACCTCAGGTTCTCTTATCACGTTGAAGTTGAAAGTGTCTGGATCCTGTAAATTTAATACCACACAAAGGTACACATCAAACATATATATGCAAAAACTGTACACATTTCAGTATTCCTATTTCCGTCGCTGAATCCTGTAAATTTGATGATTTCATATTTCTATTTTTTGTTAATGTGAGAATTTGTTACCATCAACACAAGTGAAACATATGAAATGATTGTCCAAATCGTCTGAAACCTGAAGAAAATGCATAGTAAGTAAAAACAAAAAGATGGAACATGATGTTTCCATATTCATAACACATTAGCATTAACAAGATGTAGAAATATTACATGTGCTTCACCAGCTGTAACAGCTGCATAATGAGCATCTTTTTTATGAATTTTGATCTCAAAAATTCGCTAATAAAAATAAAAACAATTAAATTTCAGAAATATCAAATCTAAAATAAAAAAAAGATAAAACAAAGACACATTTGCAATGCCTTTGAAGACCTCATCCAAGTGTAATCCCTCATCTGAAAAAAAACAATGAAAAAGTGAGTTTGATGATTTCAGTAGAATTAGTTACCATCTAAACTTACATCAGTTTAACAGATGAATTAGATGTTCACGTAGTCTGAAGCTTGAAGAATATGAGCATCTTCTATTTGATTGGCGATCTCAAAAAAACCTCCACGAGGCACCTACATAGGAGTCTTATTGGCAGTGGTTTTGAAGTGCATGTTCACTTCATGTGAAGCCTGAAGAAGATGAGCAAAGTAAGTAAGAAAACAAAACAATGAAACATAATATTTTCATATTCATCACACATTAATGAAACATAATATTTTCATATTCATCACACATTAGCATTAAAATTAATTGTGTTCCGTTACTTATCTTAAACCCGACATATATAATGGCACATGTCTTAAAAACTCGCTCTGCATGTGATGAGCTGAAGAAGTTGTTTGCATGTCCAATAACTCAGTAGATCATAATGCTTTACATAAAGTTTTACAGTCAAATACTTAAAAGCATTCTTCTGTGTTTAGTTCCTGCAGCATGGTACGATTGAAGACACATGAAAAAAATATATTATCCTCTTCTCGAAGAGTTTTGGGTATATACCTCAGCTTTGAATGGATTCATGTATTATTACTAATTAAAACTAATAACTTATACTAAAATTATGGAGAATATGATAACTAAATAAATTCACACAATAAAATTAAACACTAATAACTTATCCTAAATCAGGTAGAAAATGACAAATAAGCAAATTCACTTTCAAATAATAATATAGATTCCACTGATTAAATTGCAAATTAAGTCATAATCGTACTAAACAATATTCAATAAATAGAATAATACACCATTGAGATTAATTTAGATTTGAACAAGGACTGATTTGAAAACAAGGAAAAGGAAACGAGAAATTTATACTTCAAAGGGAAAAATAAACTAAAAAAGATAAGAGCGAGCATCTTCAGTTTAGTAAACACAAATTCAACTAAACGTAATGGTCTAGGGATGTATGCTTTTGGGAGTTGCTGATTCCTTTTGGAGCGACGAATTGGTGCGATTGATCTTTTGGAGCCAGACTTCCAAACACTGGGTTCTTTTCAAACCACTAATGTGGTTAAAAGAAGAGCCAAGAAGTTTGGAGGATTGAGCTCATGGTTTTAACAGTTCATCATTTATTATCAGATCTTTGATCAGCCCCAGTGATATTCCTTTCAGACTTTATCAAAATTGACTCGCAACAAAAAAGCATCGTTTTCAGAAATTATCTAGTTTCATAGGACAGGAATCGGTGTAAAATTACAATCCTTCATGTATGAGAATCAATATTCTGTCTTAGAACGCACGCCATCAGAAAACTACTGTCTTCATCGTTAGTGTATTGAGTTTGCGTTTCTTTGAGTAGGATAACCTCTTTGGTACCTTCTATTTATCCTCTTTTTTTTTTTACAACAATATTTATTCGTATGACATTTATTCGTATGATCTCTTGTTTTGTTTTTTTTGCAACATTCTGGACTTTTTTTTGCCATGTGGCTTAATGATACACAAGGTTAAAAAAAAAAACGTAATGGCCTAGGGAGAAAATCCTTCCAGGGTGCTATCCTCCCTCTTACGCTTGGTCTTGGGAAGAGGATATCCTACCTAAAAAGATGTATAATGAAATGAAATGAAATTAAACATATGAGTATTTGGTCAATGTATTTACATTTTTCTCAGTTGAGAATCTTTGTCATTAAGAAAAAAACTTGCCTTATGATAGTAGTTAGCTATTTTATTTAGCCTTCGGTGGACATGGGCAGATTGAAAATGCGAATTCATCATGTTGTCCTGTTTGACAACGAGTAGAAAGAGTTAAAACAGGTTGTTGCTAGACAATCTATATATTGATAGAGAGGGAGAGGATGCGTACCTCCTTTGTATGTTCTTTACTTGAGAGATGCTCTTTGAAATCATCGAGGGTTTCGCAATCAAAGATACACAATAGGCAAGAAAACATACCGGTAAATTCACTTTCAACACACTTGTGAAGAATGTGTCTTTTTGTATTTGAAACTGGGAAGGAAAAAAAAAAGATCAGCTTAATTATTGGTTTGGTGGTAATGTAGTAGTGGAAGATGAGAGAACAAACACCTTCAAGTAAGCTTTCCCAGAGCCACTCTGCAGAAGTGAGCAGGACGGGCAATTCAAAAGGCCTAGCTGAATATGCCAAAAAACAGTTGTAGTTACTCTTCTGTAGTTGAATGCAAATAAGAGCTGAAGTGGACTCGCTGGAAGCCACATAATCCGATATGATCATAATTGTAGCCGGAGCAGGATTATCTTCTGCCCATTCCTCAAATTCTGTCATCATGCGATTGTAATGGACCCCTGTTTCAAAATAATTTCAGTTGAGAATTAAACCCTAATTAACTAATATAACAGAGGGAGATGGGGACTAACTAACAGGGAGGGGTATGTGCAAACTCGACTCCAGAGGAAGAGAGCGCAAGAAGGCGGTGATCAGGGATGTCTTTTTGGTCGGCAAAGGCAGTGATGGAGAGAGGACCAGAGTAGCCTAGTTCCTTGAACGCCCTTTCTAGACTTGGACGGACCAGACGAGCATCATACCCCTCAGGTATCGGGCAGTCATTCATGTCCCACAACACCAGTATTTCAGCTGTGGCGTGTTCAGGTGTGGCCGGGTAGTTCCTTGCCCATGCCTTAGTTACACATAAGAGTCGTGTGTCCGGAGGATTTATAGCCTCCTGAGCTTGACAAAGAGTTAGATGATCAGATTATGTAACAAAAGTATTCAATATATATATAGAGAGAGGATGCTTTGCTTACTTCCAGTACATGCTCATCACTCGAGAGATGCTTCCTGAAATTCTCCACGCATTGGCAATTGAAATTGCACGTTTTGCAATAAAACATGGCAGCAGATGATAATACAAATGGTGGTGTGCCTCCTTCTTCTTCTTCTAGTAATTGTTCCCAGCGCCAATTTGCATTATAGTTCAGGAACAAATCATCGCAAGGCTTGCTTGAATAAGCCAGAAAAAGTTTGTATCTAGTGCGCTGTTGTAGACGGGCCAGATCGCAGGACAAGTCACCTTCCACCTGATCGGATATGATCATAATTGTAGCCGGAGGTGGATTTCGACCTCGCCATTCCACCATATCCCCATACATGACTGAGCGCGTGCTTTCTGTAAAAGCTAAAATTAGTCCTAGGGTGGGTTTTGTTATATATATATACTAACATCAGAGAAAAAGACTAACCGGGTGTGGTATGTGTAACAGCGACTCCAGTCGAAGACAGCCCTCGGAGTACGTGGCAAGGGGTTTGGGTTTGGTCGCCATAGGCAGTGATGGAGACAGGACTAGTGTAGCCTCGTTGTCTGAATACCCTTTCTATACTTGGACGGACCCGACGAGCATCATACCCCTCCGGAATCGGACAGTCCTTCATGTCCCACCACACCCCTATTTTAGTCGTCTTCGCCGCATCGTTCCCCGACATCCTCTCTTGTGAATCTCGGACACAAATCTTCCATCGCAAGTTCTAGGTTTTTATAATCACCAAACTAATGGGCCTAAATGAAACCTTAGTAGTATTCGTGTGGGCTTTATCTAATAGCCCAATTGATGACATCCCTACACTACTAAATATAAAAATAACAAATTTAAAATACATAAACCGCGACGTATCGAGTATATTTTTATAAATTATTCGGTTTAGTTCGGTTTAACTCTGGTCAATTTACAAAAAATGCGCAGGCCTTGAGGAGAGGAAGAAAAAAAAAAGGAATCACCTGACCGGAGACCGGAGAGAGAGAAGTCGAGATCTCTTCTTTGTTACAACCAAGTTTGCTTCGTCACCGGCGAAAGGTCGCGAAAAGACGTTATAATGCCGGTAAAATTCACCTCGTTGAGTGTGTAGAATCTATAGATCTCTCAGATATATATATTACTTTTAGCTGATCTCGACTTATTATATCTTGTGTGGGCAGTTTACGACGGTGGTGGAAGTGGAGGCTCCGAGTCTGTTACGGTACTTGATCGGATCGGCGGTGATGATGATAGGCGTGGTATTGCCAGTCGGTTACATGATGTTCCGCAACAAGCGCGTCCCTTCCTCCTCTTCCTACTCTAAACAGACGTAAGGTCTCTGCTTTTCTCCCTTCACTCTCTCATCTGATCTGCCTATGCTTTTTGAGAGTATCTTACGGATCTGATAGTCGAATCAGGTTGTTGGTTTTTGTATAGGGTTTTTTGTATTGGAATGATCAAAACTGCAGTGTTGTTGTTGTTGTGAGAATATCAACAAGTGTCAATTTAGTTTGGTCTGAAAATGAAAAATCTAAGATACAAGTTTCTTCTTGTGGTTGGGTGGTTTTATTATAAGCTGATGAGTTAGTGAAAGTGAATTAATATAGTGACTTTGATCAGAGACAGTTTTGGTTGTAGATTTAATCATCTGTTTTTTTTTTCCTGAAAAATTTTAGCCATTTGAGTGCTTTTTAGAGACCGAAAGCTTCAGTGAACTTTGTGTTTGGGCTGAGAGCAGGAGGGGAATCCATGGTTGATAGATGATCGAAATAATTATAGTTGCTCTCCTCTTCGTTTAAAAGCTTGTTTAGGCAAGGTGTGATCCTTTTGCTAGTCAAGTAAAACTCTGGTGTTTATCATCCTAAACGACTGGTACTAATAATCTGATGAATCTTTTCAGGAACAAAGTTTTGATTTAGAAAGGCAGAGACTGCGGTTGAATTCATTTGGATCGACAAGGACGAACATATGGACGCTTGTAAAATTATGGGGGTATTTCTTGTTTTGACATGGGTTGCAAGAGATACTTCGATAATAGATTAATAAACCTAGAAACATTCGTTTTTCTTCCTGGTTAGGTTATGCAGGGTCTATTATGTAACACAACCTCTTCTCTTAGGTTGAAACATTAATATAAGACTGAGTTTTTGGTTCACTGTCTTTTCTTTTCTTTTTTCGCTTTTTAAATTTGTTTTCCTTGTCTCTTTGCGGTAAATGAAACTTAGATTAAGATTCTAACACACAGTTTCCAAACATTATATGACCATATTAGTAGATAATGGTGTTAAAGTTTATATAGTTAGGGAAACTAGAACAGTGAATAGCGAAAACACAAACATTTAACAAGCTATGTGACTTTATGCAGCAACATGAATATGAACGATCTTCAAAACGTTCGTACTGTGAATTTAGTTGAATATGTAAAGCAGTTTCGACTGTTCTTTCAAAACCGTAACAAGGAGGCAGGCAGATATAAAGTGATTTGCTTAAAACCATAATCCCAACGCAATTGTATTAGTCTCCAAAATTTGTAAAAACATAAAAGTCAACATACGATAAAAAGGACGACAACATGAAACAATGACGATAGCTAGCAAAAGGCAATCAACGGTAACGACGAAGGGAGAGAGAGTTATTCTTCTTCCATGTAGCTCTGCGAGACGGGCGGTTCTTGTGGTTGTTGTGTCCCTTTCCGCGCAGTCCTCTGTTCTTCTTTCCCTCTGACGTAAGTCCCCTGAGCTCACGGTGCTTGTGAACCGGGTTGCAGATCCAGTTGATTCTCGGGTCATTACGCACAGCGTTGTGTGCTGGGTCAACCAAGATGATCTCGTAGTACTTGTAAGTCGAATCCTAATTCAAAGACTTGAACAAGTTAACATCTATACCAAGAATAGCATGTAAGAGAGTGAGAGAAGTAGTAATACCTCATTGAGCCAGTAGGAGTTGACGACTCTTAGGCCACCGAGTTTCCTTCCGGCACGCTCCTCAGCAACAGAACGCTTGCTTCTCTGGAACTTGAGTTGAGTAACTCCCTGGTTTGTGGGTTTACCATAGACAATACCCTTTGGCACTGGCCTCTTGCGTCCACCACGTCTCACACGGACACGGTACACAACAAAGCCCTAACATAGATGCACACCCCAAAACTAGATAAGTAACTGAGTACTGAGTCTAAAGCAAGATGAATGTTATATTGTACCACCAGTCAGAACAAGAGCTACATTTTCGGACAGCAGAACAAAGATTCAAAAGACGAGTTATTATTAGGACACAACAAAAATCACCTGTTTGGCCTTGTAACCCAAACGACGAGCCTTGTCGGGACGAGTAGGCCTGACGAGACGGACAATGGAAGGCTGCTGTCTGTACTCCCAGCACCTAACCCTCTGCACAAACCTCATGACATCGGATTGTTTCTTCCTCCATAGCTCAGACACATACTTGTACGCACCTACAGTTTCACCATCGAAATCATTAAGCTACCAAACGTTCGAAACAACAGATCCATAGAACCATGTATCATTTCAACAGCAAAAGAGATTCTAAAGAAAGACACGGCGAGGGACGGATCTAGACGAAGGATGAGAAGGACGATTTACCCATTTTCGAACAGCCGCACAGAACCGGCGCAAGGTAGGGTTTGTCACTGATTTAAAGTAGAGAGCTAGGGTTTTAAATCCAGTGGAGCACTAAAAATATAAATTGGGCAGATAGTTAAACGATAAATAAAAGCCCATTACCCATTTTTAATGGGCTTCGAGTTATCACCAAATTCTTTTTTTTTTTTACATTATTTCACCTCACTTCTCTCGATTATAACATCTTTCAACATGATACGTAATTACATATAGTCTATAATAGAATCATCAGCTGTTTTGATTTCAGTAAGGATACAGTTCACATCGTCACCAAAAAGTGCATTCTGAAGTTTCTTCAATAAGGTCATAGTGAGTTGTAAAAATTGTACATGTTGCTTGTGAAGCTACATATTTGTACTACATATGTGCTTGAGTATCTAGAAGTAACTAAATGCGCTGCTGCTCTTCAAGCCATGTCAGCTGGCTGTGTATGTTCGAGTGGACTTTCAGTGGGCGCCTCGTTAAAAACATGATCTAAATGTACAACTTTATCCTGAATTCAGCCGGTTTCATTGGATACAATATATGTGGAAGATGAGAAACTGTCCAAAATAAGGTCATACGAAGTAATAGCGTCATCACGTGAATAATAGAATGATGTTTTGGGTTGATATTTATGTATCACTAATAGAAATAAGTTAACCCAACGATGTACTTCCAAAATATTTTTGTCCACAAAAATGTATGGATGTGTCTAAGTTTTAAGTACATACGCATATGGAGGAGAATAGTTTTAATACATTTTCTTGTCCACAACGAGCGGCTCTGTTTGAACTTCTGATAAGCTATGTATTCTATAATCTACGATATGGAGGAGAATAGTTTTGATACATTTTCTTGTCCACAGTGAGCGGCTCTATTTGAACTTCTGATGAGCTATGTATTCTATAATCTGAAAGAAATTGCATAGTTTGAGATTCGAATCCAAGATTTGAGTGTAAAAATTTCTAAACATTAATCCGTAGGTTTACTTTTGAAAAAAAAAATTGAAAGAATAATAAATTATATTCAAATCAAAAAACTTTTTTACATTAGATGTGTCTCTTTTGCATCCTTAACAGATGCTATGAAAAGATAAGCTCTATAATAAATTTGGAGACCGCGAAGAAAATCATATCGCCATGGCTCCTTCAAACTGTGATCCAAGCCTCGAAGTGTAGATATCTTGTTGCGAATCTGTTTTTCAATAAGTCTTTCAAGCTGCATTGCATTAGTAGATGGTTCTCAATGCCTCCTTCTATTTCTTTCTCTCCATTGAATACTTTTGAAAATATTTAATACTAAAAAGATACAGATAATGAAAAAGAAAAAAAATGTGTATGTGATTTGCCAAGAAAAAACACGTTGCCGGATCAAAATATCTTATAATTACTATATAATCTTGTTTTCTGCTTGCCTTTTTACATGGTGTAAAAAATCAAGTGTCTTATTTGTCATTAAAATAACTATATTTTATTATTTTAGTAAATGTTTATATTTAAAAGTGTTTGCCCATTTTAATTATTTTTAAATATATTAAGTTGGATTTTAGATTTCGAAATAACGTAATTAAACTAGTGTAAAATATATATTTTAATTGAGTTAACATATTTATATTTGAATTATAATATAAATTTACCAAGCAAATATATATTATATATTATGTATAAGAGAATATAAGTGTATGAAATCTACATTATACATTAGGCATTAGTGACACATGAACTTCCTCAAAAATAGAGACAAAACAATTTTTTTTTTCTGTGAAACATTACTCTTCATTCAAACATTACTCTTCATTCAAACAAGCTCTATCTCCTTTGGACAAAACAATTTTATATAAATTACAAGTTATATAAATTATAAGCTATAAAATATGGCATGTTTTTTGTTTGTTCTGAAAACAAACGATCTATCACTCAAACTAAAGATAGTTTGAGAATCCAGGCAAAATAGAATAATCAATAAAAACTAAACTTATGTGAAATATTTTTGTAATCCTGATTAGTAAATCGGCTGTCACGTTTTGTCCCTTTGGAATGTGAAACTATGGCATATGTGTTATAAAACGAGAGTTTATGCGGAATTTCATTATTACATAGACTGTAACTGGATTGCTGATTTTTGAAATGAAATAATGTGGAATGGCTTATTCCATTAATTCCAAAAAAAAATTCATCATTTGACATGAATGGAATGGAATATTCATTCCATCAATTCCACAAGAAAATAGGTAAAATATAAAGAGGAATTATTCTACAACAAATTTGATTATGAATGAATGGAAATCTATTTTTTGCTGTATTCCATTCATATCATTACATTTATTTTAATTCCATCAATTCCATATTTTTTTACCAGTTACAGCCATAGTGAATTTAATAGCAATTTGTTGATTTAAGAACAACACAAATGAAGGTTTCTTTACATCTATTATATTAAAACAGAAGTCATGACTTCTAATTCATGTGTGATTTTTTTTAAAATGAACTATCTAATAGACTTGGTCACACTACATTTTTAATCATTATTAATCTTTGAACTACTTTAATCATAATATCTTTTGATATTTTTCTATTTAAAATTTAAATATATATATATATATAATTTTTTTTTAATTTCGAAAAAATCTATTAAAAAGATCTTAACAAGATCTTACTTTTCAAAATTATATGTAAATATTTTAATTAATTCCGTAATTAGTTTTCAAATATTATTATACATTAATATATTCATTTGTTTTTATAAAATGAAAAATAAAATATTATATCTTATTTTTATCTATTATATAATCACAATCAATCATGTTAATTTTTAATCTTATTGAACTTAATTTGATAAAATTATACTAAATTGATAAAATTTTAAATTTTATTTTCATAAACAGAAAATATTTATGTTAAAAAATATAATATGACAGAGCGGCTTAACATTAGCAGACTATATACTACATGTATAAAAATTAACATATCTTTCACTTTTGTAGATATAATAATATATTGTGTAAAATGAATAAACATAGAAAATACTGCTAAAAAGAAATTCAACTTTGAAAGACGGGTAAAAATTTAACATCAATTAAATAAGAAATAATTGTCAAATATTTTTTTCATGCACACATTAATATGTTTAATAACTAAATGCAAATACAATAAGATAAATATATAATAAGAAGCAACAAATACGTACGACGGTTTAAACAATTGATTATTTACAACATGCAAACTATACATTATTGTATTTGAAATAGCTTTATAAATATTTTAATATATGAATAAAACTAAAAATGTATACTACTAATGATCTAAATAAATATATATACATATAAAAATGAAAATAAAACCCGCACGGTTGTGCGGGTCGAGATCTAATGACTTTCTTAAAATACATATATATTATTTAATTAAGAATATCTAAAATTTACCGGAAACCATATTTTTGACTAAAATTTCCATAAAATTTAGATACTAATTAAATAATAATATTTATATATACATATATATGTATTTTTAGAAAGCGACATAGAGGAATCCCCACTGGAAGAAAAAGCCAACTAAATAGTTTTCTTTTTTTCTTAATCTCTATTGCCAAAATTTTCTATGTCTACTCACCATATTTCCATGAGTTCAGTTTTAATTTGCAATGCTCGTCATCAAAACAGGCATTGGTTTCCTTGCAAGGCCGTCTCCAAAGCAACCTCAGCTCAGGCTGTCCGCCGCTCCGCCAACTATCGTCCGGCCGTCTCTATGGACTCATCAATATCTCCTCTCGGTCAAGAATATATATGCGGTACGAACATATTATAGTAATATAACTATGAGTGCATTTTACATTCAATCTTTTAGTAATGAATAGGTTGCTTTATGTCATATGTATTATTGTAGATCCAGTTTATTTTCAAAGTTGAGATCCTAACATCGATTATATTCTCTCAATATATTAGAAAGAAGTTGAAGCCGTGGAGAAAGCTAAATTGTTAAAGGAAGAAGTGAGGATGACACTAGTTGAGACTCAAGGTTGGATTGAGCAGCTAGAAAGGATCGATGCTTTGCAGAGACTCGGAATCTCGTATCATTACAAACACGAAATCCATAATCTTTTGAAAAAAATTCATGACAATCGCCGTGAAATTGAGAGGGAATCAAAAGATCTTCATGCGACAGCTCTTGAATTTTTTCTTCTAAGGCAACATGGTTTTGATGTGTCGCAAGGTTATTACATATTTACCTCATGATAATTTAATAACTTCTAAAACAGTTATCTGACAAATCAAGTAACGTTTCAATATACCACGGTAAATAAAAGGTACTTAAAAGGGTTGAGTATTTCAGATTTATATTCGAAAATAATGAGTATTCCTATTTTATTTTGCAGATGATTTTGACGTTTTCAAAAGTGAAACCGGAATATTTAGTAAAAAATTACGCAAAAATATTAAGGGTTTACTTTCTCTCTACGAAGCTTCTTATATTTCAATGGATTGGGAGTTTAAACTCAAGGAGGCTAGAACCTATGCATCTGAGCGATTATGCGAGTTTGTCGCAGAAAAGGGCAAAACTATTTGCAGAAATGATGATGAAGCTTATACATTAGAGATGGTGAAACGAGTACTAGAAAAACCGTACCATTGGAGCATGAAGAGATTAGAAGCAAGATGGTACATCGATGTGTACGGAAAAAGGCATGACATGGACCCTGTCTTGCTAAGGTTTGCAGCAATTGATTTCAACATGGTACAAGCTAATCATCAAGAAGAGCTTAAACTAATGTCGAGGTAATTTATCACATGATTCTAAATACATGTTTATATCTCTCAAAATGAAATAGGCACTCTATACAATTTAGTTAATTAATCAGCTTCTAGTCACAACTTTAATGTAGCTGGTGGAACAGCACAGGGCTTATGAATCAACTTGATTTCGTGGGAGAGACCGAGTCACAGAGAGTTATTTTTGGAGCATTGGAATATTTTACGAGCCAGAACATACATACTACCGCAAGATACTCACCAAAATATTCATGTTAATTACGACCATGGATGACATCTACGATATCTATGGTACATTTGAGGAGCTCGAGAACTTCACAGATGTAGTTGAAAAGTAAGTGCATTGGATGATGATAGACACATGACTATATGCTATTATTCAAAAATATTATAAGAAATAAAAAAAAAAAATCCGTATCATTTGTTACTTCTTTGGAATATTTTAAAGCATTACATATCAACTATAGTCCATATAATTATCTGCTTCTTTTCTGTCAGATGGGATGTGAACTATGTCGAAAGACTTTTTTTTTTTTTTTTTGTAACAGTCTATGTCGAAAGACTTCCCGAATACATGAAAATGTGTTTTCTTGTTCTATACAATGAGATCAACCAAATGGGTTACGATGTTCTCAGAGACAAAGAACTTAACGTCATTCCTTACCTCAAACAAGTTGTAAGTTTTTTTGTTTATAAATCATTAATAAAAACATGATCTTATGCAGATATTTTTTTAATTTTGTTTTCTCTTTGTAGTGGACGGATTTATTTAAAACGTTCCTAATCGAAGCGAAGTGGTACACGACCGGACACAAACCAAGTTTTGAAGAATATATGCAAAATGGTTTGATCTCGAGTTCTGTCCCAACGATATTGCTTCACCTTTTATCCGTCCTATCCGACCATACTTCCGACCAAACTCTAACCGATGTTTCCAAAAATCACCACTCTGTCGTCCGGAGCTCTGCCACCATACTCCGTCTCGCCAATGACCTCGCCACCTCAACGGTATACATTGGTAGTTTATTAATTTTGGTATCTTACTGATATTAATTCATAACACATATATTATTCTTCGAGACCTAAAAACGTCACACGGATCCAAGAATCATTGTTTTCCAAGAATCATTGTTTTCCAAGATCTCCATCATGAATCATTTATTTTCCTCATTAAAAAGAACTTTACATCCTCATTAAAAAGAACTTCACATCGTCCATTATCAATTAATTTGATAGGATCTCCTAAAACATCCACTGATTAGAATCGTTTTCTCTCTCTGTTCTCTCCCCACCAAACAGTTTTTCTTCGGCGTTTTCTTCTTTCATCTTCCTCTGGTGACCGGCGGTGGGGTTTATCCCGTCGGTTCGCCACCCCATATCTCCCTTCTTATCCAATTCCTCTCCCTGTCAAGCTAAAGGCTTTTCTCTTCCTCCTTGCTCCTTTTTCTCTGGTTGTGGTCGGATTGTGGCCAGATCCGATGACAAAAACGATGTTTGGTGTGTACCCAATGTTTCTGGAGAGAGAGCGAGGTCGTGATAGTCCGTATGTTTGCAGGGGACGCCGTCGTTTGATAGATCTAGGGTTTGTCTTGAGCTGGATCTGGGTCAGATCCGCCACGGAGGCGTGTCGGAACGAAGCGCGTCGCTGCCTCTTCTACTCCGGCCTTCCGCCTCCTCTGCTTTCCCTTGGTCTCCTCATTCGGCCGTCAATTTAGAGCTTCCCCGTCTTGTTCCCATGTTCTGAGACGAAGCGACGAGTTTGAGGAGCTCGTTGGGGACCTCTCCCTTAGCTCAAGTGTCAACAACCATGACTCCTATGGCGATATGTTCGATTCCTCCTTCTTGCTTCCGATGTCATCTGCTTGGGTTTGAGGACAACCCGATGTGGTGGCTCACTTGCTATTCGGTGGAGTTCTCTATCACCTAATGGAATGCATGCTTCCAAGGAGAGTTATGCCTCCTAATGTTCTTCATGTCTCATTCAAAGCTCCGACGGGTTTGACTTAGTGCTCCTTTGCGGTTTCTGCTGCATCTTTTGTGTCGCGTGGGCGGTTTTGGAGCCGTACTGTACCGCCTACGCTTGACCGTAACCCGAGCTTCCATGTTCGCAGCGTTGCTACGGTGGAGCTTTTGTCTACCGGTCGAGATAGCTAGGTTTTGTTGGTCTGAGGTCCTCCTCCAGCGGAGCTCCGGGGCGTTTGCCAGCCGCTTTCGTTGATGCCTGCTCGGAGCCACTTCGGTGAGTTCTCGACTGACTTTTTCAGGTTATTCTCTTGTTTCTGCAAGAAGCGCTTTGAATGGGGAATTACATTGTTGTATTACTTGATCTGTTACCTATTAATTTTCAAGTCCTGTTGTGGGTAGCTTGGAATTAATCCTATGTATCCTAGTGGTTTTTTAATTTTTTTGCGATCACTAGGATCAAAACTGCTCTTTGCAGATTGTGGTTTCAATTAAGTTTGTAACCGAAATTTCATTTTTATCAATGATATTTACCATTTAGCAAAAAAAAAAACATCCACTGATTGTTTTAATCCTCTAAAATGACACCAAAGAATATTTCTAATCTATTTAAAACCGTGGAAGAACAAATCAGTAGCTTCACAACTAATGACATTAATTTGCTTAGTTTTGTAACACTATTTTTTTTTGAACAGGCTTTAGTTTTGTAACACTATTTCTTACTCAAAAATATAAAAAAGATAACAATAAGTACTGAAATGGTTTCATCAATACATCATTGCATAAAAGCACTGAAATATGTTTAATGTTTACAGGAAGAGATGGCAAGAGGAGATTCACCAAAGTCAGTTCAATGTTACATGTACGAGACAAGAGCCAGTGAGGAAGAGGCACGTCAACAGATGCAAAGTATAATTAGCGACTCGTGGGACGTCATAAATACCGGTTTCAACACAGCACATACTTCTTCTCTTCCCCCTTGTTTTGTGGCTGCTGCAGCAAATCTTAACCGCGTGGTACAGGGATCAAATGCTGGAATGGCACAAGAGGGGTCAAAAAAATCTGGAATAGACCTCTTCTTTTTTAATTTAAAAATAAATTAAAATTAAATCAAAAATAAGAGTAAAAGACTATGCAATCTAAAAGTTCTATTTATTTACCAACCCACCCACTTATTATCCTAGCCCACTAACCCGATCCTGTCCAATTCGGATCCCTCTAACTCCCCAAATCTCTTCTTCTTCTCAAACACACTTTCACGATTTCTATCTCCATATTTAACAAAATTTTTTCAAAAAATTAAACCAAAAATTAAATGACATTCATCTAATCCTTTCTGTGTTACTCTATTTTCATATACTTCATTATCTATCCTGATTAAAAACCTTAAAAACCCAAATTTTAAGTTTTTCATTTTTATCAAAATATCTCTATCCCATAATCCAAATCGAAATCGAAAAATTCTTCAAACCTTACGAAATTTAGTTTTTTTTTGGTCAACACCTTACGAAATTTAGTTATTATCCTGAATAGATCAATTTCTCATCATTGTCGTTCCACTTCTCTCATATAAAATTGAATCTCAGCGTCAATATACAAAATTTCCGACAGTGAAGAACGCATAGTATTACTAACACAACTAGTACAACTCAAACTAGTATAGCTAGTACAACTAAAACATGTATAACTAGTAAAATTATACCAAGTATAACTAGTATAACTTTCTAATTAATATGGTTATATTAGGTTTTTGTTTTCGGTGTGTGAATGATGTTATAGAGAAAATGATCTAGAAGTTAGTATAATCTTCCATTGTATGAATTTGTCAAAATATATTAAAATTTTATTTTATAACATTTCTTTGGATTATTATTTGTTTACCAATTGTATCAGTTGTACTATTTAGGAAAGAAAATGATCTTCATCATTTTTGCTTTCGAAGCCAAAGAAGGCAACTGTTGAACCGGAAAAAGTTGAAGTAGAAGAGGATTGGAATATACTCCAAAAGACGATAAAAAACCATCATGAGTTCAAAAAGATACATAAGTATTCATGTTTGGTTTTTGGACTACGATAATAATAGTATAACTGGTTTAATTGTAGCAACAAATTGGGCTGGCTTGGTTACTACATCAAACATATCAGCATATTACTTGCTTGGTGAGTAGTGTTATTTTATCATTGAGTGGTATATTTCCACCTCAATATCTTTTCACATGGAAATAAATATAAGATAAGAGTTAGACAAATTGTAAACAATATTAAAATCATGTAATTAGGTACAACTAGTACAACTACTTGATTTAGTATTCAGCCATAATGTTTAAAACGTGATACACGTTTAAAACATGATGCATAATACAAAATGAAATAACATAGTTGTACTAGTATTCGAGTTGTACTGGTTTGTACATAGTTATACTAGTTTTTGAGTTGTACCGGTTTCTACATAGTTATACTAGTTTTTGAGTTATACCGGTTTGTACATAGTTGTACTTTGGCAGTGAAATCGAATAATATTAGTTGTACCACATAAAATTTAAACTTACCTCAGTTGTACGACTTCTTTATGTGCACATGCATTTGCCCCAATAAAATGAAATCATCAATTTTGTTAAAATATATTTCATGTATGTTTTCCAAAAATTATGTGAACAAAAAAAGTTAACAAACCTTAAAAGTATAAGGTAGAACATGCAAACATATGTGATTTTGTTATAATTGCTAAAAAGAAATCACAAATAAAAATGAACATATCCAAATACTTACCAATTTGGCCAGTTGATTGTTTTACTAGTTGTGTAAATTATGGTAGCTACATATTATACATAAATTATATCATGTATGCACCTTTAAAACAATACTAACTAAAATAATAAGTAGTTGTACCAGTTGTTTTAGTTATACTGACTGTACATAGTTGTACTTGTTTTTTAGTTATACCAGTTCGTGCATAGTTGTACATTGGCAGTGAAATCGAAAAAAATAGTTATACCACATAATAAATACAATTATCTCAGTTGTATAACTTATTTATGTTTATATGCCTTTGTCATGTTACAATAAAATCATCAATTTCGTAAAAATACATTTCATGAATATTTTCCAAAAACTCAGTGGACAAACAAGTTAACAAACCTTAAAAGTATAAGGTAGATCATATAAACTTATGGAGTTGTGTAATAATTTTCAATTTTTTTTTTTAAATTAAAATAAATTAAGAGAACTTATGAGCACATACCAATTATGATATTTGATTGTTTTCTCATATGGAATACTAAATTGGTTTTGTTATTTTCTAAAATGTCAAAATTGTACCCGTTGTACCAGTAATACTCGTCTATATGTCTAGTTTTATGGGTTAAACCAATATTTTACATCATAGATTTTTAAAAATATGTATGATATTTGTTTGTTTATTTGTTATGTAAAACATGGTATACTAGTCGTGTTTAGTAGTTATATATTATATATACATTATAACATTTTTATACCAATTATATAATTTTTTAACATGTTTAGTTGTACGAGTTATACTAGTTATACTCAGTCGAATGAAATAATGAAATGAGAAAAATTGTGTGGTTCTGAATTGTTCATGTGATAGATATTTTTTTTAAAAAAAAGATAAATGTGAATTTGATGGCCAAGATTAAAACACAGAGATAAGATCTGATGGCTAAGGTTGAGCCATCATTAATGGTAGAATAGTAATTTACACAACCCTTGTCCCATGTAGATTAAAATAGGTGGTAGTAGATTTTTTTTCACCCATTTGTCCCATTCTAGATTAAATTCCGTGGTACAGTGTATATACCAGCACGGTGATGGCCACGGCTTTCCCGAAAAAGCGAAGACTGTTGATCATATCAACTCCTTATTCTTCAATCCTGTTCCGTTTTAGGATTGCTCTTTTTTTACAGCATCATAGATGTTCTTTGTGATACTATTTTCAACATGAATTTATTGGTAAGAGAAACTAACTATTATTTCAACATCTGAACTTATTGGTAAGAGAAACATAGTTTATATCCTCAAATCGTGTATAAACTCAGTTTGTTGTTAAGATAAACTTAAATCCGTGTTTAGATTTTTTAAGAGTAGGTGCTTAACTGTAAGTTATTGGTATAAGCTAGTTATTTATAGATCTTGAGTCGGTTTCGGACACACCTTAAAATGGTAAGTTGTTACAATTATATTTATCTATCGAATAGAAGAATAGTGTGCGCCAGTATATTAATTAGGATCTGCTAAAACAATTAGGAATCAGCAAAAATCAAGTCATACAAAATCATTTATACAAAAGAACTGGAAGACCAAAGATATTGACTTCAATTTAGTTTTGTCTAGAGTTTATCTCGTTTTGCATCCGGTGTTTCGTAACCTCTCTGTTTTCAAAAGGTACAGTTTCTAAAGGAACCGGGTACTTTTAAAACCAAGGTCTAACACAAAACATGTTTTCACCATTGTCTTATTGGAGTTATGAGCTCATGGAACTAATACTAAAGGTATATATGCTTCAGAAGGTTGGTTCATGAAGTTAATGGAGTTAAACACACAGTTTGTCACAAAGAACCCTGACAAGTGACAACTTGTTCTACATGCCATACAGTGTGAAACAGCTTCAGAATGCTACAGATAAGTAAATTACCAGCAAGTGCTTGAGCAGCCTTGACTCCAGCAAGTGCATCTTCAATAACAATGCACTGCAAAAAAAAATGTACATAATAAATCACTTCTGAAAATCTGTAAGGCTCATTAAGAAGAAGTATACTTCTGATCAGTTATAAGTATCTTAGCACTAAAGTTTCAACAGAGCCTCCTCGTTGGCATAAACAAGTTGACCATCACCTCGCTTGTCGGCACACCCAATATCTTTGAAGCAGCCAAGAAAATATCTGGTGGTCAATTATAAGTATTATTTTGTGTTTGGTGTTTTTTTGCGTTTTTTTGGATATCATTTAAATCTGATAGTCTTGGATTTTTTTTTGTGGCGGGTGTTGATCTATCCGAATATTGGACGAAGTTATAGTGCCAATGAAAAAGATAGAAAGCCAAAAACCAAAAAAAAATAAAAAAAATCCCCATTGATTCTAACAAATCGAGCCAACCATGGAGGTATCATCACTAAAACTACCAATTCACAAACATCCTTTGTACCCTTCAACTAGATTTCTTTATGCTCGTTGCGAAGGTTGTCGTGTAAGAGGTCACATCTACGGAGGCTACCGTTGCAATAATTCTGGGTGTTACAATAACGCTAACCCTGGTGGTTGGTTCCACAAGGAGTGTGGCGAGTCACCATCTGAAATCAACCACCCTTCTCACCCTGAACATCCTCTAACTTTCAACGCCAAGACAGGTTACAAAAGATGCCATTTGTGCGGACGTTTAATCAGAAGTGGTTACTGCTGTGGGATATGCCATTTTGTCATAGATATGGCTTGTGCACAAAAACCACCGCCGCCTCCAGCTATTGAGCATCCCATGTTCCATGAGCATTCACTCGTCCGCACAAAGGAAGCACCGCGCATGGATCCTTGTAAAATATGCAAGAGTCATATTGAAGAAGGATATCCTTATGAATGCGTTACTTGCAAAGATGTTTTTCACTTGGACTGCGTCAATAAGTCAAGAGAGGTAAACCATTCGTCTCATTCTAGTCATATTCTTCAGTTCTTCACATCTGAATCACTTCCAGAAACGCTGAGAAGACATGTATTCTGCGTGGAGAAGAATCAGAGCATGTGCTGTATCATTGTTCCAAATGCAACTTTAGCATATGTATTTACTGCAAGAAGAATCCTCCACCGCTCACTGTTGAACGTACCAAGATCCATAGGCATAAGCTCTCTCTCTTGGCGAGACGAGTCTCGTTTACTTGTAATGTTTGTGGGATGCAAGGCGATCAAAGTCCTTATTCATGTATTCAGTGCAGTTTCTTAGTTCATAGAGATTGCATCGACTTGCCTCGCGTCATAAACATCAACCGCCACGTTCACCGCATCTCTCTCACTGATCATATCGGGCGTGGGAATCTGAAATGTGGAGTCTGTCACCAAAGTGTTAATCAGTACTGCGGAGGTTATACTTGCTCCACTTGCCCTGATTTTGTTGTTCATTCGTCATGCCCAATGAAACACAGAGTGTGGGATGGAGTCGAGCTCGAAGGGATCCCTGAAGAAGAAGTTATCCCACCGTTCGAGGTGGTGGGTGATAACTTGATAAAGCACTTCAGCCATGAAAATCATATTCTTCGACTAGAGAGTGATGTCACAAGTCGTGATGAAAAAACACGATGTGAAGCATGCGTCTCTCCCGTCGGTTCTGATCCGATATACAGCTGTGAGCAATGTGGTTTCATCCTCCACGAGACATGCGCGAACCTTCCAAGGAAAAACGACTTCCGTTTCGCAACATACAGTTCAAACTATACGCTCCCGACATGGATTCCTACGAAGCTTTTGAGTGTTACGCATGTAAAACAATGTTTAGCGGTTTCAGGTACGTGGCATATCGAATCAGTATAGACGTGCGTTGCGGTGCGTTTTCGGAACTGGAATCGTATGATTTTCATGACCATCCTGCTGTATATTATAATGATAAGAAAGCGTCTACCAGGTGTCGTGCATGCCACCAAAGGGGAGAGATGTCACAACATATGCTCTCTTGTGATGATTGTGACTTTGCGTTTGATTTCCGATGCTTTAATTTGCCAAGGGTGGTGAAGCATAAAGACAATGAGCCTTCTCTTACCTTATGTTATGGCGAAGATACAAATGGTAAATACTGGTGTGATATTTGTGAGGGTGAAACAAATCCGAAAGACTGGTTCTACACTTGCTCTCACTCTGGGGTCACATTGCATGTCCAGTGTGTTCTTGGAGATTTCTCTTTCCTCATGCCAAGACGCATGATAAAATACCGTCGGTACTGCAAATTTGAAGTGGTTCCTAACAACCACTGTTCTCGACCGTTATGTGACTGTTGTCAATCTCGATGTATAGGCCCTTTCTTTCTGAAGATTTCTAATCCGGAAATCATATACATCTGTTCTGAAGGGTGTTTAAAAGAAAAGATCATTATCCCATTTATAGAGGTCAGATCTACGATTGATCAAAAGAAAAAAAAAGAGAGAGGTCAGATCTGAGCTTTAGTATATAAAGGATGCTGATTTGTTATTATACTAACCGTTCTAATTCTTGACATGATATTCATGTTGCAGAATTTATCTAAAGTTGTTTGAGTCCGGTTTTGGCAAAGATCCTTCACTGTGAGAGAGCAACATCCACGTTATGAACACTATGTTATGCTCATTTTAATCTCATATTATTTGCAAATAATTAAGTGGTAATCTGCTTCCTGTTCCTGATTTGTAGGGAATGCGCGTTCTCCATTAGAATAAGAAAACATATCTATATTTTTGCGTCCATGTTTTCTATCTAATCGGTTTTTGAATAAGAAAACCCAATTGGGTTGTTTATGAATTATATTTGTTATTTTATTATCTTTTATGGTTTTCTCTTTATTTTAAGAGAAATACAGTAGAATAAGGTAAATATATATTTATATTTCTAGGGTTAATTAATCTAAATTTAGGATTTTAAGTTAAGGGGTGAAGTTTTGGGGATGAAATTTCAATTTTTTTAAAAAAAAATATTAAAAACTTGAAATAAAAACTATTTTGGTCATTTTCTTTTTCGAGAGCTATTTGGGTGACACAGACTTAAAAATAACTAATTGAAATGATTTCTTTTATTTCAATTTAGGGGAAATATAATTATATGTGCAGGTTTTTCTATAACTATTCTTCATTAAAAATAACTATTTCACATTTTGATGCATTTTTCAACACATATCTATATTTGTCTCTATAATTGTGTTTAGAACATCTCTTATTCAATATTGTTTTAACCCATATAACAGGAAAAAATGAAAGAATTATACTCATAGTTTATAATTTTTTATTACATTGTAAGACAGTTATTGATTCTAGATAGTTTTTTGTGAATACAAGCTAACTACGTTTTTAAAAAAAAAAAAACTAAATGAGCCCTGCAAAACCAGTGTATTAGTACAAACTAACCTTCACCACACATCTTTCTTCCTAAATTAAATTTGAAACATTTGACAAGACATATCTATCTCATTTTCTAACCATTAGATTTAGTTATGTATTTTTAATTTCAATAGTCAAGATTCATTCTATTTTTTAAAGAAACATTCATCTTCGTCATTTTCTTTCTTCGTCTTCCTTGTTCAAATGCTTCATTTTTATAAATTGAAATCTACTTCTTCAAATATTTTTTTTTAAAAACTTTTATTTAATCATTATCTCTATTACTTAATCTATCTTTTTAGATATTCAAGTTATATTTCTGATGGTGGTGTGATAGTGGCGTATATGCTGGTAACGTAAACGGTGAAGACGTAAATGACGGCAAAAATGATATAGAAGGAATATCGTTTACCATGGATTAGACTGTGAAAATCAAGAAATTCACCCATTAAGCATCTTCATATAGGATACTACCAATAAATTAAAGTTTCTCCACCACAACACCTTCACATGAGACACAGACCAGAAATTCATCTCTCATTCGCTCCAACGCATCACGTCTGATGGAAAATCAACCTCAAAATCTGGCCGTCTTCTCCTCCACCATTGGTGAGCTTCATATACTCACCACTGATTCCAGAAGAAGGTTTCGACTTTCTTTATACATACATTCTATCCATAAGAACATTCCATCTTTAGGCTAAATTTTTTATTTTTACATGTTGTTTGTTAGATACGCTGCTTTAAGAAGGAAACTCTTGATTGATCCATATTTTCATATGAGAGTAATTTTAGATGTTATGTATTTGTTTTATTTGCAAATGGCTTAGTTGTTACCTAACTATTATATATTCGCTTGATCCTTTGAATAGTAATGAATTTGTTAATTTGTAGTTTTACTAATGAAGTCACATATTGATGTTTGAAAATCGGTGTATAGTTTGCATTTTTGTAATTCATTGTACATATGGATAGTAAAATTTATGTGTACATGTCGATGTTATTGGATGTAAAAATATTAATACTTACAATATTATATTATAGATTTGTATATGTCTATTTAAGTAATGTTAGTATTGCTTCATGGCTTGATCATTTGAATAATAATTAGTTTGTCAACTTTTTTTCAAAAAAAACATGTTTATAATCAGTACTTTTATCATTCAATATATCTTTTGAAATATGCCAAACTATATTTTGACGGTGGTATAATCATGATGTATACAACGATGTCAACATTGTGACTGATATAAGCTTAAGCATGACGTTTATGTCTTCTCGCATCGTTGTATTATGTTATTGCTTCAAAACCGCAAAGGAGCTTAACCAAACTCGATCTCTAAGATGTCATGTTAATTTTTCTCAAACTTAAAATGAAACCTAAAATGATTTAAATAAATTCAAACAAGATATTCAAAATCATCTCTTAAAATTATTAGAATATCATTACTTATACAACGTACAAATGAACCCGTGTACCTGTGATTTTTTTGTACAACATTTGTGAGTCTTTGATTAGAAGACGTCGACCGGTTCTTCCACATCTCGATATTAGTTCTCTCTTTTTCTTCTTTAGTTTGAGCTAGATAATATGGGTCGAGCGAGTTGGCTTATAGGCAGTGTACTACTACGTGGTTCTCTGTTTACACAAGACAAAACAGAGACATTGGAATATGCTTATAAAAGATGAAAGTAATTTAGGATTTTGCTAACAAAAATTATTTATGAACATCAACTATAACAACGAAGTAATTTGTGAAAAAAAGCAAATAATTCCATTTTTATTTGTACCTAGCCAGCCGCTTAGGTCCAAAAAACAATCCATATAGCCAACATGAACATGTATTAGTTTCTAAACGCAACGAATTATTATTGACAGTTAGGTATAATCAAATCAATTACATAAACAAATTTGAAAAACCGGTGGAACAAAAAAATGAAAATCGTTATTGACATGACATCCGTAATTGAACAAAATAAGGAATGCAGCATCAAATCTCAATCATACTCATTCAAAATTGTTGTTGTTATTTAACAATGATGTTGACTTTGGTATTTGCAACACACGGTTCACACCATCCCACATATACGTGATTTTATAAAAATCGTTATCGTTTCACGATATTTCTACTAAATTTATTATGTGGAAAGTACTATTTATTAAATTTATTTTAGAAGAATGATGTTTCTGACATTTGCTGCTAAATTCACAGCAGGATATACAACTAACGTCCGTACAAAACCCACAATATCATTCATTGGCGTGTTTGAACTTGCGACTCAATGCGTCTTAGTCATTAGTCATATATATATGATTTGATTTGAATGAAATGTTTGAATTTCTTAAGTAATTTACAAGAAAAACATTTATTATGAATTTAGTGCTAAAAGTATATGTTTCTGTTCAACTAATCACTAATGTCGAATAACTTAAATGGATCTAAATTTTTCAACTTATCAAAAATATTATTTATACTTGTGGATTTGCGGGACATGCTAAGTTGCTAACAAATAAAAACAACACAATGTGAATTTAAACCTGGTTATAAGTTATAAGTTATAACTATATAAGTTTGCATAATAAAGTGGAGTCAGTTTTATATTCTAACACCTTTTTAGTTTATTAGGTTTGTTATATTTAATTTTCAACTGTAGAAAGCAAAAATGTTTGCAAAAAAAAAAAACTGTAGAAAGCAACAAACATTATGTCTTCTTGAAGTATTTTCTCTTAGTATTTTACCAACAAGTATTTCCCTAAATTAAAAATGCTTCATAATTTTATCGCCAGGAAATACTTGTTCTTTAATTTGGTGGATCAGTAAATGTAATTAATTTATAATCTTTCGATACAAAATGGTCTTTTCATAACTAATACAAAAATAGTTAAAACTTTGTATTACCTAAATGAATTGAAATTAGTTATATAAACTTGCTATATAAAAGCTAAAATACATAATCTAAATCTCGTCCTAAAAAAATGAATCTAAGAGCATATCCATTGAAAATTTTAAAGAAAAGTTCACACAATTTCCCAGACAAAAAATATTAAAATAATCTCATCAACTTGGACCTGTGTGCGAAGAATTCTTTCCGGTGAACTCGATTCATAACTATTTCGCGGATCCCACAATACATAGCGCCCGCGATTAGTTCGATTATTATTATTATTTTTTTAGAAAGAAAAAACCAAACAGAAAGAAAATAATAATAAAAATACTTTTTTTGAACTCCCATACAAATTCACTAGGGCATGCTCTAATAGATCAAATCTCCTAATCAACAATAAAATGTGTTTAGTCCAAGGCAGCGGACAAAAAAATATCGTAAATACGTGTGTTGGAGAATTTAAAAGTAAATATATGTGTTGCAAAATTATTAGAAAAGAACAAAGAGGATACGAGAGAAGCCAGCTCACCTTCTATGTTTTTTATAAACATAAGAACAGTGATAGTTTGGAAAATTTATTGACCTGTCCAAATGCGTAACAAAGTTTTTTTTTTTTTTTTTTTTTTTTTTTTTTGATAACCGTGGGGGTTCCCAGGCGGTAAGCCCAGACTAATCCCCACGAGGCCTTCCATCCGGGCACGCACGGTTATAGGCGGGAAGGTGGCCAAGGCGACTCGAACCCAGGGCGGGCACTCCAGCTGGAGTTCCATTACCACTAGGCCAAGAGCTCTTGGTTTGCGTAACAAAGTTTTTAACGAAAACATTTCGACTATTTCATTATCATATCCACATTTGAACCAAAAAATATTATGCTACACTATACGTTTTCTTATGTCAACACTCTGTATGCTTCTTTAGTAAGCAAGAAAAAAATAGCAAACTTAGATAACGAAAAATATTATGAATGCATTCATACTTATCTAAACACAGTGTGAAGTAAACATCTAAATGATTCATATGTTTCATAATTCGTTCAATATGTAATTCGGACAGTTATGCTATATAATATATATATATGTGTCTATTTTATTTGGTAAAGTAGTACGAGACCTTGATTAAAGTTTAGAAAAAAAATCGATACAATATGAACGTGATGAAAAAAATAAGAACTAGCTAAAAATACATTAAATACACCACACATTTAATTAATAAATGGGCCAATGGGTCCTTTAATTTTCCACTTTGTGCAGGCCAATAAGATTATACGGAAAAGGAGAAAATCAAAATGGAAAATGGAAAAAGACCGAAAAGACCATAAAGTATCTCTTGTTCTAATTTACCATTTTTCTCTTTTTATTCGACCTACTCTGGTCATCCGGTCATGGTTGCTAAATTAATTTATCAACTAGATCTCTATCCGTACTGTTTGTTTTCATTTATTTTTATATAAATATTTTATTTTTAATTCTAAATTAGTATATATTATAATATATATGAGGTGTGTCTATCATTTTTTAAAACATAATAATTTTGCTGTTTATTTTTTTTTGAATATATTATTTCAAATTTTCACATTTATTTGTATCTTCTTCTATATAATATATATTTTTGGATCATTATTTTCTTATTTAACTTACTAATATATATAAAAATTGAACATGCATTCATAATGTTTTAGTGACTACAACAATCATTATTAACCCAAAAACGCTTGGTATCAGCTACCTTTATACATGTTACAATAACAGAAGTGATAGTCATATAGAGTCAAATACAAAATCAAATGCCCACTAAACTTTTTAACCTGCATATAGTGGTATTTGTATTACAATTAAAGTTAGAGACATGATTTTAAGATTGAGAACACAACGAATAACAAATACAATGTCAATAATTATATGCTAACCTTTATGTCAAGTTGCCATTTTAAAGTCTTTTGTAATTTTTTTTTAAGTCACGAAGAGTTAGAGAAAAACATGGGTAACTTACCTATTATAAGCAGAATTAGAGAAACCATTTGTTCATCGATGTAAATATTCAAAATTACATGGGTAAAAACTATAGCATGTAAAATATTTCTCTCTTAGCACAATATTAATAAAGTAACATGATTATGTGAGTTACAAAAAAAAACATGATTATGTGAATACTAAAAACATTATGGTAAACCGCGAATACTAAAAGAACATAAAAAAGAATACTAAAAGAACATGGTTTTGTCAACATTATGATTATGTGAATACTGAATACTAAAAGAACACTAATAAATCAGTTTCTTTTAACTAAATTTACCATTTATTTATTTGTATGAGATATATTTGTAGCGAAGTTCTTTACATAAATTACCCACTCAAATGATGCCCAAAAATATTTACCCACCCAAATATTAAAAGGTCTGGATAATGACAACGCAATGAACAAAACCTTTTGTCAATCACGTCCGCTTTTTACAAAAAAATAAAAAATTAAACCAGTACCTTTACTTACAAGTCACACATTTGGAAACTTACTCCCACGTAAAAGAATAAAAAAACCAAAAAATTCCCCATAAAGACAAAACTTACC
Organism: Raphanus raphanistrum subsp. raphanistrum; assembly: GCA_019706035.1. Taxonomy (NCBI): domain Eukaryota; kingdom Viridiplantae; phylum Streptophyta; class Magnoliopsida; order Brassicales; family Brassicaceae; genus Raphanus; species Raphanus raphanistrum. The sequence continues at coordinate 17,768,855 of CM033983.1, read as the reverse complement.
ATAAAACACCATGTCCCATCACTACCGGAAAAATCATTCGCCGGCCGGACTTTGCCGTCCTAATAATTTTCCATGAAGAAAGGTTCTTCGTACGGGAACGAGTCCCAAAATCCTTCGACCTTGTGATCATTCACGTCTAGCAAAAGATCAGGGAGGTCGGAGAAAGCATCATCCGCGGCTGAAGATGACGTCACCGGTGACGTCACCGTGCTCGACGGGACTCCGGTGCTTTCCATTCAACGGCTGCAGCTGTGGCGGCGGCTTGAATGTCTTTGGGATCGGTGCTTGCCGGTCTCGGCAAATGGCCAGCGAGCTCCGGGAAATTGAGGTGAGCAGAGCCTCCTTTGATGGCTAAAGCCGCCACGTCGTGTGCACGCGCCGCCATCTGAGGGGTGGAGAAAGTGCCGAGCCAGATTCTTGATTTCTTTCTTGGCTCTCTGATTTCAGATACCCATTTTCCCCATTGTCTCATTCTGACCCCACGAAAATTTGGATGTTTAGAACCACCCTTTTGATCATTCTTTAGTTTTCGAACTGCTTAAGGTTTTCTCCGGCGCCGGTGAACGGAGATTACGTTCCGGCCGGGGAAGAGAAGAGTCTTGCATCGAAAGGAATGAAAGTGTATTACGACGGAGAGAGAAGTTTCGGTCGGAAGATTATAAAGAAGTTCTGTATTGTATTTAGGGGTGTGAGAGAGTAAGAATAGTTGTGAGGACAGACTGGTTTGCTTCTAATATATAGTACATCTAAATACGAAAGCAATTATTCTTTATTTATTTATTTTATTATTTATAAATTCAGTTACCAAAGCTAAAAAAGGCTTTGACTGCGTTGAGATCCTTTTTTCTTTTTCTTTTCTTTTCTTCTTTTTTTTTTTTAAAGAAAAATATATGTTTAACCATTTTAGTTACTATTAATTCTTTGAATTAAATATAATACTTGTAGAACAATTTTTAAATGTTTCTTCTTGCAATTAGATCACTTTGTTTTATGTTTTTATAATACAATATTCACTATGTAAACTTTTTTTTTTTTTTGTAAACTTGAATTGGACACTTGTTTGTTTGACTCCTTTTTCTTTTGAGCAACAATTTGTCTGACTCCTAAATAGTCTATAGTTAGTCCTTCCGAATAAAATTTTGGACTATCTCGGGTAAATTAAATTACATTATTCTGATCGAATTTGAACATTTTCTTATCAAATAGTGGTTTTTTAGGCGGTCCACCAAATTAATCAAAGCAGTTTAAAACATACATTAGTTTATGAATATAGATGTTAAGAAGTTTACGTCCACAATAAACTGAGACGTAAATTAATACTGTATGTAAGAAGATATAGTTTTATATTACTACTAGTAGGTTTTTAAATGAAAACTCATCGGGAGTTCTTTTAAGATGTCATAAATTTTTGTTTACAAAAAAAACTATTTCTGTTCTCGAAAAAGAAAAACTATTTCTGATTTGTATTTTAGGAAATGTACGAGACATATGTTAGACACTTCTAGAAATATAGTTTCATAATATCATGACATATGCATTAGCCATCTTTCACTGAAGTTTCAAAATTAAGAAAATGTAATTCATAGTCACGATTCTCAACATGCTGATATAACCCTTGCATCTGTTATTTTTCATGGCAGGGACAGTTTCAGTTTTCCATACGTACAATAAATATTAGGAAAAAAATAAATGTAAGTGTAACTGGACGTTGTAGCCTTGTAGGCCCTTATTTATTTTTATAAATGTTTTCAAAATTCATACTAAATTCCGTCTTTCGTTTTCCCTCGAAATTGTTATACTTTCGTTTTCTCCCGACCACGACTCATGTCTGCCTTCAAAGATGTCTGCACGTTTTTCTCTTGGATTTGACAAATGCAACATTAAAACGGTGACTATAAATCTGGCCTTGATTCTTAAAAAAGAGAATTCTAAAACCATGAAAGATTTCCGTCCTATATCTTGATACAATACATTATATAATCCATCTGTTCCAAAATAAAGTATCGTTTATAATTTTAATTCACAATTTATTAATAATATTCTGTAATTTATTTTTCTATTAGTTAATGTATACGTAATGATGTTTATTTTGACTATATATAACTTTTTAATCTGCGTGCACAAACTTAAAATAACAACTAAAATAAAATTGAGAGAGTATAAAATAATTTCAAAAATTTGAAAGTAAATTAGGTTGATGATGTAAATATTATAATTCCTTTAACTACTAACCATTAGAAAATGAAAGATGAATATCATTTTTAATGGGAAAATTGCCAAAACAGAACAAAATTTAGGATGGTTAATATTTTGGTATAAAATCATTTTGTCCATTTTGTTTCCCTTTTACTTTTTCCATTTCTAAAACTTAATTAAATAAATATTTTTATGAATAAAGAATATTAAAAATATACACAATTTATAAAATACATATATACACAAACACACTTTTTTTGAAAAACTTAAAAAATTTATTCTACTAAAAGTAGAATTCTTCTTCTACGGAAAATGAGTTAGTAAAAAACGAAATCTAAAAAAGCCCATCTACGTTTTTAGAACGAAAAATGTACTATTAATTAAAATTCTAAATAGATGGAATGCAAATTTTACTAATTGTAAAGAAAACTGTTTTTCTCTCGAATTTAGTTTCTACTTATATGAAGTATTCTAAAATATTAGGAATGCGAAATCTAAAAAATACATGAATGTATACCTGACGTAGAAATTGCATTCAAAATTTTTGTCATGGTTTTACATAGTGTAGAAGGTGCTTTTTACGGATAACAAAAACTGTTTTTTGCGAAAATTAAGGAAGTTTCAGTTAAAAAAATATCCGAACTTCCCAAAACGTGTTCAGATTGATTTGTTTTGTCAAAATATCAAAAAAAAAACATTTTCTTCTTCATCAATCTATGATTTCTCAATAGTTTGTCTTGTGGATTTCACAAACTCTTGTTCTTTTTTTTTTAAATCAAATTTTTTAATAGAACTAAAGAGTTTACAAACATTTTAATTTTTTTATAAAATAACATTTTTGTAAAACATTTTTTATAAAGTTTATTTAAATTTTTTTACTAAAAACTTCTTGTAAAGTTTTATTTTTATTTTTATAAAGTTTACAAAGTTTATTTTTGTTAGAGTTTTATTGGAATTTTTTAAAAAGTCTTATTTCTATTAAAATTCAAAACTAAAAATTTTACATATGTTTTAAACTTTTTATAAAAAGAAAACTTTGTAAAACATTTTCTATAAAAAATTTATTAAAAACTTTTTGTAAAGTTTTTTTTTATTTTTATAAAGTTTACAAATTTATTTTTATTATTTTTTATTAAAAACGTTTTAAACTTTTTATAAAAGTAAAATTTTGTAAAATGTTTTTTATAAAATTTATTTAACGTTTTTATTAAAAAATTACAAATTTTTATTTTTATTAAAGTTTTATTAAAATATTTTACAAAGTCTTATTTTTATTTTCCCTTTATAACACGTTTTTTTTTTTAAATTCTATTAGTTTAATGTGTTTAGTAAGATTAATAAATGATTATAAACAACCATGCTGGATTTTTTTTCGTTTTGGCAATTTTCCTTTATAATTAATACAACAATATGGTTTGATAAAGAGGATTATAAATTAGACAACCCTAACATTATTTTGCAGTATATTTATTCACCTACCAAATTCGGCTATTAAATGCTTAATAAATATAAATGTCTGAAGTTTTATGTGGGAAATGATGCTAATTGAAAACAAAGCACAATCCTGAAAATATTTTTTGAAGGAAACAATCCTGATAACATTACATATTCAGAATGCAAGTTGAGTTACAAAGTAATAAGATAAAAAAACAATATAAATTGCTGTATTAGCGGACTTCCAATTCTATTGGTCGTTGCAATTATCATAACGAAAGTTTGCTGGTCCATATTTTCCAACAATATGAAGTATTTAATTATTTAGGTCGGATCCAAAACATTTTAAATATATGAAGGGGAAATTTTCTCACCCACTAAAACTAGGGACCAAATATGTTTAAAGCAAGAAAGGTGTTGATTTAGCTCCTTTGGACAAGGTATTCTCTGCCAATTATTATCGCCTAGCTTGCTACTAGAAACAGACTATTCATAAATGATCGTATAGGTATAATCAGTATAATACAAGTACTGTATGTGTATTTAACCAAATAGTGGTAGTTTATTGGTAAGGCTAACTTTGGGCAGGTGTAAACTTGTCTATTTTGAATTTAATTTCTGTTAAGAAACAAACTGATGCTACTTGGTCATTCTATTTAAATTTTGACCCGTGCAATTTATATGGTAGTGTAGTAACAGAAAATGTGGTTATTCGTTGATATTAATCGGAATACGTTCCGAATTCAAGTCAAATAATGTTATATCCAATTCACTACCGGATAGCCGGTAATACATATATGTATGTGTTCTATAGGGAGAGTAGTGATCATATGATTTGTTTCTATTTTGCGTGTTACAAATATACAGTTTGGTACTTCTTCTAGTTCCAACAGGTTGGATACATTGGATAATATCTATTTTGACGTCTTATCCTCTAGTGGGAGGTTGAAGAATCTTTTGCTCTCCCTGAAAACCCCTTCAATCAATTCTTCCGGGATGCCATGATCTTTAACTATTAGGAAACAGAGTTTAATATGGAAATATCTTCATTAAGTTTAAAGTCTGTACAAACAGGAGTATTTATACTCATACATTAGACTGCTCTACACTATTATCTACGCTATACAAGTATGTATACAAGTGTGTATAAGAGAACTATATACAATGAACTTTATATATGTAATAGTCCCTCTCAAGATGGCGTTAGAATGTTATGAAAACCCATCTTGGACATGAGACGATGAAACACCGCAGGATATAAAGCTTTCGTGAACGGGTCAGCTAGCTGATTTTCAGTCCGTACATGAAGTGTCTTCAACTGCCCACGAACTAGCTTCTCTCGAATGGAATGACAGTCACGTTCGATGTGTTTCGTCCTCTCGTGGAATACAGGGTTCTTGGCAATGTGGAGAGCTGCAGTGCTATCACAATACAGAACAGGAACGGAAGGTTCAGCAACCTGTAAATCATTAACCATTCGTGAAAGCCACATGAGTTCCTTAGATGTATACGCCATAGCCCTGTACTCTGCTTCTGCAGAAGAGTGTGAAACAACATCCTGCTTCTTTGATTTCCACGAGATCAGAGAGCTCCCAATGAATATGCAAAAGCCCGAGATAGATCTTCTTGTATCAGGACACTGGGACCAATCTGAATCACAAAATGCTTTGATTTGAAAATCATCTTCCACAGGATAGAAAAGACCTTGACCAATGGTGCCTTTGAGGTAATGTAAGATCTTGTGTGCAGCCTTAAGATGAGGCACACGAGGATCAGATGAATACTGGCACAATTTGTGTACTGCGAAGCATATATCCGGTCGCGTGATTGTGAGGTAGAGTAGTCTTCCAACCATACGTCGATAGAGCTCTGGATTAGGAAGCTTGTCACCATCATCTGCAGCAAGTTTAATGCTCGGGTCCATAGGTACAGAGGAAGGCTTACAATCAAGAAGACCAGCATCAGTAAGCAATTCCAAAATGTACTTATGTTGACATAAAGAAATCCCTTTTGCAGAACGGGCAATCTCGATCCCAAGAAAGAACCGAGGTTGACCAAGATTACGAAGTTTGAAACTCTGCTCAAGTTTGTCGATGAACAAAGAAATGGCATCTTCATGATCACTGGCGATTAGTATGTCATCGACATATACTAATACCATAAGAAACCATTTGTCTGACTGAGCCCAAAAGAGAGTGTGATCACCATTAATCATTTCAAACCCCATATCTTGTAAAGTACCTGAAAATTTCAAGAACCATTGCCTAGAGGCTTGCTTTAATCCATAAATGGATTTCTTAAGACGCAATGCCGCATTTGGTGGCAGAGTGTCCCCCTTTCTATCAGCATATCCAGGAGGTACATCCATGTAGATCTCCTCAGAAAGATCCCCATTAAGAAATGCATTTGATATGTCAAGTTGATGAAGGAACCATTTCTTCTTAGCCGCAAGAGCAAACAGAAGTTTCACTGTAACCATCTTCGCTACAGGAGAGAAAGTATCCACAAAGTCTACACCTTCTCTTTGTGTATAACCTTTGGCTACTAA